>VXAX01002800.1:194612-218937 GCA_013399835.1 Leptocoma aspasia
GTTTGGGGAAACTGGATTGAGTGCTCCCTTTCTGTGGGAACAGTTGGTACCAAAAATGCTTCATTTTGCTATGTAAAAATGATCATTTCAGGGCGGTGCAAATACTGTGCCTTGACTGAATTTTAGCACTTTGTGAGGATTTGTTTCAAAGGTGGTGGTGTTTTAGGCTGGGGAGAGCAGGGATCCCTAAGGAAGCATTTAGTGCCCAAATCAGAAAGGTAATTAAAGAAGGGAAGTGGACCTCTGGAAACAGGAGCCCTGGGAATCTAAGAAAATTAGGGAGAATAAATTCAGCTTTGTGTAAATCCAGTGCTTTTAATGCAAAAGGCTGCAAAGCATAGGCACGGGATGAGGTTCTTGCTGGAGGAGTTAATTTGGATGTGTGCTGACCTCCCAGATGGGCACAGATTTCACACACAATTCTGCATTTTCTAAGTTGTTTTCCAGCAGTGTAGGAAGTAAAGCAGTGCTGCACAGGTGTGGTTACGTGCAAAATGGCCAGCCCTCAATTTTAGCATGCTCTTACTAATGCATGCTAATTAATTGTTCATTGCTACACTGGATTGTGCTCCAAAACCTCTAAGTGCAGTTTACAGTGTGTATCTTGTCTTTTCAGGTGATCCTTTGTGAGATGTGCATTCATTGCAGGGCACCTAAAACATCTCCTAAAAGCTAATTAATCAGTTGTAAATCTTTTCACACAGAACAAAAGACAAAACTGCCAGGTTGGAATTTTTTTTTGTGGGGCCAGTCCTTACTTTCACTTTAAATACTCTGAATATTTTATTAGATTACTTGTAGTGGAATGGAAACCTTCTGCCAAGTTGTCATCAATAACGTTCTTTTTTTAAAAAAAATTAGGAATCCTGGTAATTCAGACACTTCTAATTAGGCCTCATATCTCTGGTTCTATTTTTGGGAGGCATTTGGCTAGCTGAAAGTGAGTGTGCATAATTATCATGCCAGCTCACCCCTGGCACTGGTTTTGATGTCAGCAGTTTCACTCACTGAGGCTACAAGTCGTGAGTCATCGATTGTTTTAGGATTAGAAATCTTCTGCAGGGTTTGGAGAGGTTCACTCCGTGATTTGTGACTTCCTCAAAGTGTTTTTAGAAGGATGAAGAGAATCTTGTGTGTTCCTGTGCACAGCCAGCACGGGGGATTAAGCGTTCTGGAAGCTGTGCAAAAAGCATTTTCTGATTTTTTTTTTTGTTTTGTTTTGGTTTTTTTCGCCTGGTTTATTCAGGACTCTGCCCAAGAACCCCAAAATATCTTCTGCGAAGTTTCCTCTTGATTTTAATTAGCATTGTGTTACTTTTCATTATTTTTCATATATTTCCAAATATTTTTCATTATTTTCATTAATTTTCATGATTTGGGGCGAATAGCAAGGGCAAACCCCATCTGCTCTTTGTTAAATTTTATTCTGCCAATCCAAATATACGGAGCATGCTGGAGATGACATTTTTTAAAATTTTGTGTTTTGATGTGGGAACTAATACAATTTTTTTTTCATTTTTTTCAGCTGAGATGACTTTATTTGGTTATGTTGTTTTGAGTTTTTCTGTTCAGATAGATAATAAATTGTCTATTGCTTATCCCTAAGCAGACCATTTGAAATGGAGTCCTGCCTTAAAACCCACACCATTACAATAAACAGTGCTAATGACTTCTGGATAGCACAGGAGTGATGAGCAGGTAGAATCCAGCTCAGTATTTTAAAAGTGAGCCCCACCTGTGGCTTTGGCTTTCACTGAGGCTTTGTTTTCATCCTTTTATTCAAGCTTGTAAGGCACAGCTGAAGGCTAAGCCAGATGTGATTATAGCAAGCTTCAACTTTAGGTAATTCTGAAGAGAATGCATGAAATTTTGGAGTGAATCCAGTGGGGCTGGGTAAAACAATCCAGCTCCCCATCAGGATGGAGGTTTCACTGTGGAGGCAGCTGAACAGCAGAAAGATCAGCATCAGATTTATTCATGCAGCCTTTAAATACAGGCCTGTTTGGGCAAGTAATGAGAACTTTGAGCTGCCTCACCTGTGCACAACTTGATATTAGCTTGAAAGCAGCAGCAATGTTATCTGGGAGTGCAGGCCTTAAACTTAATTTTCAGTTGTTGGTAATGCCATCAGTTGCATGCAAAGAAGTGTTCAGCAAAGCCCGTGCTGCTCCAGGTGGAATCACCTTCTTACTGGTCAGGTTTTGGGGTTCTGGAGTCTTGTCCACTGTCAGTTTGAAAGCTGTGCCTTAAAATTCCTCCCCTTGAGATTAAAAGGGATTCTGGGAGCTGACAAGGTGGGGATCTCTGTCAAAGGCTGGACTCTGTTTTGGAGGCTTTTTGCAAGCTGAATGATTCTGAGTGTTCAGATTTGGTTTTGGTTGATAGGAAAACATGAAATAGTTGAGGCTGTTTTGCTCCTGGTATCCCTCATGTAAATGCACAATTTATAAGTCAGGGCCAGAGTGACTCTTTTCACTAATTTAAGCCAAGTGCAAGTTTTCATAGAGAATTTAACATCAGGGGTTTATTCCCTCTGCAGCTCTCCAGGAGAGAGGTGCATCACTGGGCATTTCTCAGAATGGTTTTATAAAATTCATCAGTTATTTTGTTTTCCTTAGGGAGTTAAAAACCTTTAGTTTGGAAGCTGGTAATTACATCGGTGTATTTATAAGTGAGCTGTCTTTGGAACCTCTGTAACCACCAGCAAGATGGGGCTGTGGGGGTTTTCCTCAAAAATATCCCAGAAAGGTGGGATATTTTTGAGGAAATATCCTCAAACTCTGAGGGACAGAGGGATAAAATGAGCCCTGGCCCAGTGACCTGCTCACTGTACCACAGCCTGATGGTGGAACCCCCCTCCAGGGCCTTTCACAAAATCCGCCAATCTGACCACAAAAAAAAAAAAGAAAAATCCCTTCCCAGTCAGGCTTCCAGGAAGCTTGGGGCAGCAGGATCCCTGAGTCCTGGGTTTTGGAGGTGCAAATAACCCAAATTCTCTCCATGGGCTGCCTGGCTTTCACGTTTCCATGCTCCTCACACTCCTTCTCTGGAGGAAACGTGGCTGGGGTGATGCTGCCATTCCTCCTTCCTTCCCTCACTTAACAAACTGGATTTATTTTCAACGGGAGCTGGGGTGGTTAAACAGCTACGTTTGCACTTCTCTGTTTTCAGGAGCTTTTTTCCAAAACTGTGGGCTTTCTTACTCAACATGAACACAGCCTTAAACCTACTGCAGGGACCGTGGAGATTTGTTAAATGCATCACAACTTCACCACAGAGCAGTCAGGCTCTTTCTGTTTTTCTGGCTGAAGAGCGAAAAAATAATTATGCAAAATTTGAACGACAGTAGGGTTTTTTATTTTAATTTTCTCTTTGTGAGGCGCGGATCCGTGTTTTTGGGGAGTGATTTGCATAATTTTTTTTTTTTTTTTGTATTTTAGTTTCTCTTGGTTACAGGGGAGGAAGTTTGCAGTCCATGGGAATCCCAGGCTGAGCGAGCAGAGGGTGGGGATTGTCTGGATTGTACAGAGCTGCGTGAGGCTGGAATCTGTCGTGCAGAAAGAGACATGGAACATCATAAACTCCAGCATGGATTATTATTCCAGTCCACTAAGCTATTGCTCTGAAGGCTCAGCAGTAATGAACTCATAATGTGTGGTTTTGGTTTATTAAAAATGTATGTGGCTTTTTGAACTTTCAAATAACGTGCACACACGCTAGACAAGTCTTTGCTGTGCTATCACAATCTGGCCTCGTTGAGCTATTTATTGTTTGTCTGGCTGTGAATATGCTCTTTATGTGTGTTTAGTTCTTTCATGTCCCTTTTAAAGGAGCTCCCACTCAGAAGCTCACGAAGCACAGACATCAGTGGTTTAAAAGAATGACTGTCTGTCCCTGCAGTGCTGTCTTCCAGAAAAACTGAGAGTAATTCTATGTACAGCTCCTGTGGAATGAAAATTGGGCACTTGATATTTAGTAAACAGAGATTTGCTTATCATATAAAAAGTAGGAGACTGCTCAGTGTTTTCATTTATACTCCTAAATTGCCTGAGATTTGGAGTTAGGTTTTTCTTTTAATACAGTTTTTATCTAGGCTGTGAAGTGTCCTATTAAAATGTTCATTAATGTTTCTTTTTCTGGAGCCCCATTGGATAAACATGAGCAAATGTTTAGTTTTGTCTGTTTTTACAAGTGACTTTGATCATTTCACCATTCCTGCAGTTTTCCACTGAGCTAACTTTGTATCAGTCAAATTTCTTTCTAATTACAGAATTCTTTTCAAGGAAACATGCAAGACCTTCTTTTGTCTGTTGATTGTGTGGAAAATTGGAGAGAGAATAGGGAACTCATGAAAATAAAAAGCATTCTTGGGCCAGGTAGATTTATTATTCATATTTATCATACAAATCTAACCAAACTTTTTGAGTGGCCTGACAGTGTGGGGCAGAAGAGCCACTTGGGCACCTCCACTCTGGCAAATCCACAGAGAATTCAAAGTGATGGGAAGCAAGCTTGGACCAGTTCAATGCTGAGAGCCCATGCTCAGACAGGGTTATTTTTTTCAGTTCTGTTCCCATTTTACACACCAGAATTCATCAGCAGGATGGGGAGATCTGGTATGTTCTTAAATATGATGTCACCAAACCTAATGTGAATAAATATGTATTTCAGTGCCAGGCTTTGGGGGGAAACTGATGAATGGAAAACTGAAATCTCGTGGCTGGCTGAAGAGCTGGCCTTAGCCATTCCAATCAAGTAGAATTACTGCATTTTCTCAGTAAATTTTAATTGTTTGATCCTTGTTCTGTGCCTCTTGCTGTGTCATCTGATGAATGCCATGAATTAAATATAGTACATTCATTTAAACCACCCACAAATAGTCCTTCCTCCCTATCTCAGCCCAGCCAGCTTTAAAAATAAGTGCTATGTGCTTTTATTTACCACATCCTGCACCGCATGACACTTCCAAGGATGGAACCAAGGAGAGCACATAGCAGTGCTGTTCCATGATTGGAAATTAGATTACAGATTAGAAAGCCCAGAGGGACCACTCTGACCAGATAAAACAGTCCCCTGGAGGCCATAAGACTGTTTTAATTGGGGCCAATCTAGAAAAAAACATCCAATCTTGGCATAAACACTTCCAGTGATGGATGAGCCAAAGGATGCTTGGTACGTTTTAGTGGGGATTGCTCTGGCTTGTGATTTTTCAGCCTTTGGGAAGGGCAAGAGGTCTTCCATTCCTTGCCTTTGATAGATCTATCTCTCCCTTTAAATCCTGCCTTGAGAGAAGCCTAGATTTAGCTGCCCAGTAGGACTTGGTAGGCTTGCAAGTGAAAAGTCCTCTGTCCAGTGTTTGCTTCCCAGATTTGTGCAATCCCTGTGGGATTAAGTTGTTCCTTGGCCTTCTCTGCGTGGGCTGGACAGAGCACAGTCCCTGAGCTTTTCATCTGCAGGCGTGGTTTCCAAAACTATTCACGTGTCCTGACCAGGGCTCCTTGCACTGCATTTCTTTCACTGGATAAACCCAGATTTAAGTCAGATGGAGGTGTACTTTTTATGTCTGCTTTTCCTGTCCTGTTATGCCTGCTGTCCTGCACGTTCCTGGTGGTTTTTTGGGGGGGAGGACCAAGTACAAAAAGAAGTTGGTAATGGGCACATTTGCAGAAATTGAGGGCAGAATTCCAGAAATTAAGGGGAGACTCTGCCTGTGTTGTACGCTGGAAATAAAAACACAAAGAAAACGCAATTTATTTGAAGAACTTTCAGCCTCTTCCTCACAGCAGGCTCCTGGCACAGCCAGCATTCCTTAAACCTGGAGGCAGAAGCCCCCTTTGCTCCCTCCTCCCCTGCAGTTTGCAGTGGCACTGAGGATGTGGCTGGAATCCCTGGCGTGGCCCTGCAGGATCTTCCCACAGTTTCCCCAGGGACAGGCAAGTTCTTTTGCAATTAGCATAATTGACTGGGAAAGAATCCTGTTTGCCTCGGGATAAGGAACTGTGGGATTAAACCTAGACACATGGAGGGAAGGCTGCAGAAGGAGGACAGGCTCTGAGTTCTGGGAACATTCCTGCTTGGAATGGGCGCCCTCAATGTGTTGTACTCACAGATTCTGAATTTCTCAGATAGAAGGATCCTGAGGTGGTTTTTACATTTACCAGACTCTCTCAGTCTTGACCCGTTTTACCAGCATATAACAAATTCTTGTCATAAAGCATCATTTTTCTAAAAGCCTCCATTTTTTAAAATTTTTTTCCTAATGAACAGGTGATTCTCTGATTTGCTTTGGGTAAAACTTGGGCTCTGAAGCTGTGGGCAAAACTGGCTTCGCTGAGGCCAGGATTTTTTCATGAAAATTACAAAATATTGCTGACGTGGGATCTTAATTCTCCACGATCTGCACCACAGATTTGAGCCAGAGCTGAATTAAATCTCAGAGCTTAAAGTCTGGTTTAAAGATCCCTTTTTAATATTGCAGCCAGCAGCGATTCTGTGCTGTTGCAGGAGGTGTTTGCACATTGGAGGCTTCACAGCTCTGCTGGGGACACCAGGTGCTGTTCCAGGAGGATGTTCCAGGGATCCCATTGCCATTTCCCACTGGCAAGGGTGGCATGGGAGGAAAGCCCTCCATGCCCAGGTCACAGGGTGCCTGGTGTGCTCATTTGTTGTGTAAGCAGCTCCACTGTTGTGGCGCCTGCTTTAATTAGGGCTCTGACAGTATTTCCATAATAAACCATATTTTAAAAGGGTTTATTACTCAACTGTAAAATCTGCTGCAGGCTGGGAGTTGGACTAGGAAAGCTTCATTCTTTAAGTGTTTTCGGAACTTGAAAAGCTATTTTTTTAAAAAAGCGTGGCTGCAAAGAAATCTTCCTTTGATCATATAGATGAAATCTTTATTTATAAAAAGAAGAGTTTGCAGTCCTATAAACAATGTCTGTTGAGGTGCCTGGTGTTGACTGCATTGCTTAGGGTATTTTTAACCATGAAATAGCCATTGTGGTCATTCTGTAATTTGATGCAGTTTGAATACTGATGTATCTTACTGTCTGTGTGATGAAAAGTAAAAAGCCTCACTTAGGGCTGGGGCTTTAGTGCTTGATGGATTTCAAACAGCAGAAGAGAGAGAATTCCTGCCTGTTAATAACCTTCCTGTAAGTCAGAACAAGTGTAGGAAGGGACAGTGTATTAATGCCAAGCAAAACTGCAACTTCTCCACATGTTTAGGATTCACTTGTCCTGCTGTGCTCTGTTTTCAGCCAAAGGGCAAAGTCAGAATAACATCTTTTAATGAGGGAAGTGCATTATGTATGAACTAACAGAGCAGACCAGGACATGATTTTTGGAAAGGATTTTTTTTCCAGATAACTGGACAGGTTTTCCTTGTTTTGTTGTTCATTTTTTTTTTTGGTTGGTCTGGGTTTTTTCTGGCTTCTGGTTAGTCAGGTGAGAAAATCCCTGCAGTGTCCTGCAGAAGGGACTGAGCTGTAATTGATTTTCCCTTCTGAACTGGTTGCTCAGAGATTTCTGTAGGACCAGAACCTGTGCCAGTAGGATTTCAGCTGAATGCTCTGGAACACAACAAGGTTTTCCTGGTGTTTTTATTCCTCCAGAAGGAGTTTCCTATTTTGGGTTGGCTATTTAAGTTGAAAAGCTCTGCTGTTACTTACTATGAATGTGATAACATTTAGCTGCTTACTCTGGATTATATTTAGACATACACAACTTGATCCAGGGAAGAGACCTAATACCCTGGAAGCCTGGACCACTCACTTCATGGGTTTCTGTTCCCTTTGTGACAAGCCCAAGTTGCACAGAATGAAGGGATTTGTCAAAAATAAGTAGTTTCCAATCCTAGTTATTGAGAGTGGGCCTGCAAGAGTTTTTTCTCTGGCAGTTTTTGTCAGAGAGCTTTGATTATGTCATGCAACTATTCAAAACTAGAAATACTGTTTGTACAGCTAGCATGATAGTATTTTTCATGTGGTTACAGTGGTATCAGTTTTGTTCTGCAGCATCTGGGGGACTTGGTTTTGTTTTGTTTTGTTTGAGTTTTTTAAATCCAGAGTTAAAGAGTCACCTTAAATTCTGAGCTGCTTTGACCATGTCTGGAAAATTAAATATTATATTTTCTATGCTAGTGAGAGAAGTTGAAAGAAATGAAAAAATCTGAAGGCAAATATGCTTAGTTTTAAAACCTGACCTGGGAGTTGGAGAAGCTGAAGTTTGATGATCATGGAATGGTTTGGGGTGGGAAGGGAACTTAGAGCCCATCCAGTGCCACCCCTGCCATGGGCAGGGACACCTCCCACTGTCCCAGGCTGCTCCAAGCCCCAAAGTCCAGCCTGGCCTTGGGCACTGCCAGGGATCCAGGGGCAGCCACAGCTTCTCTGGGCACCCTGTGCCAGGGCCTGCCCACCCTCCCAGGGAACAATTCCTAATTCCCAATATCCCATCCATCCCTGCCCTCTGGCACTGGGAAGCCATTCCCTGTCTCCTGTGCCTCCATCCCTTGCACAGAATCTCTCTCCGTGTCTGCTGGAGCCCCTCAGGCCCTGCAAGGCCACACTGAGGTCACCCCAAAGCTTCTCCTCTCCAGGTGAGCACCCCCAGCTGTCCCAGCCTTTCCTCCCAGCAGAGCTGCTCCGTCCCTCTGCTCATCCTGGTGCCTCCCCTGACTCTCTCCAGCAGGTTCATGTGCTGCTGGTGTATCAAAACCATCACAGAATCACTAAGGTTGGAAAATCCCTCTGAGATCATCGGGCCCAGCCCTGCCCCACATCCCGGTGTGCTGTGCTGCACGCAAGGGACAGGGAGGTGACACTTCTGCTGTGTCCCAGCGCTGACATTCGGCTCTCTTGCAGCAGATGGCAGTGCTCCCAGTGCTCCCAGTGCTCCCAGTGCTCCCTGTGCTCCAGTGCTCCCAGTGCTCCCTGTGCTCTTGATGCCTCAGGGTTTAGCTTTTATGTTTTTCAGATTCTGTGCTGCTTTAGTGTGTGGGTCTGAGCTTCACATTAAGGGATGCTGAGCTCTCTTCACAGAGTAGGGAGACAAAACAATTCCTTCTCTAGCTGGTGACCAAGGACAAATGATCCAAATCTCAGGCCCAAGAGCACAAACAACGTGGACTGAAGAGAGAAAAACAAGCAGGATGGGACTTCATAACCTAAAGCTGTAACTGGACAATTAACTCCAATTGCAAATGGAGCAGAACTGATAAAAGTGCCAGAGCCCGTGCCCGGTGTCCATTTTGGGACCATTTTGGTTCATCTTGGGTGCAGCCCTGGCTGGGCTCTTGTGCTGCCCAAGGTGGATCCATGGAGGAAATCCTTTTAATAAATCCCTGCTTTATTCTGTAACTCTGTCCAGCCTCTGCTCTAGCTCAGCCTCTCTAGGCATCGCTCCCAGTGCTCCCGTGCCTGCAGAGTAAAGAACTACTTCCTAATATCTAACCTAAACCTAATATCTACTTTTAACCTTCCCTTCTTCACTTAAGGCCATTCCCCCTTGTCCTCTCCATACCCATGGGAAAAGTAATTTTCCAGCTCTCTTGGAGCCCCTCTAGGCTGTTGAGATGATAGGAGAGACTTTGCACGGGTCTCATAAATTGTTTAAAGTCTGAAAGATCGTTCAGTGTCTTTTCACTGACCTGTCACAGGCCATCCCTTCCTTCACATTCTGTGTTGGTCCTGGTCTCTCAGATGACAATAAAGCACATGTAGGTTCCCCTCTGGCACTTCAGCAGGGAAATTCATTCAGGGTTTGCAGAAACCATCAGTGATGGAACACTTGTTAGTTAACCAACCCGCTTTTGGAAACTTTTTTTTTCCAGTTGTTGCCTCTTGAAGTGTTTTTCCGGGGCTGGCTGATCCTCTTAGAGACAGGAATTCTCTGTCTAGAGAAATGCTGAGCCTCCTTAATTATCCCATCTCCCAGACATCTTTTTCCCCCAGCTCCTTTTTAAGGTCAGAATTTGTCATTTCAGGATGCATCAGAAATTTAAGCTCTCCTCCTCCTTGCTACTCCAGCTTCCTGCATGGAAGGTACAGACTGTGCAGGGCTGCCCACTCAGGCAGACTTCGTGCCATTAGCAAGTTTCCATTGCCATCAAATTGTGTGTGCACTTTTAAACTTCTTAGCCATCTTTGCAGGAACCCACTGAAAATACCCACTGGCAGCTCCTCACCCATCCCATAGGATCAGGGAATCACAGAATGGTTTGGGTTGGAAGGGACCTTAAAAACCATCCCACTCCAACCCCCTGCCATGGGGCAGGGGCACTTTCCACGAGACCTGGCTGCTCCAAGCCCTGAGCTGGCCTTGAAAATTTCTGCATTTGTTGTATTTTTAGTGTATTTTAGCATCTCTCACCTCCTGGTGGGCCTGAATGATTTTTCAAGTTGGGTTGTGAGCTGTCCCAGCCTTTTCTGAAAAGGTGGAATGAGCTCTGAGCTTCCTTGGGGCTGGAGGTGGTGCTGAGCATTCAGTTACAGAATATAATCACTTTTTAAGGTGCATGTGGTAGAGAGATCAGTCATGGTTCTGCTGCTCAGAAGAGTAAATAAGACACACAGAGCATATTTGGGAGGAGAACAGCAGCTCTCTGGACGATTCTTTTCAGCAGTTGCCGTGGAAATCTTTAAAGAGACTTTCAGACATTTAGCACTGGCCAAGGCAACTTTAATTCTTAAACCGCGTAATCGAAAATAAAATTCCCTGCCAGTTCAGTAAAAGGAGTCATCCCATTGTTTCCTCTAAGTTTGGGGAGACAGAACATCTGGCATGGGGCTGCACAGAAGTGTCTGTTAATCTCAGTTGTGAGCCTTCCTTCTGGCCTGCCTCTCCCTGAAAACCTCAGCTCCGTGTTTTCCTCCTTTAGTTCAGATTTCTCTTTCACTTGCTTTTTGAAAACTGGTTTTCCCTAAACTTTTTTTTTCCTGTAAATTTGTCACCTCTACTGTATTTTATGTTGTCTTTTCCTCCTGTCTTATTGCCTTGTATTTAATGTTAATTTTCCTCTGTAGATGCTGCCTTGGTTCTCATCTGCCCTTTTGCTTCTTTCCTTGCTCCTTTATCCAGTCCCAGTTTCTTCCCTTTCCTCTCCTGCCTATCCCTTTTGTATCCACTTCAGATTCTTCCATTTGCAGTGCTGGAACACATCAGAAATTATGTTTTCCCCTCTCCCTTGCCCTTTTAGTCACTGAAATATGCACATAAGAATTCAAATGGGCTTCTAAAAATAGTAAAAGGATAAAACTGTTTGTTTCAGCTTTTCAGTCTTTGCTTTATTAGAACTTCTGGCAGGAAAGGCCCAGAAAGTCTAGAACTAATTCAGCTGCAGGGAACAGGAAAAAAAAAAAAAAGGGCAAAATAAAACCCAGAAAGAAATATGGCCACAGCTTATTTGATTAAAGAACACCGAGAATAAAACAAAAGCCCCAGATCTCATGTGTGCTCTGTCTATGAACAGTGTCAGTGTGGCATGTGTAATCCTAAGTGGCATTTTATATCCTGGGTCTCTTTATTTCAGTGAGGAGCTTTATTGTGTTTTTTCACAGTTCTGGTGGTTCATATTAAACCCAGCAGAACTTGGTGTGGGTTTAAAAAAGGAAAGGTTTGTCAGGGCCATTTTTAGAGAGGATGAGAGACACGTAAATTGTAAAAGATCTGATGGATGAGAATTTCTTCCTGCAGGAAATGTCTGTCCAGGCTGGCATTTGTGAAGTCCTGGCATTTTCCATTGTCCAATAGCTTCTTCTTCCCCAGCAAGAGGATTTGCTTTATAAGACTGCTTAGGTAATTCTCAGATGAAAGTAAATGGATTTGATTTTTTTTTTTATTATCATCCTGTACACAATATTATGAATGTTAAACTTTAAATTCCATCCAAATTTAGATCTGTGGATGTTTGTGACGTGGTTATAAAGATCCCCAGCCCTGTGATGCTCCAGTGTTATGTAGCTTTATCTCGGGATGAGGATTCCTGAAACTGCGTGTCCTAGATTCTCCTGAACTAATTATTACAGTGCAGAAACCTTCCAAAAATAAACTTTCTCATTAGATACTAGGTTTTATAACAACTTTTCTCTTCAGAAAAGTTGTATTTTCCTCTTGAAAGAATAAATGTTATGGCGTTATTTCCTTCCCCATAAGCCCCTGAAGTACTGGTAAGGCAGAGAGGCACATTTACTGGCTGCTTTTAGAAAGTGTTTGGGGTGAATTAAAGGCTGACACAGGGAGCTGTTGGCTGTGATTAGACAAAAGATGATAATTAAAAAGCTTCTAGTGCCAGGTAGTGGAGTTCTGTGTTTGCACAGGCACAGTTGTGGTGGATTGTATTGAGCAAATATTTGTTTTCTCTGGTGATGAGGAGGGAAATGAGTGCCTTTGCCTTGTGTCACCTCTCTGAGCACCTCTCTGCCTTATCCCCTATTTTCTTCCCTTTAAACCTACTGCACCTCCCTCCTGCTTGTCTTTCAGGTATTGACAAACCAAGCACAGTTCTCTTGGCTGTGTCTTAGCAGGATGAGAACTTACCCTCTGAAATAATTTGTATGCCTTTGGAAGCATCGGCTTGAAAGCCTCATTGGGAGTTTAAATTGCATTTAAATGGATTCAGTGTTTCAGCTCATGATGAGATTTCTCCCAACAGCAGAAAATCACAGACTTCCTCTAAATATAATTTAGTCTTTTTTTTTTTTGCAAATATTTGTGTGTGATTTGGCATGAATTTTCTAGCACCACTGGCATGTCTCTGTGCCAGTGCCTGTCCTCCCTTTCTCACTGGTAACTTTGTCATCCTCATCCTTTTGCCTTTGACGCATTCCACAGCAGGTGGAATGAGCAGTAGGATTTGATGTTTTGTGAGTTTTCAGCTCCCCCACCGAAGGCAGAGCCCAGAACTTTATCAGATGGGGGAAACACACCTTGCTGCAGCTCTGCTCTCCTGAGGGGCTTCAGGATTGTCATACAATCACAGAACATTAAGGAGTTGGGAGGGACCTTAAAACTCATCCCATCCCACCCCTGCCCTGGCCAGGGACACCTTCCACTGTCCCAGGCTGCTCCAAGCCCCAAAGTCCAGCCTGGCCTTGGGCACTGCCAGGGATCCAGGGGCAGCCACAGCTTCTCTGGGCACCCTGTGCCAGGGCCTGCCCACCCTCACAGGGAGCAATTCCTAATTCCCAATATCCCATCCAGCCCTGCCCTCTGGCATTCCCCTTGCCCTGTCCCTTCATCCCTTGTAAAGAGTCTCTCTCTGTGTGTTTTGTTGGCTCCTTCAGGCACTGGGAGGCCACAGTTCAGTCACCCCAAAGCTTCCCTTCTTCAGGCTGAACAATCTCAGTTCTCTCAGCCTTTTATACTAAGACTGCCTTCAAACCCCTTTTCTCTTTGGGATTTGTTCTGTGCTGCATTTTTTCTTCCTTCTTTGCTTTCATACTGGTCCATGCTTTCCTGTGGTAGAAGCAGGATGGATTGGGTAGCTGATAAAGTATTTCCTGTAAGGAATCATCTCCATAAGGGAATCATTCTTTGCAGATTTAATAAAAGAAAACCATACTAAATTCTATTTTTGTTTGTACCATCATGGCTTGCATCTCTTAGAGAAGTCAGGTGTCCAACTTACTTCAAGGTATTGCAAAATACCCATGAGCATGCACTGAGGTTCTGGTCAGGGGAGGGTGGAAATGAGCAGAGCTGGTAGAGGACCCATCTGAGGATGGTAAAATACAGAGGCAGCTTCAGGCCAAACCCCTGGAACGAAGAGAAGCAGCGTGGAAGCATTTAAGCTAAATTGTGTGACAGATAGAAGCTTACAGTCATTAATAATATCAAAAAAGGGAGGCTGTTTATGATGAATTGAGAAAACAAAGCTTAACACTGAGAATTAGCAGTAGAATAGATGGCCAGAAATTCCCTACAGATGTGTAAGGTCATTTAGTTCCCCAGCAACCATTTTTCTTAACTAAGTAAGGCAGCAGACAGATCCTTCAGTATTTAACACAGTCTTTCCTTACCAGTACAAGCCATATGGGAACCACAGCTGGACTGTCAGGGAGGAGGGGATGGCAGCAAACCACTTCTTGGCTGTGTCTTCCACTTCACTTCTGCTGTTTAAGGAGGAGTGTGGCTGATAATCCCCACCACGTCAGGAGGAAGAACATCAAAATTCCACTTCAACACAAGAAAACCTGTGCCTTAGGAAGGTGACCCTGGTGCAGGTCAGTGTGGAAGGAAAGGAAGGTGGCTGCTGTTCAGGTTCCTGCTGTTTGTGCATCCCCTGGTGCTGCTGGAGACAGCCTGGTGTGCCTGCAGCTCTGCATTCCAGAAGCTCCAGAGGTGCCCAGGGGTGACTCAGTGGCCTGGGATTCCTCAGCCTGGAAGAGACAGCTGCATTGTGTTAGGAGTGTAAAGCTCTCCTCCAGCACAGGCACTGCAAAGCCCAGGAAGGCTGTTTGGAGTGACTCAGAAAATTTCAAAAAGCAGAGGTCCAAGTAGAGGTAACACTGAAATTTACTGGTCTGGCCTGAATGTGGGGGAAAAAATTCCCCTAAAAGTCATCCCATGGAGGTTCTTTTCGAAGTTGATTGCAGTTTCTTTGACTTTTTATGTGCACAGCTCTACCCTGTATTCCTTCCTTTTGCATCCTCCTGGTAATGAACAGATGCACCTTAAAAAGAGAAGGAAATACATTAATGTCTTAAGTGGAAATTTCCAAAGGCCAGCTGAATCCTTCCTCAATAATTAATGCCTGAAAGCATTTTCCTCCAGTTCTTATTTAAATGGAAATAGCTTTGGTGTCTGATATTGTGAAGCTGCACTGCACTGCCTGGTTTTTTGCTTTACAGGGCTTGAGGTGAGCTGGGAATCAGGGAAGTGTTTGCAGGAGTCTGTCTTTACTTTTGGGAGAATCCCAGTTGCTGTGTCCCAGCCCTACAGGCCATTGGGGTCTTCCACGAGGAGCTGCAGCCCAGAAAGCACAAACATCAGGCAGATCTAATTCAATTTATTTATGTGTTTCTTCTGCCTGAGTCACAGCACACAGCAATAATCCAACCTCTTGCTTCGTTGCCTTGAAAAGCTTTTAATGCTATTTCAGCAACTGGTGTAATATTTAAAGAAAATAAATCCTCCTGGCTTTATTATTCAGCTCAGTGCTGTGTACAGTAGGTGAATAAGTTATTTGCTAAATGTTTTATGATGGTGATTATGTAAGTAATGAGCTTTTACGTTTTGGCACCAGAGAGTACCAGAACTGTGTGTAGTACTTTGTAACTTGATGTAGGAAGGAAGCTTAATTTGCAAATTAATCCAGTTTCATCTTCCTGCTGTGCCGTGTCATTACAGAGGACTTAGAAGAGCTTCCTTCCTACATCAAGTTACAGAGTAACTTCTGCAAATTAATTTGCAAATTAATCCAGGGGAAATGTGACAATGAGCTTTATTTTTTATAGCCAGACTTTTCCAAGTCTCTTACCTCAAAGGTAAGGTCTTAAATCTATGTAGAGATCCCCGAATAAGTCAGATTTTTTCAAAGATGTCTTCAGTTTTTGTCAACATCAGTGCCAGCCACAGGAACTAGTGGGCTCTGTGAGAATTAACACACTAAAAATCTGGTTTAGTGTGGAAACTGGATTTGCAGTTCTGCTAATCTGAGTGATACCATGGCCTGCCATATGTATCATCTACATCTCCCTCTAAATGCCTACAAAGCAGGAACTGGAGTGTACACATGAATTTTATTTTTTTTTTAATTTGGACTTTATTGACTAATTTCTCAGGGTTCTTTCTAAGTGAATCTAATTTCCGGACATGCCCAAAATCTCATGGAAAATTCTGGGGATCTTAATTCCTTGCTGGAAGGAGTTACTCTGTACTGGTGGCTCCACAGCCAAACAAAACTGGAAGAAATTTCCCAGCTGAAATGTGGGCATTTTGAACCATGACAGGACTGGCTTCCTTTCCCCAGGCAGGTTGTGCTGTAACCACAGGAAGGGTTTGGGTGGTGAAAAACACTCAGTTATTGTCTTCTCCTTTAGTTTTACTTGCCTATAAATGTCATATCCTGTTCTTCCCAGGGTGGAAGCTTAGCAGAGGTTCATATTTTCAACTGTCATTAATTTTGGATCAAAACCATGGATGCAATAACCCACAGGGAGCTGCATTTCCGTGCTGTGCTGTGTGAGCATTGCATGACCAGATTTTGAGTTGAGAGTCAGCCTCTGCCCTCACAGCTCTGTCCTCCAAATAACCAGGCTGAAAAGTTATTTTCCTCATTAATACAAATGCAAGGAAATGTGAATGTAATGTCAGCATGTGCATTAAACCCACCTGAGAGCATGCTGGCCGAAGAGAACAGTGTGGAGCTCCTTGGCTGCATGTAATGCAGGGTAAAAATAAGCTGTGGAATTGGGGGTGGAGGGTAATGGTTTGCCAAATTTAAAAGCTGAATTGTCTATTAAAAGCAACCAAAAATATTATTGCTTTGGATCAGAGCTGGTTTTTTTTTTTTTTTGGGTTTTTTTTTTAAAGTATGAGTTGAGCATTGAAGTGTTTGGCAAAGATGCCATGGGGCTTCCCCCCTGGTTCCTCATCCCTCCTCTTCTCTGCCCTTCCTCCAGGAGACAGGAGTGGGTGGCTCTCAGCCCCTGGGCCAGTTTTGCCCCCTATTCTAGAAAAGGTGCAGTTCCATTTCTCTGTTGGTTCAAAAGTTGACTTGAACTTGTGCAGTTGTGCAGGAGATTAATGGAAATGTTTCTTGGGAAAATGCAAGGTTTTAGTTTAACACTGAGTGAAATACTGAGGACAAAGAGCAATGGCCATAAAGTTAAACACAGGAAGTTCCACCTCAACATGAGGCAGGACTTTTTCCTGGGAGGGTGGCAGAGCAGAGGAACAGCTGCACAGGGAGGGTGTGGAGTCTCCTTTCTGGATTCATCCCAAGTCCACCTGGAAGTGCTCCTGTGTCACCTGATCCAGGTGACCCTGTCTGGGCAGGGGTTTGGACTGCATGACCTCCAGAGGTCCCTTCAACCCCAACTCTCCTGTGATTCTATGAACTCCTAATAATCTCATCTGGAGCAGCTGATGGACAGTTATCCAAGCTTAGTTCTCAAAATCAGAAACTTCATAAAAAACTTAGCTGTGCTGCCTTTGTCTCCCCCCAGCATCTCTTTTCATCATCTGCATTTCTAGATGTGCCTTTCCTTCATGTGCCACAGACTTCAGATAATGAAGCTTTGTGCCAAGTGAGCCAGGGCTGCTGTGATTTGTAGTTATTTAGGTTCTTCTTGTTGCACACACACAGAGTGAGGGACGTGTTGGATCCGAGCAGGATTATTCCAGCAGTGGGAAGAATATCACAACAATAACTCTGTTTAGTGACCATTTCAGTGCAGACACCACAGCCATGGCTGTCTTTAACTGTTACACTGCCTTTAAAAAAAAAAAAAACCACCAAACAACCAAACTTCTGAGCTGTTTGATAAGGAAGCTGAGCTTAAAACTGAAGCCTTTCTCATAACCTCTGCTCCCTCCTACGCAAAGCAGCAGCAGGAACAGGCTGTGTCTTGGAGCAGCCAGCTCTGTGGTGGCAGAGGGCCAGTGGCATGGTCACTGCCCAGAGTGTGGCCTGCAAGGCCTGTCCTTTGTCCCCACGCAGCTGGAGAGCCCAGGGCAGCAGCTCCTGACTCTGGAGAGCAGCGGGAGAGGTCTCTGCCAGCCTGCTGGGGAAGGAGAGGTGGCCATCTGATGCCTTGTGCAGGCTGCCCTAGAGCAGGGGCTGGACAGAGTTAAAGAATAAAGCAGGGATTTATTAAAAGGATTTCCTCCATGGATCCACCTTGGGCAGCACAAGAGCCCAGCCAGGGCTGCACCCAAGATGAACCAAAATGGTCCCAAAATGGACACCGGGCACGGGCTCTGTCACTTTTATCAGTTCTGCTCCATTTGCAGATTGGAGTTAATTGTCCAGTTAGAGCTTTAGGTTATGGAGTCCCATCCTGCTTGTTTTTCTCTCTTCAGTCCACATTGTTTGTGCTCTTGGGCCTGAGATTTGGATCATTTGTCCTTGGTCCCCAGCTAGAGAAGGAATTGTTTTGTCTCCCTACTCTGTGAAGAGAGCTCAGCATCCCTTAATGTGAAGCTCAGACCCACACACTAAAGCAGCACAGAATCTGAAAAATATGAAAGCTAAAACCTGAGGCATCACATGCAAGGAGGTTTTGTTGTGTGAAGGTTATGATAATGTGCCAACCTGAGTAAGTCACCTCCCGAGCAGAGCTGTGGCAGCTGTGTCAAGAAACTGTTCCTGCAGATATTATCTGAGCTGCCCGTTCTGCTGGGTGAGTCTCTTGAGATCTCTTAATTTGATACCTGAGCTTAAAATATCTTTGTAGCCGTTTAACCACAGTTTCCTTTTTAGCTTTTAGAACTGTGGTGGTCACTGGGCACTTAGAGATGCTCTAAGTGTCACCAGCAGTGTCTGAGTGATGTGTGTGGATTTGCTGCAAGTAAAATCTTAAGCAAGGCAGTCTAAGGAAACCACAAAACCTTTTGGTGCATAGGGTCAGTGGTGGGCTTATTGAGAGCATAGCTGTGAGAAAGGCAGTTGGTCACTGAAATAAAGTATGAGAAAAAACAAAGGAGGTGGAGGGTTTCAGGTTCTGGAAGCTGCAGGGTGGCTGGGCAGTGACAAAGTCACAAAGTTCAAGCCAGGCTCTAATACTAGTCCCATCAAAATGGAATTATTAGAATACGAAGTTTACAGTGAAAGAAGACGAAAATGAGCCATCTTCTCCTGAAGTAAAAAGTCCAGCATTCTCATATTTTACAGTTTTAATAGCACTTTCATTCCTTCAAAGTACTGCCAAAGGGGTTTTTTTTCCTTACTGCTTCGGTGGCTGGTCATGTCTATTTAGCTCTAGATTTACAGTCACCTTGGCAATACCTTAATAAGTGATTTTGAACATACTAGGCAGTAGCTGCTGTGCATTAAAGCAGAAGATAATTCTGGCTGTTTGTTACCTTTTTTTGGAGCTGCTGATTGTCAGGATGCAAAATCCCCTCCGCCACTCGGCAGGACTGGCTGGTGAAACAAAGTGAGGGTTTTCCCTCTCATCCCTGGAAGTCTTTCAAACCAGGATCTTGGTTTCTTTGCCCAAGTTTGCCCACACACCCTTAGGGTCGTGCAAGGGCTGGATCCAGGCGTCCCAGCTGAGCTCTGACATCATGTGGTGACTTCATGGGGAGATGAGTCTCCACAAGCTTTTAGCAGTACTGAATTAGCAATAGTGAAACTTTCCAAAACAAGCCTTGTTTTAAATACATCTCACATCGTAGCATCTGTTTTTCCCTGCAGTCCTGATGTGGTTTCTCCCTGCCCTCAGCAGCCTGAGTCCTGAACTGACCCATTTTGACTCTTGCCCATCTCTGCTTGCCCAAAGGTGCAGTTGGGAGCCCAGCCCTTGCTGGAGTCTCTGACAACTGCCACAAGCTGGTGGTGAGGGATCCAGGTGTGCACTCCTGCAGTGCCTCTCTTCAAACTGACAGAGGGCAGGGTTAAATGGGATATTGGGAAGGAATTGTTCCCTGGGAGGGTGGGCAGGCCCTGGCACAGGGTGCCCAGAGAAGCTGTGGCTGCCCCTGGATCCCTGGCAGTGCCCAAGGCCAGGCTGGATGAGGCTTGGAACAGCCTGGGGCAGTGGAAGGTGTCCCTGCCCGTGGCAGGGGATGGGAAGAGATGATTTTTAAGGTCCCTTCCAACCCAAACCAGTCTGTGATTCCATGATGTTGCAACGTCCTCCTGCACTTTCTGGCAAAAGAGTCCAGGATTAAAAATTCCAGGATTAAACTTTGATCACCCCAGTGGGTTCCTGGCTGTCGGAGCAGCTGGGTTTATTTTTGCCTCCCTGGCTCTGTGGTGGGAGACTGGGCTGGGCTCCCTCCTGGATGCCTGGATGGCATGGTGCCCATGCTCCCAGCCTGCCAGCTCCAGCCTTGGCTCTCCTCTGTCCTGCTGGCCCTAATGGCATCTCTGGGTCCTCTCCTTCCCACAACACGAGTGAGGCAGCGAGGTGACATTAAAGCCCTGGAACAGCAGATAAAAGGCCCTGGCTGTATTTATTGAGTGTTACAGATAAGTAATCCACTCTGCTGTCAGGCTCTGCAGAAACAGCAAATAAAGTATACATGCCCCTTGCTTTGATGTGATGAAATCTCCAGAGGACACTCACTTCAGTGGCACTCGCAGTGCAGCTGTAGCTGAATCTTGCAGTGGAAAATACAAGATTTTCATGTCTTTGTGCATTGCTTTAAAAATATCACTATGGCTGTGTGCTGGGCAATTCTGTGTTCTGAAAGCTAGGGTTGTTTTGTTGTTTTTTTTTCCAAAATGTTATTAAAATCATCTTAACCGTTTTTGTTGGAAAGGGAAAAATTAATAGTTATTTTGTGGTTTCATACCCAGTGTTAAAACAACAGTCTGGTTTTCATTTAAACCAATAAAAGTATGGAAATTCAAAATGAAGGTTCTCTCCATGTCCTTAGATCAACTTGTTGGCCTTGCTGAAATGCATAATGGATGGAGCAGGGGAAAAACCTCAATCTTACAACTCTTAGCTTTGGTTTTGCACATAGCTCAGCTTTTTTGTTGCTGGATTTCAAATTTGACGTCACTTTCTTGCCTGTATTCTCAAGCTATAAAAACTTCCTCAATTTGGTAAATGTGCAGCTGCTTAGAACCCAGTGAACCACAGACTTTTTTTTTTTTTTAAAGAACCTAAGCAGTAGTGAGCAGTAGTGAAGGAAATTAGTTAGCAAACACACATCAGTAATTGAATTAACGCACTTTCAAATTTTGGGGTATAAAGCTGACTGTTGGGGATGATGGGTTTTAGTCAGTTCTGGTTTGTGGTGTGGTCAGAAAGAGACCAGAAGCACAGTTGGGGCACAGAAAACCCCAGCCAGCCCCAGGGGAGCAGCCCTGAGATGGGGCCCTGAGTGCTGGGGGATCCCCATCCCCAGGGATGCCCTGCCATGGCCCCAGTGGCCTGGTACAGCTGCAATGAGCCTGGCCAGAGCTCCAGGGCCCTCCTGCTTCCAGCCTGCAGGTTCCCTCCCAGCTCTGGTTTAGCCTGGGACACAGCAGGGCTGAGTCTGGAGGAACCTTTTTTCACATAAAGGGGTGCTCAGGCCTTGGAGCTTTGGAGTGCCCATCATCCCTGGAGGTGTCCCAGGAAGGGCTGGAGGTGGCACTCAGTGCTCTGGGCTGGGGACAAGGTGGGCATGGGGCACAGCTGGGACTCCATGGGCTGGGAGCGATTTTCCAGCCTCAGTGACCCTGGGATTTTGTGAGCTCCTCAGTGTGTCTGGGGTTCACATCCCACCAGGTGAGCAGCCTGTCACTGTCCCCAAAACACCTGCAGGCACTGGGCACTGCAACAGGTCATCCTCAGCCTGGCTGTTTGTCCATCTCCTCAAGGCTTGGAAAAGTCACTTTTTGCCCAGGCTGTTCCTTCCCTGGCCACTGTGGGCGAGCTGCCCTGGCTGTTTACAGCCCTTTGGTCTGGGAAGTCCCAGCCCTGGAGCTGCCTGCCTTCCCTCTCCTGGCCTGCTCAGCTGGGCTGGTGTCCTTCCTTCCTGCACTTCCCCATCATTCCCTGGCCAAGCTCCACGTGGAGATGTCTGTTCACACCTGACAAAATCTCAGCTCACCCTCCATCACCTCTCTGCTGTCCAGCAGCCATCCCAGTGACCCCTGGCACCTTCTGAAGCTTTATAGCTGGTGGAGACAGCTCCATAATGACGTGGTGAGTCTCAAACGAGGTACTTCAGAGCCAAGTGGCCCCCTCAGCTTTGGCAGCACTGAGTGTTGTGAAGGCTGTACCTGCTCAAGGGCTCCCTGGCATAAACCTGAAGCAAATTCCCACCCTCAGGAGCAGGGAAGCTCAGCTCCATCACGGGGAATTTGCTTCACAGGCTGGAGGAGGTCTTGTTTATTTGCCTTTCCCCAAGGGAAAAGGAGTAGCCAGAGTAACCTGGACAAAGGGTAGTGTTTTAGATGGGATGTTACAACTTCACATTTGTTTGCTTGTTTATAGGACTTTTATATTCTCTTGAAGCACAGCAAGAGTGTGCAATACATTGTGGTTATTTGTGGTGGCTCTAAGAAGGGGCCTGGTGGTGATAGACATCTGGGAGCCCAGCTGGGCACAGCTCCTGCCTGAGAGGGGACAGGGGGGTGGCTCTGTGTGAGATCTGTCCCCTGTGCTGTGTTTAATGTGTTTAGCAGCAGCTCTGTTCCCTGGCTGGGCACCTGTGATCTGCCAGGAGGAGCTGGGACAAGCCCCAGGGAAATGGCTCCCACTGCTGTTCCTGCTTGGAAAAGAGCCCCAGGATGCTTCCTGGATGCTGGCACCACGTTAAGCTCACGGCTTTAGTGGGAACTTAGGCCAGGGAACATTTCCAGCAGGGAGGGATGTGCGAGGTCCTCTCCTGCTGGCATCCTTCCTCCAGGGCAGCCCTCCAGCCTGCCCCACAGCCCTGCTTAATCCCCTACCTTCCCCTCTGAGCCAGAGGGGATTTCACACCAGAAATCCATCCCCCTGTCCTGAGGGCTGCAGTAGCTGGAGGGAAGCTGTGGAAGAGGGGAAGGATGTAGGAGGATGGAGGTGACAGCCTGCAGGAGACTCGTGGAGCTGGGGCAGTCCTGCCAGTGCCTGGGTCAGCATTTGAACAGCAGAGAAAATTGGGATGGAAGCCAGTGCGCTGCTTGGGGTGTGCCAGGCTGCTCTGGGCCTTTGGCATGGAGCCCTAGGCACCCAGGAGCCCTGGGTCCCAGGGGAGGAAGAAAGCAGAGTAGATCCTTTCTGGATCTTGTCACCGAAGTGACCTTGGAGTAGATCCTTCTTGGAAAGATCTCAGTGCAGGGGTGAGAGGCAGCTGGACCCCTCAGCTCCTCCTTGGAGGGAGAATTGGAGAGGGAAAGGGAGCTTCTTCAAAGCCCTTCGTGCTCAGCCAGTCCTGCTTCCTCCGTCTGGCAGCTCCACCACCACCTACTGCCAGATGCCGTATTTCTCCTCCTTGCCTCTCCCCAGGTGTTGTGGCTTGGTCAGTGTTTCTTTCTGTTCTCCCCATTTCTCTGTTCCCCAGCATATTTGTGGGGAAAATGTGAAAAAAATTCCCCAAGTTTTTCCAGGGGGACAAGTTTTTTCTTAGGGACATTTCAAGGTTGATTTCTGGTGGGATTTGAGGTGGAATCTGACTTGTGATCCTCTGGTGTGCTGAGCATCAGGGCAGGCTGGTGGGGGAGACCCACCAGGAGCCTCAGCTGGGAGAGCTGGCAGGACACAATCCTGTGCCATGAGTTTGGGATGGCTGTGCTGTGGCAGGCACACGGGGCCAGCTCAGCCTGGCCCATTTTGGGGTGAGCTGTTCCTTTCTTCACACAACATCAGCTGAACTGTTGTCTCTGCGAGTGCTGCTCCAGCTCACAGAAGCCTTGGACACCCGTTCAGTCACAGGAAGAGAGACGTGGAACTGAGCTTCACAATTAGCCAAGCTGGTGGATTTCTCTGTGGCATGAAATTAAATAGTATTTGAATGCACACGGTGGGGCTAATGCTACTTTGTGCAGCTTTTTATGAAGATTATGAAATCGCAGCAAAAAGCAGATCTTACTGTAATTAGAAGATAGAAGAGTTAATCATAGGGAGGAATTAGGATTCATACTTGGCTCTGAAATTTTCTAAACTGCTTTAAAATACCTTCAGCTGAAGGAGCTGAACTTCACTACAAACCTTTTGTGTGCTGAATTGCAGAGTTTTCTTCATTCATTAGAATTGCAGCACAGAAGTCACAGGGCTCTTTTCCCCAGAGGTTCAAGAGGCTCTGAGTTCATTTTGTTGATATGTGAAGTCATTTCGGTGCTTGTCGAGCCATACAACCATTTACTTGATGTCCTTGAGGCAACCCGAGCATTTTATTGCTATTTATTCACCCTTTGAGAAAAGATTTGAAAAAAAAGAGTCACCAAAGTCACAGAAGTTTCGAGTCAGAGGCAACTAAGGGGGAGCTGGGAGATGAATCCCCAGCAGCTGGGGGAGGGTTGTGTGTGAAGGACACACTCCACATAATGCGCCATTAAAACTTCATGAAGAGGTGTCCCAGAAAAAAAATATGACAAAGCACTAGGCTTAATATTAAATTCTTAGTTTTAGCAGTCTGGTCATTTTCAGGAGGGAATAATCAGCTTAACCGCAGCATTCCCATATTTAATGTTCTGAGCGGAGAGGGATTGTCTGATTTTTCTTTTCCTTTTTTTTTT
>VXAX01002800.1:218960-232926 GCA_013399835.1 Leptocoma aspasia
TTTTCCCCCTTTTCACAGTAATTAATGAAAGTCAAAAGCAGCAACTGGAATCTGTGAGCTACTCATCCCGCTACGCCCTGGGACTGTTTTATGAGGCTGGGACAGGGATTGCTGTCCCCTGGGCTGCTCGGTACGTCGCTGATAATCCCTGCGTACGCTTCATCTCCATCGATAACAAGAAGCGCAATATAGGTCAGTGCTCCCATTATTTCCCTTAAACACAGCCACAATGGAGGGTGTAGACCATGAGAAATGCTGTTTAATTGAGTGTTGCTATTCTGAACAGAGCGAGCGTTTAACTCCAAGCCGCGGCGGATGGCGTTTAATGTCACATTTGGCCTGTAACAGAGCACACAATGAGCGCGGGCCGGCCCTCAGAAAAATCAGCCCCCAGCACATGGTTTATGTTACTGCCTTTATGAAACCAGTGTCAGGGGATTGGAGACATCAAAATGTTGCTATTCCAAGAAAGAGCTGGGGTTCCTTTGTTTAAACACTGATTCATGCACTCGCCAGTTTGTCTCCCGTCACTGTAGTTACTCTAGAGCTCGTGCTCCTTCCACAAGGCTTGGAAGTAGGAATGAGTTGTACAACTGGAGCTGCTCAGCCCAGTTCAGACTTGCTTTTGTGATCAGGGAGAGGCCCTGAAATGGCTGCACGTGCTTGGTAGGGCTTGGAGAATATCCCCCAAGACAGACCCTTCTCCTCTCTTTCTGGAGTTGAGGAAGTGTGTGTTTTATTTATTAAATGTGCTTCACCTACCAGGAAGCTCAAGAAAAAAACACTTGCAGACCAATGAGAGTCACAGAATCCAGGATGGTTTGGCTTGCAAGGGACCTTAAAGACCCAAAGCTCCACCCCCTGCCATGGGCAGGGACACCTTCCACCTGTCCAGCCTGGCCTTGGGCACTGCCAGGGATCCAGGGGCAGCCACAGCTTCTCTGGGAATTCTATTCCAGCCCCTCCCCACCCTCTGAGTGAACAATTCCTTCCCAATATCCCATCCATCCCTGCCCTCTGGCACTGGGAAGCCATTCCCTGTGTCCTGTCCCTCCGTCCCTTGTCTCCAGTCCCTCTCCAGCTCTCCTGGAGCCCCTTTAGGCCCTGGAAGGGGCTCTGAGGTCTCCCTGGAGCCTTCCCTTCTCCAGGCAGAACACTCTGAGCTCACTCAGCCTTTCCTTGTAGGAGAGATTCTCCATCCCTCTGTGCAAGCACAAATTTGTTGCTTTCCCTAAGAATTTAGCCTGTTGGTCTGAAAAGAGTGAAAACAAAACAGAAGAATGGCTGGACTGGCCAAAATAAGGATGTGTCCACCCTGATGTGCTTTCTCCAGCAGAGACTTAGAGTGAATATGTGAAAAAAGAGCCTAAGGAAAGCCAAATCCAGAGTGATCTTTTTTCTCTGGCATTGTCTCCTTGTTACTGACAGTGTTCAGCTGGAGATTTTCTTGCATCTGAGATTCTGTTGCCATTGTTGTGTTCGATGAAAAATACCTGATAGTTAATAAGACCTACTGATACTAGCCTTGCCAGTGTCAAGGAGGAATTCATCCACACTTTCCCCACCTCTCTCCACATGTGCTCTCAAAGCCCCAGCACCAAGAACAACAAATATGGAGCTATGATGGAATTATCAAACAGCTTTGCCGTCTCCAGATGCAGTTGAACCAAGTACAAAGCACATTATTTGGGGCACGTTGTTAGCAAATACGTAGAAGGTACCAGAACATCAGTGTTGACACGTACCTTTCTCACTGAAATTTCCCTTGAATTGTGGGAGTGTTCTGTTTATATGAGCAAATTTTTCCAAGAAGAACAAATTGTGTGTGTGTCTCTTCGTAGGAGACAGACCTTAGTCAGCACAGGCAAGGGAGGCTGAGTGTGAAATTTATTTACATGTGAAGTCCTGCAACTGAAACACATGAATAAGAAGTTCCTTTGTGCTTGTTTCAGCACTTAAGCAAGTATTTTGCATCTGCATTTTTCTTCCTGTGCTTCTGACTGCCCTCCAGAACATTTCAGTGGGAGGCACAGGAGCACCCCACTGTCCCTTTTAGCTCCACTCCACTCATTGATCTTCCCATTATTTCCTTCTTCAGCCTTGATTATTTGGACTCATCTGAAGAAGAGGATGGTGACAACCAAAAAGTAAACATTCAGAGAAAGCAGAATTGCTGGGTGAGGCAGCTGAGATCTTCCAGGGCAGTCATCATTCCCTAAAAGCCATCACTTTCTCCAGCTGCTTCTTCACCTGATGTATCCACAATTATTGAAGGCTTATCTCACCCTCACTGCCACCTCAAATAGTAGCTTTTTAATAAACAGCCTTGAGCAATAGAGATCCAGAGAAAATAACTATAGCTGATAGTTGTCCCCTGGAGGAGGTTTGGAGCTGGATGATCTTCCATCCATTTAATGATTCTGTGATCCTGTGAGCTTTCTGCTGAGGGACTCACATACATAACATCTCCCTAAAGCGGGTCATCCGGCCCTCAAAGGCCAAAAGGCAAAGGCTGGCCCTGGCTGTGGAAGCCCAGACTGTCCTTGTCACTTGTCTGAGATGTGGCAGTCCCTGCCTTGACTCAGTGAAGCAGAGACATCCAGCTCAGGGGCGTTTCACATCGTACCAGTGAAACCCCAACCGCCCTTGTTGCTGTTTGATAAAGCAGTTTTTTACCAATTCCTGGTGCAATCAGGAGCCTCCAGGAGGGAAGGCTTCTTCCATCAGCTGAGGATCCCAGCTGCTCTTGGCAGAATCCCATCCCTGCCTGCAGAGGTGATGTTATGTAAGGAGGAGCCCACGAGAAGCGTGTGCTGAATTCCCTGGGTGGCGTGCATGAATATTAAACATTTTGTGGGATTGGCTGCCTCAAACACCCCATCCATATTTATACCAGGTCGGGGGGGACAGTGGGAATTCTCCAGCATAAATTATTTCTGGAATACCGCAGTCTTTGCATCTCTCTGCATTCCAGGAGGACTAAAGATAGATGACACACAAAAGGGGAAGTGGTTCCTTTCTTTTGCTCCAGGATTCCAGGGTTATGTAATTTAAAGGGAAGATCTGCCTTACAGGTTTTTAGCATTGTATAATTCCTGGGTATCCTCTTTAATTTTGAAACAGAGATTCCTTTCCTTCCTGAAATAAGAATTTTTAGGAAGATGAAAGAGTTAAAGAACTATTTAAGTTACTGCCCTGTTATGCAGCTAGTTGTGTTGTAATCCTCTGCCAGCCCTGCCTGCCTTTTAGAAAAATAATCAGAAACTGTTGGTAAGGCTAATAAAATGCTGGGTTTTTGAATATAAAAAAGTTAGGACCATTCTTTCCATGACTCTTCCCAAATGTGCCTTATCAGACAGTAGATTTTATTGCAGGGAGAATATGGGACCTTAGGAACCACAGGAATTTCTGAGGATAACTGGGGAGGCTTGCTGGCCCTCCTTCCAAACAGCAGCGTGGCATTTTGAAAGTGAACCTCCATCTCTCTTGCTTTCTAGGTGTAGTAAAGTTGATCACTGCTCTTTTTAAAATTTTTAGGTAGGGTTTGTGAGGCCTGCACATTGACTTTTGGCACCGTGTGATGCCTCCCAGGGAGCAGGGATGCAGTTCCAGCCTGTCCGGAGGTGTCCAGCTTCTCTGCTGCCCTCCACACTCACCCAGCAGCATTTCCTTCTTCCAGGGTTTGTTTGGTGTGGCAAAAGCCCTTTTCCCTTCCCCTCCTGCTACCCAGGGCCAGAATGGGGTTCAGATGGCAGAGCACATCTCTCCAGGAAGCTTACACATTCCTGAGGGTCAGGAGACAACCGCATCTCGGTTTTTATCGGGATCCGTTATGGCTCCAGGTTTTGGGCAGCAGCATGAGAAAAATTCTCCATGCTGCTCCCCTAAAATGAGAACACTCCTGTGGGAGATGTGTGCCTGTCACATCCATGGACAGGTTTTTCCTGGAGACAGGTTGTAATCCTTGGATCCCTGAGCACTCCAACAATCGTAGAGACCCATCTGCCTTTGAAGCTGGCCTCAGTTTTGAGCAGGAGGTTGGACTAGAGACCTCCACAGGTTCCTCCTTCCCAAAGTTCTGTGACTCTGAGGCAGACAATGTTCTGGTGAGGATTTACTGAACACACTAATGAATGAACTGGGAAGTGAAGACAGGAAATTCTTCCAGCTCTGTCCGCGTTTGCTGCCCAGCAAGTTTGAATGTTAGCACAGCTGAACCAGTAAAAGTCTTCCATCCTCTCTGTGGATGATCTGTGGAGCTTGCAAATTGAACTGCAGGTTGTGGCTGCTTACTTTTATGCCTTTATGAAAGTAGATTTCCCTCTCCTGAGGGTCAATGGGTTTATGGGCTCTGCAGAGTCTGTGAGCCAGAGATGTGCTCCACAATGGCCATCAGACAAGATTTTCTCTCCTAGAATATTGTTGTTTGGGCAAATTTGGTTGCCTTTTGCTTTCTTGGGGATGCTTGGAGCTTCTCCCTGTCTTTGCAAGTCTCCTCTGGCAGTTGAAGTGCAGGTGGGTCCTTCTTAGGGTGCCCCATTAATATAGTCCCAAGAGCACTGTGCTCTTCCTGGCACCTTGAAATCCATTTAACCTGCCAATTCCTCCTTTTCCACAGTTCCTTTTCTAACCTGTCACGCTCCCAGAACATGATAGACACCATGCTGACCATTTCCCAAAAGGATCCTGTGGCTTTCATGCTCTGGTGGTCTCTCTGCTAGCAGAACTCCAGACCCAGGGATCACATCTCATCTCTAAAATTCTTTCTCAGTTTAGGGACTCTGAGCCCTGACCTTGGCATAGATTCACCACAGAAAAGTAGATCTTGCCTTTTGCCAGGAGGAATATTTTGGTGGGCAGATGATCCACCATGAGCTTTCTCCAAGAACATATGTCTCGTTTCATTGATGTAATCATAATTTCATATGTTTTATTTTATTGTGATTTCCTCACTCCTTCCCTGAGACTGATGGTAAGGAGGACATGGCCACCACAGGAGCTGACTTTACACCCTTAGTACCATCTGAGAACTTGCAGGGCAGGAGGAGATCCCTGTGGGAGGACTTGGCACCACGGGCTGTCCATGTTGTCACTGCCTGGAGCAATTGACCCACGAGCCTTTTCATCCCCCTGTGACAGTGACAGCAGCTGGACCAGGACACCACAGTTCTGCACTAAATGTGCTACTCAAAGCTCAGAGCCACCTTCCTGACACCAGATGTCCTTGAGTTGCAAGCCACTGTGCTGGGGAAGTGGCCCTGGGCTCTGTTCTCTGTGTTCTTCTCCAGGGCACCTTTTATTAGCCCCATCCTTTTTCTGGAAGATAATGCTCCCAAACAGGCTTAACCCTGTATGAATTCTCACTGTCAGCAGTCTCTCCTTCCCTTTTCATACACAGCCTGGATGATTCCTCCAGCTGGGAATTGATGATGAGTGTTGAGACAGCCCCAAAACGTTCAGAAGCTGATGGCTCCCACCTTCTGCTCACAATCCAGAAACCTTTCCCCTCATTCCAGGTTCTAGGTCAAGATTCAGTTTTCTGTCACCTCAGGGCCCTGTCTCAGGGGTGCTCTGCTCACACAAGAAGGGTTTAGTCTTCTTGGTCTTCTGTTCCTCACTGTGTCTGTAGAGAGACATCAGAATACCTGTTTTCTGCCCCAAAAAGGGGAAGGAAAGCGTGAGGAGCATTTCTGATGCTTTTCCAGACAGCTGGAGAAGCTGATGCCCAAAAAGATATGTCCTGTGGTAGCTGTGAAACCAGGAAACATCTTCCTGCCCTTTTTGCCATGTTTTCACAGTTTTCAAGAGCAAGGGTTGGCTGAGCTGGCCCACCCAAGAGAGAGACTCAGAGAGGGGTTCCTTCCCCAGGAATTTAAATCTGTGGCTTTCACACTTGCAGATTTGGTACTGCTGCCCCTCTGAAGTGATCATACCAGGACAGGAAACTCAGCAGTGAAAGACATTTTGGTTGCCTTTGGAGAGCTGGAATGTGTCATCTTCTCAGAGGAGATCTTTGGCTTGAGGAGCTGGAGATTCTTCAGTGTCAGAGCAGAGATAAGGAGCTTATCAAGCTTGGTGCCAACAGCCAGAGTGGTCAGAAGGTGTTCAACCACTTCTTTCTTTGTGGATTCCTCGGTCAGAAAACACTCTAAGTTTGCTGAAACTTAAAATCTTCTTCTAAGAATGTGCTAGTCCAAACAAAGGTCTCACCAGGATAGGCTTTCTGCTTCCAAAGGAGGGAATTGCTGGGGAGGGGAAGGAGGGGGAATCACTTAATTGAACAATGAGCTCAGCTGAAATGCAGCATAACCCACATCGTGTCCTTGCTCATCAGGGCACACAAGGATCTGTTGGATCCTCATCCTGCCTTGGCACAGGGAAGCCCCTGAGCCAAAAAATCCCCTAATCCCAGCAAATTCCCTGGCTGCTGGTTGTTAGGCCACGTCTGTAAGGTGACAAGCCAGCATGCCAGCAGGGACAGGAGTCACCTGCTGCAGAGAACCTGCAACCAACCCCAAATGTAACAAAGCCTGGCCCTTTCCAAGTCTGCTGGGATCAACATCAGCACTTGAGCTATGATTTCATGTTCAAAAGGTGAGAACAAGCTTTTGTGATAGGACAAAGGGTGATGGTTTTAAATTGAGGGAGGGTCGATTTAGATGAGATAAAAACCACAATTTTTTTACACTGAGGTTGGTGAGACCCTGGCACAGGGTGCCCAGAGAAGCTATGGCTGCCCTGGGATCCCTGGAAGTGTCCAAGGCCAGGCTGTTGCAGAGATTGTCCTCCTTGACTTGTGTTGTTATTCCTTGTGCTTTTTTCCCATCTGGAAGAACAGAGTGGTACCACAGATATTTTTGTTCTTACTGACTCCTAGGCCAGGGGCACAATTGTCAGCAGGTGGGAAAGGCAGGTATGAATGAGCAATCCTTCTAAAGCACCTCTCCTCTTCCTTCCTTTCTTCCAGAGTCTCCTGGAATGGGGCCCTCAGTGGTGGTGCACACGACTGTGACCTTTGGAAGCGAGCACCTGGACTCAGACCCTGCAGAGGTGCAGCAGATCATCCTCAGCCACCTGCAGAGGATTGTGCCCTCCCTGCCTAAACCAAGCACCATCAAGTGCCACAGGTGGAGATACTCCCAGGTACTCCCTGGTGGGACCAGTCAGCTGGCAGGACCTGCTGGGGCTGCATTTTCCATCCTCAGGGAGCAAGAGGAGAGGGGATGGTTGCTCAGTATCCACAGCACATTCCTCCACACAGCCATGAGCAGCATCCAGGGCTGGCCAGCAAAAGCCAGGTCATTTTTAGCCATTTTTAAACATTTTGGGCCTGGCTCAGTGGTGAGTTATGCAGCTCTCCTGGTAAGCAGGGGTAGGAGCAGTGTGCAGGAAGGAAGTAAATCCCACATAATTCGGTGGGATTTTCACTGGTATTTAAAAATCATGACTTAATGTGTCTTTCTGCATCCAAAAGTGTGTGGTACTATTAGCAAAATGCCCACCCTACCATAGAAGAGCAGAAGTACAGACATACTAATTGTTGTTATTTGATTTGGCCCAGCTCAATTTAACAGAATGTTATGCGAAAAGTATTTTAAAGTAAACTACCTAAGGGTAATAATAGCAAAATGTGTATATTTTGCAGTCTTCCTTTAAAAATCCAAGGAAATTGTTGGTGATTTCCTAAGGTATTGGAGTGCATCTCCATGTTTACCCAAAGCCTCTCAAGTTAATTTACACTGGGGAATTTGAACGTGGAGGTTGATGCAAAATATTTACTTTTAAAGCAGTCCCCTAAAAATTTTTCCTTTTTTGAAGTTGCTGTGGATGGCTGTTGTGGAGTCTGCTCATACCCCTTCATCTGCATCCAGTTTGGGAACCTGGTCTCGTTAGCACCAAGTTTATTTTTCTGGGAGTAAAGTATTGGTGGATTGCAAAAGCAACCTTAGCAGGGGTATTAATATTTATATAAAACCTATCAAAATCGTGGTGTGTTCTCTAAGTTCCTCTTTATCAGTTCATGGGGGGTTTTTTTGGACAAACAGGTGTCACTCTTAAGGTCCCCTGGTTGTGGCATCTGGTCTTTTCTCCTGCCTTACCTGCTGAGAGCTGCTGGTGCTCACGAGAGCCGTGGGTGGGAGGAGGGAGAAGGGTTGGATCCAGCTCTGGAAAGGGCTCCCAAACCCCATCCAGCTTCTGTTGCTGCTGCCAGCCAGGGCTCTGACTCCAGCAGCTGCTGGTGCCACAGGAGGAATTATCACCAGTCTGTAATTTGGTGGATGAATGTCAATATGTCTTAGGTTGCAAATAAGTCTGTGGAGGTCAGACCCGTTATCTCAATAAAGAGATCTCTAATGCCACCCTATGAAATAATCACTGCCTAAATGAAATATCTGGGGCAGAGCTCCCTCTTTCTCCTAAAGCTCTCTTTACTTTCAATTATAATAAGCTGTTGCCACAGAGGCCAAGGGAACTGATAAGATGGGTGCATCTTTCCCCTGACTCTTTTAGTTGGGATTTATCCTACTTGTTAATTAAATCCGCCTGTAACATCCTTCACATGGCCAAACACAATCCTGGGATTAAAATGCAGACATTACAATTATCCATGGCAGATGAGGGATTAGGACTTCCAAAATTCTACTGACACTGCTTAGCAGCACAGCTGCAGTTCTGGATCCCCTTGCTCTAATTATGATGAAGGCACCATTAGCATTCAGAGCCAGCAGCTTCCCAGCCCACCGTGTGTCTTTGGCAGAGTCACTTTATATGGAATTACTGAGGCTGGAAAACACCTCCAAGATCATCAGGTCCAACCTTTGCCCAGGAGGGGTGGGGGCTGTTTGGTACAGCCAGCATCAAGTAAACACTGGGTAGCCAAGAAGAAAGGACACTCAGAAAAGACTTTTTTCTGCCAAGTCTTTCTGCATTGTTCGTACTCAGCTCAATCTGTAAGAAAAATTCAGCAATAAATTAAGTGCTGACTTAAAACTGATGTGAGGGAGAATCTCTGTCTGGATCTGCCATACCTGGAGAGACTCCTCTGTTAAGATGAATAAAGGGTAAGGGGTTGCAACTGGTTATTTCAGCTAGTTTCCTCCTTTGAAGAGATGCTAACACCCAGTAGCAGAAAATGCAGCCAGCAGCATAAAATGTGGGTGCCTTGCAACTCATCCACACTTGGCAGTGGCAGAGAGTGGCTCAGCAGTGGCCAGCTGAGGGTACATTTGAATCAGTGGGAAAATCCCCTGGATTTAGCAAGATTCCTTGAAAGCTGACAGTCCCATGAGGGGATGCAGCACGTGTTTACTGGGTGGAAATCCAATAAATGATCAAAAGAAAACTGTACTCTCTGTATCATGCTTTAGCAGCTTGGACAGCAGCAGGAATTTCTCCATGGAAAGGCTGCTCAGGCCTTGGCAGGGGCTGCCCAGGGAGCTTTGGAGTGCCCATCATCCCTGGAGGTGTCCCAGGAAGGGCTGGAGGTGGCACTCAGTGCTCTGGGCTGGGGACAAGGTGGGCATGGGGCACAGCTGGGACTCCATGGGCTGGGAGGGATTTTCCAGCCTCAGTGACCCTGGGATTGTGTGATCCCAGAGACAGGAGGTTCCCTTTACTCTGTTGAACCCATCTGGGATTTTGTAAGCCCCACTTTGCTGATGTGAGGTCACCCTCACACCTTTTTGGATCTCTACACCAGGGTCAGACAAGTCATATCTGCTGAGAGGGGCTGAGAATAAAACAGAACAGGCTATAAAGTTTCTAAATTTCCACACACAATAAAAGTTTTACTCCAATTACTCAACTCCCAGAAATAATTTTTACTATTTATGCATATTTTACTATGGTACTTTGATGGTTAATGTTTGGATCTACCTTTTGGAGTGGGAGGCCTGGCTGGACAGGGCTTGGAGCAGCCTGGGACAGTGGAAGGTGTCCCTGCCCATGGCAGGGGTGGCACTGGATGGGCTTCAAGGTCCCTTCCCACCCAAACCATTCTGTGGTTCTGTGATGTGCTTCTCAGGATTACAGCTCTTTCTGGTGTGAAATCCAAGTAAATAAAATACTTTCTCTTCCCACTCCCTTTGTGTTTTTCATTTTCAGGTTACAAGGGCTGTGCCCAATTGTCCAGGACAGATGATTCTTCACACTCAGCCCCTCCTGATCTGTGGGGGTGATGGATTCACTCGTTCCAACTTCGATGGCTGCATAGAGTCTGCCATGAGCCTTGCAGAGGCTGTGAAGCCTCATTTACAGCAATTTCAAAGTCAGGCTGCTAAACTTCCTCTAGATTTGTTATGAATTTTTGCTATGATGGATTGAATTTGAGTTTAACATCAGCATCATCTTGCAAAAAAACAAATAAAGGAAGATGTGTCGGTGCGCTGGAATAATTATTGGGATGGAATTAAATTGAATTTTCCAGGACCTGTGCTGAGAGTGGTTACTTTGACTGAAGTAAGACTTTCCCTGGCTCTAGGCAGAGGCACAGAGCTCCAGCACTCTTGCCAGGTCTCCTGATACTTTTACAGCCCATGAAAATTATGTCAAGGAGAGGACAGCACTTGAAGCAGCACAAAAATCCATGAAGCTGCAGAGTTTATTCCTTGGAAACTGCTTATTTACTCCTTGTCCTAGTGACAGGACAAGGGAGAATGGCATCCCACTTCCAAAGGCAGGGATAGGTGGGAAATTGGGAAGGAATTGTTCCCTGGGAGGGTGGGCAGGCCCTGGCACAGGGTGCCCAGAGAAGCTGTGGCTGCCCCTGGATCCCTGGCAGTGCCCAAGGCCAGGCTGGACTTTGGGGCGTGGGGCAGCCTGGGACAGTGGAAGGTGTCCCTGCCCTGGGCAGGGGTGGGAATGGGATGGGCTCAGAAATTTCACAGAAGTTGACCAAGAAATAATTGATTTATGCTAAATTGGATTTTAGCTTGCCCTTCCTCTTCAATCACATGTCACAAGTCTGGTACCTCTCTACCACAGCGCTAAAAATAACAAAATACAGCAGACAGAATTTAAACCATTAGAGGAGTACAGTTCAGCCTCTGTTTTTGTTACTTTACCCCTGCATTTCACCCAAATCTGACATCCTGTATCACACCACCTGACCACTGTGATTTGCTGCTGCCTTTGGCTATTTCTAGAGGAGTATTTTAAGTGACACTAAGAATTTAAGACTCGTTAATTTTAAAAGTAGGCAGAAAACTGGATGTGAGGCGTCTTTGGCTCAACACTGTGTTGTTCCTGTCAAGTGGTTGTTCTCTGAAGAGCTGTGATGCTCTTTCAGGGGCTTTGTATGAGCAGCAGCCTCTGATACCAGGGGTGACAGACCAGTGGAGATGTCTCTGACTCCATCCTTTCAGCATTTTTCCCATCTTTGGCCACCCTGACACCTCAAAGTACCCGAATCACACATTCAGAGATGTTTCTTGAGTCGTGAGATTTTCAATTTGGAGCTTTTTCTAGTTCTGGTGAGTCTCAAATCGCTCCTTCCTCATATCCCAGAATATTTTAGGCTGGAAAATCCCTCCCAGCCCATGGAGTCCCAGCTGTACCCAATGCCCACCTTGTCCCCAGCCCAGAGCACTGAGTGCCACCTCCAGCCCTTCCTGGGACACCTCCAGGGATGATGGGGACTCCAAAGCTCCCTGGGCAGCCCCTGCCAAGGCCTGAGCACCCTTTCCATGGAGAAATTCCTCCTGAAAATATCATGCCAGTCTACCAAAACACCTCTGTTTTGCAGCATCCCTCCAGATTAAGATGATTTAGATAAAAACTGCTTGGGTTTTTTTTTTTTTAAGGTGGAGAGGAAAAGTTGTTGGATGAGTTCCTCTGGATGTGCTGGGAGCAGGGAGATGTGGAATTCCCACACAAGGCGGGTGGAACGGTGATGTTTCAAAGAGGCCACTGTATCCAGAAGGGTGGCAACAGAAGAGACTTGTCTGGTTGATTTCCTGGGATTTTCCCTGATTTTCTATTAACTGGCAGATCCATCCATTCCAGCCACTCTCTCCTTGTTCCCAGACAAGGGGGATGGCTGCGTCTGCTCTCATCTGTGCCACGAGCCTGAAGTGGAACTGGAGCCTTCCAGCTCCCAGACCACGATGTTCTTGTCATCCTCATCACAAGGAAAGCCAGGGCCATGGGTTCTCAAAGCCCTTCAGCTCCCAGCTGGGGTAACTTCCACCCAGGGAACATCCCTTGGCAGGGCTGGCCCGTGGCACCCTGTGCAGCCACTGCTCTTACACTGGGATCAGGGAATATGGGAACAAGGCTGCAATAGATGTTAATCAAAAGACATGTCCATCCAGGGAAAATCCCAGGAAATCAACCAGACAAGTCTCTTCTGTCTCCAGAGACCTGGGCCGTGTTGTTGCGCAAGCATATGAAAATAAATTAAGAGATTAATTTAGTTTTGGACACTTTGGGTTTTTTTAAATTATCTTTAAAAGGCAGCTGCAGGTGGGAGGTGCTGCCCAGCTGAAAGCACCCCTGTGACCACATTTCCTCTCGGTGGAGGGGCAGCGTTGTGCTGGTACAGCCCCAGACTCAAAGCCGAGGTCTCTGCTGCTGCAGTGCCACCAGCGTGGGCTGTGACACTGGCAGAGGAGTTTCCTCCTTGAGTCAGTGCAAGGAAGAGGAACCTGACCCAGTGCCACCCAAGCTGTGCAGTCGTGTCCGGGTCACCAGCCCCAGCCTGGCACCGAGGGCTCTGTGGCTGTTTGGGCAAGGGCAGCGTTTGCTTGGCTGCGAATTCCAGAGTGACCAGCTCCAAGGGGCTGGTGACAGGCCACGGGGAGGCTGTGACATGCCATTAGGAGGCTGTGACATGCCATTAGGAGGCTGTGCTGGAACCAAGAGCCCGGGTGCTCCCAGGGGAGGACCAGGGCGCTCTCTGAGCTGCCCAGCGAGCACCTTGAGCCCCTGTGCAGAGATTTCCCCGGAGCCAGAGCCGGTTTTGCCTCTAATCCAGCCTCTGGCTCAGCTGTGCCATCCCTAAGCCGCTTTGTGGGGCACACTGAAATCCCGGAGCCTTCTGCTGCCGCTGTGCCCGGCTCACCGCAGCGCCTCCCTGGCAGCCTCCTTAGGATTTGTGCTTAATTCCCACTTTCAGGTGGCACCTCCGGGATCAGCCGGTGGTGACACCGCCACGGTGCCGCACGGGGCACGGAACATCCCCTTTGCCAAGGAGGAGGAGGAGGAGGAGGAGGGAGAGTGACTGGCTTTCTTTTCAAGAAGAGCCAAGCAAAATTTCTCCCCTGGAGGTAAATAAATGGAAACGGGGGGAGAGTTCCGGCTCAACCCCAGTGGAGAGATTTTGTGTTGAGTAAAGGGGGTGCAGGGCAGGTTGCTGTCATCCTGGGGGTTGTGGTGATGAAACCCCTGGAGACCCTTGGAAAGCCTCGTGCTTCTCGTCCTTTCACAATTTTCATCCCGTAACAGCTGAGCGCCACCACGGAAAAACCCAGCCAGGTGTGTGTGGCTGTCACCCCTCGTCCCCGACGACGGGTTTAGTGCCGAGGGGGCTCACATGGGCGAGCAGACAGCCCCGTGCAAGCCCCGCTGTGAGAAAACGAGCCCGTTCCGCTGTGCCCCTGCCACCCGACCGCTGAGCCGGTCACGGGGACGCTGCGGTCAACCACAGCTCGGGGTGACATTATCTGCTGTGCACAGGGCTCCAGCCCAGCCGAGCTGCACCTCCTCCCTCACCTGTGCCGGGCCCGACATCCTTCCTTTCCCAGCGATATCAGCCGCTCGCATCTCCCACGCCACGGGCTGGGGAGCAAAGCGAGCACCGAGGGCTCCCTTCGGGCACTGCAGTGATGCTCTCACGCCCTTCGGGCACTGCAGTGATGCTCTCACTCCCTTCGGGCACCGCAGTGATGCTCTCACTCCCTTCGGGCACCGCAGTGATGCTCTCACGCCCTTCGGGCACCGCAGTGATGCTCTCACTCCCTTCGGGCAC
>VXAX01002800.1:234364-267585 GCA_013399835.1 Leptocoma aspasia
GGACTTGTGCAGAGCCACAAGGTCCCCCCTGAGCCTCCTTTTCTCCAGGCTGAGCCCCTTTCCCAGCTCCCTCAGCCTCTCCTGGGGCTCCAGCCCCTTCCCAGCTCCCTCAGCTGCTTTATGGCAGAGCTGGTCCTGCAGGCCTCACTTTTCCTGCTCACTTTGTTATCCCTGCTGCTGGGGCTGAGGGATGCCCAGGATGGGCAGTGAGGCTGCTGAGACCCTGGCACAGGGTGCCCAGAGAANACACCGGGCATGGCTTTGACCATGTCCTTTTTCAGCCCAGACTTGGACAAAAAATACTGAATTTTAAAACGGGCAGTCAGCGCTGGGATATAGGTCAGCCTCTGTCCCGGCAGCTGCTTTGCTTGACCAGAGCGCAGGGAAAGGAGATGAGCTGGCGGGAGAGGAGGGGACCAGCCACTCTCCTTCGCCACCTTCTCCCAGCGCAGAAAATCCCGGCTCAGCACCTGGAGGCTTAGCCAGGCACGGGAGGGATGGAGAACACGCCGGGACAAAGGGATTTTTGTTCTCCAGCTGCTCACAGATGTGTTGCTGCAATAGCCACGGGCTGTGCGCGGGTATTGCTCTGTACAGGGAGAGCTGGAGCGAGTCTGGTCCAAACCCTGGATCATCGGCAGCCCGTATCCCGGTGGTTTGGGGTTTGCTGCCTCCCTCAGCACACCTGTGTAGTGCAAATCCCATTTTCCTTTGATTTGGGAATGCAAGCTGCGAGCACAGCGGGACGGGAGCAAGTGGAAATAATCCCCGGCACGTATCACAGCTCCAGCCGGTCCCCTGGCCCTCGCCAAAGGACTTGCCAAAGGATTTTTGAGCAGCTCTGCTGCTGCAGAGAGCTGGGGAGAAAACTGGGGTTTGGGGAGAAAACTGGGGTTTCTGCCCCAAACGTGGCTGGAGATGGTTCCTGGCTGTTTCTCCAGGTGAAACAGCTCATCTTAATTCCACCCCCTGCACCGTGTGCTGGGACTGGGAAGTGAAACAGCAAATGAAAGGGACCCATCTGCACATGGTCCTGGTCCTTGAGTGACCCTTTATCAACCTACTGCTCTGGGGTGGATTTTCATTAGGTGTCCTGGGCTTTTCCCTTAGAACTTAGCTCACAGGTAGGATGGATGCTGAGAGAGCAGCTCAGCTCTGGAGAGAGGAATTTGGTCAGGCAGGGAGAATTTCAGGAACAATTCATGCCCCAGCCACACAGTCAAGCGATCCTTGGCCAAGGAGAGGACATGATTTGGAGGAGTGTATTTTTCTTTGCTCAAATCTGCCTAAAAATAGGTGAATTTTTCTTGTGGGACTTGTCTCCTTGTCGGCAAGTATTATTTTTTAATTTGGCCAGTAAGAGAACGACCCTTTTTTTTGTATGGATAATTTAAAAAACATTTTTTTTTCTCCTGATTTTCCCTGGGGGTCATAAGTGGAGATGAAAATCTCGAGCCATATTTGCTGATGCAGTGTACACACAGAGGGCTTCATGTGGGGGTGCTCAGCCTGGCCTGGGTCCAAGTAGTCATTTTGAGAGAAATAAGATATCCAGCTCCTAAACTAGTGAGAAAACCAGAGCTGGGACGCTGTGAGGCAGATTTTCTGCCTGCATTTGTGAGCACAGGGTGCTAAAGAAATCCCTGCTTCCAGGGAGCGGCCAGAGGGTTAAATTTGGCTCCCTCTGCCTCACTTTATTCTTTGAATAATGAAATTAGTTGTTCCAGAGTCTTTTGAAGGGCTGAGCTGAGCCTTCTTGCAGAACAATACACGCTGTGCTCTCGATGTGAGTGCCCTTATGGTGAACTTTGAGCTACACATCTGCTATAAAGAAGTAACTCTTATTCCCAGTTGGCCATGGCTAGGAAAGGATTCCAGCTCCATCCACGCCTCGGCACAGCTCTGTTTGCTCCGTGGAAGCCTGGCCTGGGAGCACAGGGGTAGGAACCATTTGGAAAGCTCGTTAAAATGCCCCGGCACGTTCAGCGCTTTCCCCGGGCGAGGGAGAGCTGGAGACGAGCCCTGCAGGAGCTGAGCACGCGACTGAGCTCCAGCCCATTCCCAGCAAAGCCCCTGAAATCCGGCATTAACTTCCCAGCTGTGCTGGGAGGCTGCACCAGGAATTCCCTCGGGATGCTTTTGGTTGGTGTTTAGACAATCCCAGGATCCCTCAAGGCTGGGAAATCCCTCCCAGCCCATGGAGTCCCAGCTGTGCCCCATGCCCACCTTGTCCCCAGCCCAGAGCACTGAGTGCCACCTCCAGCCCTTCCTGGGACACCTCCAGGGATGATGGGCACTCCAAAGCTCCCTGGGNCTCCTTCTCTTTGTAAACCAGAAAAAGCAGGACAAAGGTGTAGGAAGGAGACTGAAATGGTGAGAGCACAAGGTGTGGTGGCATTTCCCTGGAGACCCTGGTTCCCAAATGGACATGCCATTTGTTAGTTATTGCTGATGGCATCAGTGAAAACCACCAGTGGCAAAATAAGTGGCAAGCTGTGGGTGTCACAGTGGCACCTTTAGCATCACCAGGTGTCTGTGTGGGATGATTCATGCAGTCACAGTGACTTGGTCACACGAGGTGTTAGATCAGGTGGTTTCTCACACCATCTCATGGAGTTCAACATGAAAAAAGACAAATTCTATTTCTTTTCCCTCCTTTGCTTTTAGGGCTGCTGTTGGCTGTGGATCAGGATTGTCTCATTTGAAATGATTTTTCCATTACAAGCCTCACTTTTGACCCTCATCCTCTCAGTTCCTCTTCTTCATGTTGGTGGCACCTCCATCCCACGTCAACATCCCTCAACACCTGCAGTGGGAGGTGCTGTGCCCAAAAATGAGGTCTTTTCTCCAAAACCAGCCCTTGACCACGTACTTTTTATCCAAGCCCCTAAATTTGAACATGTTGAGCGGGAGCCACAGTGAAGAGCACGGAAACAGAGATTTGGGGCAGTTTCAGTCCTCCAGAATCAGGGACTGTTATATTTCCCTCACATGTTGCAAGAGGAGCAGCTTGGGCTCATCCCAGGATGCTGAGAAATGGTAAAAAACTGGGATTTCATGCAGTGCTTGACTCCTTCCTGTGTCCTTTTCCCTAACGGGACCCGGTGCAGCTTGAAGCAGCAGGACTTGGCAGGCCTTTTGTCCGTGCCCCGAGGAGCCCATGGGAACACAGTAATTCCCTCTTCAACACTAATTCCCTCTTCAACACACAGCAAGGAAGCTGCTTCACAATCTTCTTTTCCAAAGCAGTGTAGGGCAAGCATCTCCATCCTTTCCTTTTCAGTCTGGATCACAGCAGAGACGCTGGACATGGCTGCAGGATCCTGTAATCCCCTGGGGTGTCCCAGGAGCACCCTGTGCTCTGCAGGACTCGGCCCCATGCCCAAACCAGAATCCTGCTGCAGCACCTGCCCACAGACCTGGCTTGGAAGGATCTGAAGGGGGTCCAGGAGCTGAGCTGCTCCACTTGGAGCAAAGGGGTCTTTTTTCCCTGGTGGAAAAACCACTGGAGATGGCTGCCACGGAAAAGCGGAGTTATTGCCAAACACGGAAACGTTTCCTGATCTGTTTACTAATATTTGGTGCTCCTTTCTGGACGGGGTTCAAACCCAAATCCAACCACACGCGTCAGCAACTTCCTGCCCCCCTCCCCACCCTCGGCTCCCGCACCCGGGGGAGCAGCAGGGATGGGAAGAGCTGGTGAGAGGCGAGGAGGGATTTGGGTTGTTATTTCCATCTCTCAGGAGCTGTCCCAGGGATGCTGGCGCCAGGAGGGGCACGGGGACAGGCCAGAGGCGTTTGCTGCACGCAGTGGCCCCCGGCCGGGTGGTGGCAGGAGGGCACGGACAGGCTCTGCCTGCCCAGCCCCTCAGGCAACCCAAGCCCGTGCCAGGCCGGTTCCTAATGGCAAATAAATAGGGTCTCACAATTGTGTCTTTATGATGGGGATGTTTACAGCTGGCCCAGGCTGTGGGGGAGGGATGGCAGGGACGCAGCTCCCAAAAGGTCAGCGCTGCTCATGGGGCTACCGTAAGCCTCCGACTACAGCAGGCCTCGGGCTAGCTGCTGGGCCAGCCAGCCCCAGCACAGCCTGAACAGCATTCCACGTGCCTCTTGTTCATTCCTGAGAGCAGCAGCTGTGCTAAAGCCAGGCCTTTTTACCTTGTACTTTCACTGCAGGTTCTTCGGTGTTTGAGGTTTCAGCGTTTTCCTATCTGGCTATGAAGCAATGGGATCTGGGGTTTTACTTCCCTGCTCTGCTTGAATCATAAAATTACAGATGAAGAGAATGGTTTGGCAGGGAAGGGAACTTAAGGAACATCCAGTGCCACCCCTGCCATGGGCAGGGACACCTTCCACTGTCCCAGGCTGCTCCAAGCCCCAAAGTCCAGCCTGGCCTTGGGCACTTCCAGGGATCCAGGGGCAGCCACAGCTTCTCTGGGCACCCTGTGCCAGGGCCTGCCCACCCTCCCAGGGAATAATTCCTTCCCAATATCCCATCTAACCCTGCCTTTGGAAGTGGGAAGCCATTCTCTGTGTCCTGCCACTCCAGTTCCTGATGCAGAATCCCTCTCCAGTTTCCCAGTGTTCCTTCAGACCCTGGAAGGAGCTGTGAGGTCTCCACACAACCTTCTCACAGCTCCAGCTCTCCCAGCCTGGCTGCACAGGGGAGCTGCTCCAGTCCCCTCAGCAGCTTGGTGCCTTCTCTGGACCTGCTCCAACAGTTCCACATCTTTCTTTTCTTGGAACACCAGAACTGTGCACAGGAACTTCCCTGCTATTCACTCTCCTCAGGGGAGCTGCTGGCTCTGAAAACCCACCCTGAGCGCTGGTCAGGAGGGCAGACACCCTTCTCAAGTCCACTTTAGCTCAAGGCCACACCACTGGGCAGATCCATCCTAATCCAACCTGTCCCTGCCCGCAAGACGAGCAATGAGCAGCATTTTAAGGGAACACTCATTGCTCCACCAGTATCAATACTTCCAGGGCAGCTCCCAGTTTCAATGGCTTCAGGTCTCTGTTTAATTACCTAAAGCTCACTCTCTTCATCTCATGTTCCTATTTATTTGTGGCAGAAATCAGCATTGAGTCTCCACAGAAATTGTTTACTTTGCTGTTGTCAATAGAAACTAGAGGTCAAACAATCAGAGCTGAGCCTGTGGTTCTAACTCAGTATCTGTTTATATTTTTGCTGATGAATATTAATAAAAATATTTGTTTGGCCAAGGAGGCTTCATGGCTAAAACAAAGGTGGCCATGTAGTTGAGAAGTGGGGGAAAATAAGCCAAGCCTCCACTCAGCAGAAAGCAGAGGCTGAGGGAGGCCTCACAATTGCAGTCACCTCATAAATCCATCTATCCATGATCAAGGTGGGTATTTTTCCCTACAGCTGCATCCCAGCCAGGCTGAGGCACCACAGTCCTCACAACAGTACTTCCTGATCCCTCCAGCTTCTTGGGCATCTTTAAAAACACACCTGTGCAGGGTCCATTGTAGCTTTTCAATGAGAGAAGGGCAAAGGAATACACTTGGGGACTTTGAAAATAGCCCTATCTGGCACAAACAACAATTTTCTCTGACTTCCAAACTTTCAATTTACAAGACTTTTGGATGTATGGCTTAAGCAAGGCTTTGGGGTTTTTCTCTTTTGTTTTGTGTGTCATATTCTAGTTTCCTTGGGAAGAAATTGAGGGAGGGGAGGAAAAACCATCTATGGAGTCAAAAGAGGGTTGTACTTTTTAGATGCTTGAGCCCTCTCACTCCACCTTCTTCCATCTCTGCCAGACCATGCCCAGGCCCCCCAAGCAGCCTGCACCAAAGCCTCTTCCTTCCTTGTGTGAGTTGGATTAGAAAAGACAGGCTCTGGGATTTTGGAAATGAATTTGTGATGGCTGGGTAATGGTTAAGAGCTCTGTATCATCAGTAATTAAAGCCCACTTGTCCCTTCACAGTGAAGAACTGAGATTGTTTCGCTGAGCCTCAATCAATATCAGGCACCCAGTGGGTCTGGAACAAGGACTCACTGGAATGAAACCTGCCTCAAACTGGGAGAAAAAAAAAAAAAAGAGTGTGGAGGTCTCGTTTTGAAGTCATCTGCTCAGCACCTCTTTGGGTTCAAAGGGTGCAAAACTTCAACAGCATCACACGATCCGCTCCGTTAGCAGGGGCTGTGAGTAATTCCGAAACCCTCACCTCTGAGGTGGAGCCAAATGACATAAAGTGAATCACCCAGAAGCCCAGGACCCTTTTCTGCTGGCAAAAGAAACTGTGAACACGTTGCAAGTGGCAAGGGTTTCTCTGCTTATTCAGCATTTTGGCTGATTTGGCTTTTTGTCCTGCCGATATTGCTCTGTGGTTGGATCCTGAGACAGCCTGTAAGCAGTTCTTTTACTCAGAAACCTGGTAGCACAGGTGTTCTGAAACAGAATGGTTTGGGGGAGTTCAATTTTTGCATCCCTCAGTCTCTGAACTCTGGGCTTCATCATCAGGAGCTCAGCTTGAATGAGGATGTAAAGCAGAAATCACTTGCTCATCACATCCGTCTTCACAAAGGAAGGTCTCTTTGATTTCCTGTGTCAGGGGAGTGTGACAGTGTCTGTGTTGTTGCAAATCCCCTGAGTCCAGTATCCCGTCTTGGACTCTGTCCAAAAACCCGGGGAAAGGTGTAGGAACAAGGAAAACATGCAGGGAAATTTTCACCTGGGGGCTCTCGAAGCTTCTGGTACTTTGCTGCTCAGGGATTTTATGAAGTGGGTCATTTTTGGAAGCCATCGGCACCCTGGAAGGAATTCCTCATTCATTAACTCATTCATCACCCTTTTAAACTCACAAAAACTCCATACATCCCCAAAACCAGGGGACTCTGCAGGGGAAATGTGTGTCCTGAGAGCAGCACCCTTCTCCTGCCCAACCTGAACCTGTCTCCAGCTGGAGTTGGTGCTACACTCTGATTTCTCACAGCAGGACCTGTCATAGGCAACCAGACAGATCTGGCTTAAATAGCTCTTCCTACAGAGGCCATTCCAGTTCTTTCATCCTTCCCAAAGCTTTCCCAGCTCTGTCACCTCCCTTCTGAGATGGGCAGACTAAAACTGCTCCCAAGGCATGGTGGATTTGTGCTGCAGCATCGTGAGGCTCTCCCTTCCTTTACTGGTAATTCCTCACGGCATTTTGGCTTTTTTTTTTTTTTTTTTTGGATGCTCCAGAACGGGATGTCATTCTGGAGTGCTGATAGCAGCCAGAGCCAATCACTGGTGCTCACTGGTGGCATTTGGGTTATTTTCCCTTTGTGAATCACTTTGCACCCAGTTAACAAATGGATTCTTCCACATTGTCCCGGCAGCTTTACCATCCTGCATATCCCTTTTTTCCCAGGTAGCCAAGGAATGTGCTGGAAAGCCTGGATTTTGGTAATGTGGGGGTTCCCCTGCTGCAGCTTATGCTGGTGAATCTGAGGCTCTGGCTGTGCCCCTCTGAGCAGAGTCCAGATCCCAAATCCCTCTAGAATTACCTACATCCCCACTGGCACCAGGGGCTCCTGGTGTCCCTGGGGCATGGCAGGGACATGCCTGGAAATGGGGATGAAGATGGGGATGGAGATGGGGATGGAAATGTGGATGGTGGCACCCGCAGCTGTGTTTTGAACATTGCTTAAGTCCTGAGGAATGAGCCTGGAGCTCTGACAATCTGCATGGACAGGGAAATCACACGGCTCTGCCTCACACAGGGGCAGCGAGCCAGAGGTTTGCCCTGCTTAATGAGCTAAAATGCAAATAAAGTAAATATCCTCATTTGTGATTCCTTCTATTTCACATCGAGGACAGTTTGGCGTCTGTCCCTCAGACGGCTATAAACCTGTAAAGACTAAAATAACAGAGGGAACATCAATCCAAGGAGATGAAGCCAGTATTTTATGACCTCGTATCCAATATGGGACAGTTGGACACTCATGGGTTTAACCCTGTGCTCTTCTAGGAGCATGCCTGGGAAGATGCTGGAGTTCAGCAGCTGGAAATTGAAATCCCAGCACCTTTTCCTGTATTAGCCACTGCTCTGAGCTCAAGGAGAGGTGTTTTTGCAGGGACACTTTGCAAAACCCCAGAAAAAGCAAATTCTTTTCTCGCACACAATTACACAGAATATTTCCTTACACAAAATATCTGCTAAACACCTGTTCAGCTTGAGCTCTGCTCAACCTTTTGGAGGTCCCAGGAGGTCCTGACATCTCCAGTGGCATCATCATGGGCTGGGACAGCTGGAGGAAGAGGAAGGATTGGGCCTGGCTGCCCCTACTTCAAAGGGCTGTTCCAGGGATTTCTTAATTAACCTTACAGCCCACTTTAAGCAACGTGAAATGAGGTGGAAGCACCGAGGCTGTTCCCCATGGAGGCACAGCTGCTTTGGGCAGGGTATTATTTCTTTCTCCTGTGTGGACACATGGGCTGTGTTAACATTTTGGCACGTGGCAGGAAGTGCAGGGAGGTTTCTTCCTTCTGCAGCATCCAGGATCTTTTCTCTGGATCTGCTGGCTTGGATGGGGAGTATCCATAGGTTTCAAAGGGGAAGTGGGAGACCTCAGGCCAGCTCACTTTGTGAATTTTGCACTGGGAATTAAGCTCTTGGTGGAGAGAGCAGCCCCAGGAAGGAGGGAGGGATGCATCTGGAAATGAGCAACTCCCTTGTGCCATCCTTTGCTCGGGCTGGTTTCCACCTGGCTCTCCATGGACACAAGTTGAAGTCCTCACTGCAGTGCACCTTTACTGAGCAACAGGAGGGCAGATCATAGCCCAAATCTGGGTGTTCCTGTGCTTGTCCCTTGGAGAAAGTTTCTAGAGGAATTGCAAAGGGGAAACAATCATGGAATCCCAGAATGGTTTGGGTGGGAAGGGAATTTAGAGGCCATCCAGTGCCACCCCTGCCATGGGCAGGGACACCTTCCACTGTCCCAGGCTGCTCCAAGCCCCAGAGTCCAGCCTGGCCTTGGGCACTGCCAGGGATCCAGGGGCAGCCACAGCTTCTCTGGGCACCCTGTGCCAGGGCCTGCCCACCCTCCCAGGGAACAATTCCCAATTCCCAATATCCCATCCATCCCTGCCCTCTGGCACTGGGAAACCATTCCCTGTGTCCTGTCCCTCCATCCCTTGTCCCCAGTCCCTCTCCAGCTCTCCTGGAGCCCCTTTAGGCCCTGGAAGGGGCTCTGAGCTCTCCCTGGAGCCTTCTCCTCTCCAGGTGAGCACCACCAGCTGTCCCAGCCTTTCCTCCCAGCAGAGCTGCTCCGTCCCTCTGCTCATCCTGGTGCCTCCCCTGGGCTCTCTCCAGCAGCTCCAGGTCCCTCCTGTGCTGGCCCCAGGGCTGGGGCAGCTCTGCAGGTGGGGTCTCACCTGAGCACAGGGGCAGAGGGGCAGAATCCCCCCTCCCCTGCTGCCCAGGCTGGGGGCTCAGCCCAGGGCACGGGGGGTTCTGGGTCCCAGCTCTCACCCCCAGCACCCCCAGCTCCTTCTCCAGGGCTGCTCCAGCTGCTCATCCCCAGCCTGGATTGATCCCAGGGGTTGTCCCGACTCAAGTGCAGCACTTGAGACCTCATGGAACATCCCCTGTTTTAACACCAGGGTTTCCCTTGGCAGGTCAGTGTTGCTTCCACTGCAGCCCAAAGGAAAGGACTCGCTCAGAAATTAGCAATTTTACTCCCATTGTGCCATTATTCTGACATTTCACCAGCTGAGGGTTCCTCAGCAGGATGTTCCTCGGGGTGCTCTGCAGGCTGTGGTTGGTGCTGTTCCTGTGCTGAGAGGAGCAGAACCTCCCTCCCTGCAGCTGCCCCCTCCTCCTCCTCCTCTCTGTGAAAACCCCCTCTGAGACTGATTATCAAAATCGAGGTCATGACGCAGGTGTGTTTGAGAAACCCTTTCAAGTGATCAGGGGTGGGGAAAAGCAACAATCAGGGCTTGCTAGATCAGCAAGCTCTGACCTTGCCTGCAAGGTGAGCAGGCCACAGAGAGGAATCAGGTCTGTAGCACAACTTTTAGCAGAAAACTGCTCTACTTTTAGGCAAGAAAAATGACTCTGTAAAACTAAACCGGCGAGCAACAGAAACCAAAATTCCGCTTTTTGGGTTCCCACACTTCATAAAATATATCTTTGGAGGGTGGGGGGGTAATGGTTTGTGAGAATGAAGAAATGCTTCCCATCATCCACTTCCTATCATCCACTTCCCATCATCCACTGCTTGTCGTGGAGGATTTTCAGTATCAGTTGTTGAAACACACCCAGCAAGGGCAGGTGCAGCTTCCCCAGGAGCCTGGGGGTTGGAGGAGGTCTGCACCCAGCTGCCCCTCTGCCACTGCAGAGGCTGATACCATTTTGCAGCCATGGGAGGTTTTTTTATCATTTATAGATGGATCTTAGAGATTGCACCACCATTGTGCCATTATTCTGCAAAACCACCAGTTTGCTCTGCAGTCTGTACCTGTTTCCTTCACCTGGGTTTTCCTCAGCTGATGCTAAAGAGAACTCTGACTCTAAATCAATGGATTTATGGCCATGGAGTCTTCCTGGCCATAAATGGTACTTGGGAATTTTCTTGGAGGTGATGGCAGAGTAGCCTGCCTGCACCAGGGATTTGTGCCAATCCAAGTTACACCTGAAGGATCAGCAGCTCAGTGGTTTTTTTTCTCTTCTCTGTATCCTCTTTAAATGTGGTATCTGTGCTTTGAGACATTCACAGGATCAGGAGAGGCAGGTGGGACAGTGTCCACACTCATTCTCTATTAGGTCATTTTTAATTAAAAGCAATTCATTTTGGGTGTTTCCAGAGTAGAAACCAGACCTACCTTGACTTATAACGGGATAATGCTCAACAATTCAACCCAGATAAGCAGCGTGAAAACAAAAAAATAAATTAATGGATATTTTGAGAGACGGAAAAGGTTGGCAACCCTCAGATCACAGGATCAAGACGACCTCGGTTCGTGCCATAAATATCCATCCCTGGCTGGAACTAGGCCTGATTCTGGAAAACAAGTGTCCAACTTCCTCAGCAGTTGGTCTGGGTTTATTCTTCTATCAAACAGTCACTTTTATTAAAAAAACCAAAAAACAAACAAAAAAAAAACCCCAAAACAAAAAAACCCAACCAACAACAACAACAACAAAAAACCCCACGACAACCCAAAAACCCCCAAAAAAACAAAAACAAAAAAAACCCCAAAAACCAACAACAAAAAAACCCCCAACAACAACAACAAACCAAACAAAAAAACCCCTGAGCCTTTTTTCTCTGTCACAGAATCTGTGAATGGCTCATACAGTCAAGAAACGGAGATTCTTCCTGACCATAAACACCAGGTGTAATTTTTGCTTGTTGTAACTGTGACCAGATGCTGGCACTCTGTGTGCCCGTGGAAATCAGGCACTCTCCTCTTCCCAGCCTCTCCAAGAACCTCAGCACTCTGACTCACACTGAAGGGGAGGAGGGGAAAAAAAAAGGAATGGAAAGAACGCAAAGCAACAGCTCATAGTATTTTATTTCTCCTGGATCTGGTGAAAGGGAAAGAGAACTTTGAGACTGAAGACAATAGAGAGCTAATAGTGATGCTGAAGTGTTATTTCTCCTTGGATTTTTCTGTTCCTCCTTTTCAGCAAGCAGGAGTCTGTGGTTTTGGTTCAAGCCACTGTTGGGAGGAGCTCCGAAAGCCAAACAACTGAAGGTAGAAAGAAAAGCCAGAGGTGAAGGTTTCTTTGGAAACCAAAGAAATCTCTTTAGATTTCAGCTCTCAAAAATTTGCCAGAGCTAAAAGCACAAGAGGCAAGTTGTTTTCTGCAAGGCTGTGTCCACAAATAGCCCGAACACACACCTCCTTGGAAGTAAAGAAGATCAGTAAAAGATCATCTCGTCCTAAACCCCTGCTGTGAACAGGAACCCCTTCCAATAAACTGTCCAGCCTGGCCTTGGACACTTCCAGGGATCCAGGGGCAGCCACAGCTTCTCTGGGCAACCTGTGCCAGGGCCTCAGCACCCCTACAGGGAAGGATTTTTTTCTAATTTCCACTCTAAACCTCCTCTCTTTCAGTGTGGAGCCTCTCCCCCTTGTCCTATTACTACACATTATTGTAAATAGTCTCTCTCCTGTTGTGTGGTCTCTACTCCAGACACCCCAAACACTGAGCTGCTGATCCTTCAGGTGTAACTTGGATTGGCACAAATCCCTGGTGCAGGCAGGCTACTCTGCCATCACCTCCAAGAAAATTCCCAAGTACCACTGCTCTGATGCTAGGGAATTTAGGATCCTTATCCAAATCTAGAAAGCAAATGAAAGTTGGAGCTCAGATCCTTCACTGAGTTAGAGCTGGTATCACCATAATTGTGGTTTTCCACACAGGGGGCTGCAAGGGAAGGAAGCAGCGTGAGGCACGAGGAGGGGACAGGCAGACCTGAAACATCACTGATGCCTTGGGAAGGCTGAGCTAGAGCAGGGGCTGGGCAGAGTTACAGAATAAAGCAGGGATTTATTAAAAGGATTTCCTCCATGGATCCACCTTGGGCAGCACAAGAGCCCAGCCAGGGCTGCACCCAAGATGAACCAAAATGGTCCCAAAATGGACACCGGGCACGGGCTCTGGCACTTTTATCAGTTCTGCTCCATTTGCATCTTGGAGTTAATTGTCCAATTCCAGCTTTAGGTTATGAAATCCCATCCTGCTTGTTTTTCTCTCTTCAGTCCACGTTGTTTGTGCTCTTGGGCCTGAGATTTGGATCATTTGTCCTTGGTCCCCAGCTAGAGAAGGAATTGTTTTGTCTCCCTACTCTGTGAAGAGAGCTCACCATCCCTTAATGTGAAGCTCAGACCCACACACTAAAACAGCACAGAATGTGAAAAATATAAAAGCTAAACCCTGAGGCATCACCACCAGGGTTTGTAACGAGGGTGGGGGTCCTGGTGGGCACTCCCCACCAGCAGCACCATCCCCAGCAAAGCTCCCAGCTCTGTGCCAGTGGGCAAAACAGGCACCACCACACTCCCCCATCCAGTGGACCTGAATCGTTCTTCCTCGAGCATTCCAAGGGGTGATGCTGTGGTGCCAGCCCTTGGATCTCTGGAATCCAGGTGGCACAGCCAGGTCCAGGGGAGTGGTGCCAGCTGCAGGCTGTGCACGGGGCTGTCAGCACCAGCTCCAGACACGGAGTGCTCCAGGAAAGCTCCTGAGCATCAGCCAAGCAGGATGGATTCCAAGCTCCTCGTCCACTGCCCATAACCCTTCCACGCTGGGAAAGGTAGCTCGCCCTCCCTGAGCCAAAAATGGAAAGGATTAGCACATTTTTCATCCCCCAGAGGGAAGAGGAGACTGTTTTACCTCTGGAAAATGGGTTGTAGTCACCAACTGTGATGCCTCAGGGTTTAGCTTTCATATTTTTCAGATTCTGTGCTGTTTTAGTGTGTGGGTCTGAGCTTCACATTAAGGGATGCTGAGCTCTCTGCACAGAGCAGGGAGACAAAACAATTCCTTCTCTAGCTGGGGACCAAGGACAAATGATCCAAATCTCAGGCCCAAGAGCACAAACAACGTGGACTGAAGAGAGAAAAACAAGCAGGATGGGACTCCATAACCTAAAGCTGGAATTGGACAATTAACTCCAATCTGCAAATGGAGCAGAACTGATAAAAGTGCCAGAGCCCGTGCCCGGTGTCCATTTTGGGACCATTTTGGTTCATCTTGGGTGCAGCCCTGGCTGGGCTCTTGTGCTGCCCAAGGTGGATCCATGGAGGAAATCCTTTTAATAAATCCCTGCTTTATTCTTTAACTCTGTCCAGCCTCTGCTCTAGGCCAGCCTTCTCTGGGCATCAAATGCTTCCCAGGGGATTACATGGCACACCTTGCCCAGAAATCCTTCAAGTGGTTTTTGGTAAGGATCCCAATCCTAGCTCTCCACGAATAATTTCCCAAATGCAGAGAGCCAGCACAGCAATCCTACCCCCAGCACTTTCAGGAGGTGACATTTTGCCAGGAAACACAGAGCTGGGGAAGCTGTCACTTGTCCTGGGCTCTGCACAGCTCCCAAAAGAGGGGCTGCTCACAGCAAGGACCTGGAGAAGCAGCTGGCCCAGGGCACCACAGCAGCAGCCCCTGCTCCCAAGGGGATCTCCAGAGCTCATTTCTTGCTCCTTCTTCAGCCACACCTTTGTGCCACTCTGGGATCACAGGTCCCCAGGTGAGGGTGAGGTTGGGAGCCTGCTCAAAGTTCAGTGACAAAAGGAGTTTTGCAGCAGAAGGGAGGTTGCAATTCCAACAGCCCACCCAGGAATGGGGCAGGCAGTGAGTATTTTTCCCTTTCCAAAGCTTGCTCTCTGCCCACAGCTTTTATTGGTGGTTTTTTTTTTTTTAATATCAGCTGTTTTGAAGCCTGACACTGAAGAATTTTCCCCCAGTTTAAAAGCTGCCCCTGAGTGCAGAAAGCTGAAATTTGGCAGGGAAACTGGGAGAAGCTCCTTGGAACAGCTTCCTTTGAAAGATTTGGGAGTTCCAAGTTCCACATCAAGGTTTCACAGCACATTTTGCACCTATTTTGTTTTAAGAGGCCCATAAACGACCTGCCCAGGAAGATTTCTCAGCACTTGCTGGAACACCTGAGGTTTGGGGGTGTTTCTCACCCTTTGGGCAGAGAAAGCCAGGTTTGCCAAATTTCCCTGGAAAGCACTGTGGCCATACACAAGAACCTGCACCAAGGATTTTAAATCTCATGTCCACAGCAACACCAACAGGAGCTCCTAAATTCCCATGAATGGGAAAATCCTCAAAAAAGAAGCTCTAACCAGCAGTCCTCAGAGATCACAAAGAAGAAGAGGAGGTCTGGGGTCTTTTCTGCCTTGGGTTGGGGCTGGTTTTAGGCTGGGTTTTAGAGATGCCTGTAGACCTTGTGTAATCAAAAATAGAACAGTAAATTCATCATCTGCTTTGTTCTGTGCAAGTAATTCTCTATTCACAGCTCACCCTCATCCTGCAGAGCAACTCACATGCTCTGGTTTGTTACGCCAGCGTAGTCTAATTCCAGAGATCACAAAAATAATATTCCAAGTCTAATCCCAAAGAAAGGATTACCAGGGATCAAATCCATTATTTCACAATAAATCCCTTTTATGTCTTTTTTTTTTTTTTCCCATCAGCGATCAAAGCAAATGGATTTCAGCTCTAAAATGCTGCTGCTGTACAGCAGAAGAGATCCTTGCTTAAGGCACAAGGCTTAACATTTACTTGCCTTTTTTTTTTCCCTCCTTTTTTTTTTTTTGCACAGTATCAAAGGAGACTTATTTTTTCCCCCTTGCCAAAAATAAAGTCTGGTCTAGATTCTCAGCTGCAGCTGAGAGCACTGGGAAAGAAAGTAGCTACAGCCCATTTTTGCAGCTTCCTAATCTTGTAGGACAGTTTCTAATCTTCTCAAATCGTCAGCAGCCCATCAGTGCTGCTTCTTCCATTGAGTCCGAGCTGCAGAGAGAAACTCTGGCTGTAGTGAGGGGACATTTAGAGACCACCAAAGGGTTTTTTCCCCCCTCTAAACACAAGGGCAGGCTTAGCTCACCAGTTGCAGTGTTTTTGTCACTGCTGTTGCCCCGGATTGCTGTGTGAAGTGACACAGGAGCCTTCAGCATCCCACTGCCCAGGGCTGGGACACTGCAGCTCTGTTTGCCATAAAACACAGCCAGAGCCAGCAGCCACAGCATCCCAGACCTGCTGGCCTGCTCCCCCTGCATCACATCCCATGGAGGACAAAAGCCACCCAAACCTGTGTCAGCCTCCAGCACGTGCCACCTATAAATAGCACAAACTGGGCAAAGCCCAATGGCTCCTCCACTAACTGGAGCATGTTTTCAGTCCTAATCTCAGGCTGCTGGAATTAGCTCTGCTAAAGCCAGCAGAATGATACAGGTCAGATCAATTAGGATGAAAAATGCAATTATGGTCGTGCCATATGCGGCGCTATAAAAAGGACTGAGCTGTGCATATGGCTGGAGAAACAAACAGCACAAATGCCCCCACACTGTGATGCCCTTTAGACTTTCAGCACTTTCTACATGGGCCACGATGAGAGGAGGAAAAGTGCCATCACTTGTCCTTTTACAAAATTACCAGCCTTCAAACGTCCCTCTCCAACCCCCTCCAAAGGACCAGGAATCATCTCCTCGTGGAGGCTGCTTGGAGCACTGAGAGCCTTTGAGGAGGTGGAGTGGCTTGTGGCATGAAGATTTCCACCAAAAATTATAGAATCATTAAGGAAAAAAATCAGATTTTTCAAACATTTCCTTAAAAAAAAAAAAAAAAAAAATCTGATCTGCCTTGTTTCCTTAGGGGTGCATAGAGTCCAGGGCTGGGACTTGAACACCTGAGGACACAACCTAAGAAGGAGAATGCTCCCTGTGCTGGAGATTCATCCCTTTTCCCAGGAATGTGAGGAAATTTCTGCCCATCTCTCGGGGGCAGAAACGAAGCAGCATTGAAATTAATTAATTAATGCCTGTTGATTAATGCATCAGTCCTGCAAAGTCCAGCAGAACGGAAAACTTCCCGTTCCACACTTTGGAGTCACAGGAACAAAAACAAAATGGGAAGAGGAGGAAGGTTTTGGTAAAGAGGAGGTGGGGTGAAGGTTGTGCCATCACCCCCCTGGCTCTCCTGGTGCTTTCACCCCCTGGAGCAGTGATTGCAAAGTGGGATGCATGAGATGATCCAAGAGCAGCAGGAGGAAACACCTGGCTGGAGCAGCACGTGTGTGTAATTTATAAACACACACACAGCTGAGGTGCACGCTTAAAAAGGCTTTTTGCAGAGAGGGGAGCATAATAAAAAAACAGTTTGGAGACCACTGGCCCAGAGGAATGGCCACTCCCAGCTGGAGTTTCAGCCCAAAAAGCTCAGGGGATTGCCTGCCACAGCACAGCAGAGCCCCTCAGCACGCCTGCAAAGCTGAGGGGGGATTTGGTGCCAGCCACAGGCTGCTTCCAGGGAGAAACAGCATGTCCCAGAATTCCCTTTCAGCCTCTAATGGAATAACCACCAGCACTGCAACATGCAGCAAAAGCCTCTGAGAAGTTGCCATCAACTCATCACAAAAAATAACGATAAAAAAAGCCCTCAGTGGATTGACCAGTGTTCAAAAATACATCCAAAGGATGCTCTTGCACGTCAGCCTGCTCTGGCACGCTCCTCCTGCACAGGCTTCCAGATGGTCCATCTTTTTAGCCCTTCCTTTATTTTAAGCAGACAGCCTGAGGCACAGCAGGACCATATCACTGCTTTATTTGAGAGCAGGGAAAATGAAAGTTCTCCCAGCAAAAACGAAATTATTTTTCTAAAAATAATTACAAGACAAATAATTCTCAGATTTCCTTTTATTCTTATTATTCTTCCCCACGCAAGGCCACAGTTTGCAGAGAGCCCAGCTCAGCAGAGATTTAAAGGAGCCTCTTGTTTGTTGATAGTCCCTGTATTGCAGTCACTGATTCACAGATTAATTTATTTTTCGAGTCTAAAAGTCATGCACTCCATGCACAACTTCAAGTGCAACAAAAGGAAGCCTATACACTATAGATGTATTTATTAGACAGTTTTCAAGGTTTTCCAAAAGGGACCTGTTAAAATGATTTCACGCCCTCTTTCAGTAAAAAAAAAAAAAAAAAAAAAAATTAATTTTTCAGGGTCTGCTGTGGAACCAATCGAGTTCAGGAGGCAAACCTGAAATCTTGATAATTATGTACTGTTTAAGTGTGACACTGTAGCAGGCTGGGGAAAACCCAGCCTTGCATCTCTGGGAGCTTCAGGGCTGTGAATTGAACAAGTTGCTTTTCCTGCCACCGTGTCTTGAAAAAAGGAGGGGAAAATCACCAAGAACAGCAAGCACATACAGTAGGAATCCAACTGCTTTTCACCATTTCCCTCTTTTCTCTTCCCAAAGCCTGCTTGATGGGAAATCAGCAGAGGGGAGGATCCTGCCATGATGCCACCAGGTCCTGGCTGTCACCATGGTGGGGCTCTCCCCCGTGCTGTGGCTCCCTCCAAGAATGTGCAGCTCCAGCACACACCCAACAAGTCCTGCACTGCCCAGATTAAAGAATCTCTTGGTTTAGGAGCCCAGATTGGCATCTGACCCTCCCTTGTGCCTCCTGGCCCTCCGTTGGGAGCTCACCCTTGGAAGATGCCAAGGGTGTTTCGATCAGAAACACAAAGCCACTCAGCCTCCAAAAAAACCCCTGGATGGGAGTCAAACAATACAAGTTTGGAGAATTATTTTAGACTAAATTCTTCCTCAGGACACGATCTCCGAGGGTGAAAGCTCAGCCCCACCGAGGCCAAGAGCAAAACTCCTGCAGACCTCAGCAGGACCTGGCTCCCACCCAAAGCAAACTTTTCAAGTCTCAGTCAAGCTCTTCAGCTGCAAACGTTCATTTCTATTATTTCTGCAGCCTTTTTGTCTCACCAAGAGGATCCTTCTGCAGTGCCCATCCAGAAGCCGTTGACAAGACAGAAGACATTTAATTTGCAGCTGAAAAAGAAGCCTATAAATTGCTTTTTTTTGTTTTCCCAATTAAAGTCAGCGTGTCTGTGACATGGTCTCCAAGCGTGGTGGTGTCAGTCTGGCTGCTGGAGGAGCCTGACAGCCCTCAAACCCTCTGGGGCCTGGGATCATGCCCTGTTCTATTCCTGCACAGCCCCTCACCCTCCAGGACCCTGAGCCTTCCAGGGACCATGGTAAAAGCAATTACAAAGACAAGCATTTTGATTTCAGCCTTGTTGCCTCTCCCTGTGCCAGCATTGTTTGTCATTCCCAGCAGACCCAGGGCATTTTCTCCTCCCAGGGAAGAGCACTGTGACAATGATGCTGGAAGTGCTGGCTCCTTTGACGTTTGGAGCCACGGTAACGAGTAAAACATGAACCTCCTCTTTACAACAACTTCTGTGCCTTCTGATTATTTGTTTTAAAGCTCCATTAAAGGAAACCAGAAGTTCCACCAGTCCCCATTCTTGCTGTCAGAAGGAAACATCCACGTGGCCACAGGGGATGGCTCAAAAACACAGCTCTGAGCGTGCCAAAAAGCTGGAAAACAAAGAACAGCCCATGCTGGACTAGTTTTGTCCTTGGAGATCACCATGGTCACCCTGTGGCTGCCAGGGGTGAAGACCCATCTCATGCCCATCATCTCATGACCTCATGAGCAGAGGTGGCCACAGCCTCTGCACGGGCAGACACCTCCTTCACCCAAGAAATCAACACCAATCCCCACAACCAGCCTCTACTCCCTCTGCTCCCGGCGTTAAAATGCCAAGAGGTTTTGTCACAAGAGGAATTGCCCACCCCGAATGCCACAGGCTCAGACCCCAACTCTTTACCAGAACCCCGAAATTTTCCCCATATGCTGCCACTTATGGAGTCGTTCTCAGCGACCAGAAACACAACAGGCTTTGGGAGGAAAGAAAATACACCAGGCCTTGCTTCCACCTTCGTCTCCTCTCCACAGGCTCTGACATTTTTTGTGCAAAGGGAGCGGGGCCGCGCCCTCCTCGTTCCTATAGATGCCAAGTTGGTGACTTGCCACGTTATTGGAGCCCACAAACCTCGGGCTTGGTCCAAGGAAGGAAGTCAGGCTCCGGCAGAGGCAGCTGCATTGAGCTTGCTCAAACACGCAGATTTCCAGAGCTCCCCGCTCCCACAGCCCAAAGGACATTGCAACACCATCCCGAGAGCCCTGCGTGCCAAACAGGGAGCTGGTGTCCAGCTTAGATCCAAGCCACCCCAGAAAAGTGGGAATTTTAGAGCCTGGGAAATGCAGGGCTGCAAGAACCTGTAGAATTTCCTAAGGTTTTCCCGCAGGACACGGGAGAATCTTGAGCTTTCGTGTTGTTTTCTTCACTCACGTTTTTCAAGGAAAGGCTGGGTGAGCTGGGATTGTTCAACCTGGAGAGGAGAAGCTCTGGAGAGACCCAGTTGTGGCCTTCCAGTGCCTGAAGGAGCTCCAGCAGACATGGAGAGAGACTCTGTACAAGGGATGGAGGGACAGGACACAGGGAATGGCTTCCCAGTGCCAGAGGGCAGGGATGGATGGGATATTGGGAAGGAATTGTTCCCTGGGAGGGTGGGCAGGCCCTGGCACAGGGTGCCCAGAGAAGCTGTGGCTGCCCCTGGATCCCTGGCAGTGCCCAAGGCCAGGCTGGACTTTGGGGCTTGGAGCAGCCTGGGACAGTGGAAGGTGTCCCTGCCCATGGCAGGGGTGGCACTGGATGGGCTTTGAAGTCCCTTCCCACCCAAACCATTCTGGGATTCTTTCGTTCTAAAAACTACAGGAACCACATCCAGCTGTTTCTGGTCCTCCAAGAGGGATGTGAGCAGGAGACAACAGGGCAAGCTTGAAGACAGAGCTCTCATAGACGTAAATAAGTTCCTGTAAGATGGCCTGGATGCACAAGCTTAATTCTTGTTTTGGAGTGGTTTTCACAGCAGTTTGGCACATGAAATAAAATCTTTGGTCTCATTCAAACACACATCAGGAAATGTTCCATTTGCTGGATGTGTTGGTCATCTTGGCTTTCCCTCACTGCTTTAGAACCACAGAATATCCTGAGCTGGAAGAGATTCACAGGGATCATCGATCCAGCTCTTGTCCCTGCACCGACCTCCAAACAACCCCACCCTGGGCATCCCTGGGAATGTTTTCCAAACTCTTCTGGAGCTCTGGCAGCCTTGGGGCTGTGCCCATTCCCTGGGGAGCCTGGGCAGTGCCCAGCACCCTCTGGGGGAAGAACCTTTCCCTGGTCTCCATCCTAAACCCTCCTGGCACAGCTCCAGCCATTCCCTGGGACCTCTCTCTGGTTGCTGAGAACTGAAGAACTTCTGGGAATAATCTGCTGCAAGCTGCTTTGCCAGAGAGAGAATTTCACAGGCAAGTGACTCCTCCGGCACCCTCGAAGAACCAGCCCAGAGAGTCATGCAAGATTTCTCCTTCCTCCCTCTCTCCTCACCTCAGATCAACCCCGTGCAAGGAGTCTTTAGCTCTGCAGTCATCTGTGAGTCACTGGTGGCACCTACACACATGTAGCCACCTGAAGCAAGCTCCAGCAGAGCCAGGCTTTGCGCTGCAGGGAGGACACCGTGTTCCCTGGGCTGCACGTCTCCCTCCCTTGGCTGTTCCTTCTGCTACGGACACCAGAGAGCTCTGAGGAAAGAACCAACCCCAAACTTCCACCCAACAAAAGGAAAAGGAGGGAGAGGGGAAGGTAAAAATTAACAAGTGTACCAAATAAATATAAATCACATAATCACTGAGGCTGGAAAATCCCTCCCAGCCCATGGAGTCCCAGCTGTGCCCCATGCCCACCTTGTCCCCAGCCCAGAGCACTGAGTGCCACCTCCAGCCCTTCCTGGGACACCTCCAGGGATGATGGGGACTCCAAAGCTCCCTGGGCAGCCCCTGCCAAGGCCTGAGCAGCCTTTCCATGGAGAAATTCCTGCTGCTGTCCAAGCTGAGCCTCCCCTGGCCCAGCTTGAGGCCGTTTCCCCTTGTCCTGTCCCTGTTCCCTGGGAGCAGAGCCCGACCCCCCCTGGCTGTCCCCTCCTGGCAGGGACTTGTGCAGAGCCACAAGGTCCCCCCTGAGCCTCCTTTTCTCCAGGCTGAGCCCCTTTCCCAGCTCCCTCAGCCTCTCCTGGGGCTCCAGCCCCTTCCCAGCTCCCTCAGCTGCTCCTCATCATACCTGTGCTCCAGACTCTCCAGCTTCAGCAGGGATGGATGGGATATTGGGAATTGGGAATTGTTCCCTGGGAGGGTGGGCAGGCCCTGGCACAGGGTGCCCAGAGAAGCTGTGGCTGCCCCTGGATCCCTGGCAATGCCCAAGGCCAGGTTGGACAGGGCTTGGAGCAACCTGGGACAGTGGAAGGTGTCCCTGCCATGGCAGGGGTGGCACTGGATGAGTTTAAGGTGCCTTCCAGCCCAAACCATCCTGGGATTCCATGGTTGCATGTCAGCTCAGCTTGGAAGCAGGGGATGTGTGTGCTGTACCAGACCCCAGATGCCCCGACAGACACTCACTCAGGACCACAAAATGAGCTTGAGAAGCTGCAACAAGGAGGAAATGCAAAATAACATCAGCCAGAGTTGGGATTTCTCTGGAGGGAACAGCCATTTTCTCTCCCCACCAAAAAAAAAAAAAAAAAGATGGAAATACAAGAACTGGGGGAACACAAGGGTCACAAGGGTTATTTATGGAACACTCCTGATGAGGAGGATAAGAGCAGTCCATAAATCTTCAGAGAAGGCAGCAGACCAACCCATCTGCAAAACAAGTGCCCAGGAGACCTTCAAGGACTGTTTATTAGCCCCAGGCTAACAAACAAACTCCCACCAAAACAACCCACTGAATTCTAGTAAGAAGTCTCACCCTGCTGAAAATCTTCTATGCTTTTCCTTAAGAATTTTATGATTTCAGGTATTTTTGAGGATTTTTTTCACACCAAAAAGTTGTTCCTGGAGAAATGTATATTTGTTAAAACTGAAGCTTTTCACGGAAGCCTGTAGGAACAAGCAGCGGCCTGATGCTTAGAAGCATTCTGGGATGACACTTAAATTCCCCCTGGATCTGAACCCAGATTTTCAGTTTAGTACTTGATCTGGGATATTTTATCTCTGGGATATCTTCTCTTCTTCCCAGACTGAGATCCCCCCTCTTGAAGCCTGTGGTTACATTTAAATTATTGGGCTTGGCGAGGTGAAATAACCCGGTGGTAGAGACACTTCCCTTTGCAGGGAGGTCTCTGATCACCACAGAAAAAGTTCCCAAAACCTTTTGGTTGGTGATCCTACTTCCAGTTTCACTTCCAAGCTGGTGGCCCCACTTCACAATCCCTCAGGCTCTGCAAAGTGCCATCAATCCCACCAGGCTCTGGACCTTCTCCTTGGGAAACCACTTACACCGAGTTTTGTCACTGGGCACCTGGTTTGCTTGGAGCACACTTTTCCCTAGCCTACTGCCAGTAATTAATTCCTTTTCACCCAGCCCAGGTTATAACTTGTGTTTCTGATCCCAGCCCTGAACCTTTGTGGTTTTTCTCGCTGTGGCTTTTGCCCATCGTGCGTCAAACGCAGCGGCGCTGCACCCTGAACATCTAAGCCAGGCTTTGACGAGCTCCTATTTCCACATCTTTTTGGCCAGGGCACAAATTCTGGTTTGTGGTTTCAGATTAGGTCTCCAGCATGTGACGTGAGCAGGCAACACCCAAGCTGCTCTCCAGGCAAAGTATTGGTGCTGAACCACAGAAATCCCGGGATGGTTTGGGTTGGGAGGGAACTTAAACTCATCCTGTGCCACCCCTGCCATGGGCAGGGACACCTTCCACTGTCCCAGGTTGCTCCAAGCCCTGTTCAACCTGGCCTTGGGCACTTCCAGGGATCCAGGGGCAGCCACAGCTTCTCTGGGCACCCTGTGCCAGGGCCTGCCCACCCTCCACATCTGTGATAAATTACTGCAAATTTAGTACCACTGTTAAACACAGAAGGCAGTGAAGTCCATGTAACTCTCTCATCAGTGCACACCAACTCCCTGCTAGATCACAATCTTAACCTGTATCTTTGTGGCCATCTATTCTTTTGAGATTGCAATCAAGCAAAAAGAAAGAATTGCGTGCTCTGATTAATGCGTGTTTAATCTGGAAATCATTTTGCTCTTACAGTGTGCAAGAGCTGTTAACTGTCCCAAAAACAAGCCAGGTCCACGGTGGAGCATCTGCTCTGCTCTCAGGATTAGGGAGGGCTCAGTAGAAGACCACACTGTCAGCCTTGGAGCAGCTGGTGACAGCATCAAGCAGCCTCTCTCTCTCTCCGTGTGCTGCCCAAGGCAAGGCAACATCAGCTCTCCATTAGAAGATTCTCCCCAAGCCCAGCCTGGAGCTGAAGTTGTCCTGCCTGGTGGCTCTCTGAAGCTCCCACAGAGTGCTCATCCTGGCCTGGACAACAGGCATTCCTTCTTTCCCTAAATCCACAGGCAAACAACACCTTCCCCTACAACTCCTTAATCCAACATGGCCAGGCAGCAGCAAATTTCAGCCTGGGAGCCCCAAGAAGGACTTGGGCAACCTCCCCATCAGCAGAGTCTGCTCCTGGCAGAGAACCAGAGCAGCTGTGGCATTTTCTACCCAAGCAGTGAGGGGGGGACAAAGATCCCCTTGGTCTCTGCATGACTGTGCCAGGACCCTGGGGTCTGTGCCCACCTTTTCTCCATGGACACCTCGGGGTCTCCAGGTCTGTGTCTGTTCACCAAGAAGTGGAAGCAGAGCCCCCTGACCCTGCAGGACTGACATTAAAAAATACCTCCAAATTAGGGTCTCTCCAGTTAGGGAGACTTGTCTCAGCATGCTCAGACAAAACTCTCCACATCCTGACGTCTGCACAGGCAAAGCTCAGGGTTTCTTTCACAGAATGCCAAGCACAGCCTGTACTTGCACCCTCCAAACCCTCACAGTGGAATGATGGGCAAGATTATTCCCTGAGAATTATTAAAAGCATTGAGCTAATCTCTTTTTTTTTTAGTTTTTTGTTTGTGTTTGGTTTTTTTTTTTGTTGTTTTTTCTCAGTAAGTGATCTTGAAAGGGGCACTTGTCTGCCACAGGTACTTCCCCATGGTGTTTAGACAAAAGGAACAAGTGAGTTCAAGAAACAAACCTGCATCAGAAACAAACCCTGTCATTGCTTCATATTTTTGATCAAAAGACTTTGTTTGCCTTGTCCCCCCCAACCCCCCCCCAAAAAAAATCACCAGAAAATTCCTGTGCCACACAGAGCTGTTTTTCAGAGCCTGTTGGAGGAAGAGAGTGGGTCTGTTTTACTCAGCCTAGGAATTAACAGCACTATGTTACTACAGGTTTGCACACAGGGCTGAGGCTGCAAAACACACCTTTTTGGGAAAAAAAAAACCTATAACTAGAAGCTTAAGCTACCACTGAACACTGAAGTTGCAAAAGTTTCAGTTATGCAAGCACACATTTCCTGGGTGTGAACATCTGACAGGCAGTAAATGAGGTGGAGAAGGAAGTTAATAAATGAGCACAACCAGCACAGTTGGAAAGTAAGTGGATTTGAAACTTTCTAAATAAAATCAGTCATTCAAAGCTCCGTGCTTGCAGCCAGCCCACGAGGCATCTCAACCCCACAGCTGTGCACAAATGCCTGCAAGCACCTCTGCAAGGCATGGCAAAGGGGAAAAAAAAGGCATTTACAGGTTCCTTGGATTTTGTGGAGGAGAAATGGGTGTTACAGGGAGGATTTCCTTATGTCCCTTTCAAAACACTGTGCCTGTTACCTAAAAATTTAAACCCCCAAACATTTACTCTCCCCTTGAGAAAGAAAACCCTGGGCTGCTCTCCCTCCTCCCCATTCTCCACGGGGCTCCACATTGGACTCACTCCAGTTTGTGGGTGCCTCTCTGGTACTGGGGGCACTAAAATGTTCCCAGTATCCAGATGTGGATCCCTGTGATGAGCAGAGAGAATTATTTGAGCAACCTGGCCTAGGGGGTGGCATCCCTGCCCATGCCAGGGAGATGGGATGAAATGGTCTTTAAGGCCCTTTCCTACCCAAACCAGTCTGTGATTCTGTGATTCTGCCTTCCCCACCCCTTGGGATCCCTCCAGCATCACCCACCTTCTACCACCTCCCTGTTTTCCTTTCAGTACTTCCCATGTGGGTCCCATGTCTGAAGTTTGTCACATGAGCAGATCCCATCTTTGCCACCTTTCCCCTGGGTCTGCATCACCACAGCCTGTCTGTAAGAAATGGCATTGGCTTTCCTTCTAAAGACAAACTCCTTTTGGGAGCATCTCAGTGGAATTTAAACCTGCCAGCTTCCTGGAGAGCCAGTCCAGTCTGCACCCTCAGTGCCAAAACCAAACCAGGGGGGACAAGTCCCTTCAGATTTTAGCAAGCAAGGAAATAATTCTGCAGCCAGCCCATGACTTACTATAAATTTCCTGAATATTTTGTGATTTTTCTGTGTGCCTGTAGCTCTTCATGATTTTTCATCCCCTATCACTGCCATGTTTGAAAGGCAAACCCTTACTTTGCCCCAAATTCCCTCTGAGAGAAAATATTTCAGTGTGTTGGTTCAAGTATCAAACCACACTGAACCTTTGAGTGCCTCCATTTGGTCCCTGTTACCAAATTCAGTAAAAAACAGATCTCCACGGCCAAATCCACTCAAGAAAAAGTGACAACAAACCAAGTAACAGGAACTCCCCATCCAAAAATAACCACGTGTCCATCATTATTGGTTTGGGGAATCACAGTTCAACAAGGTCATGCTCTGTCACTCCGTGAGCCGGATTTGATTTCACAAAGGGAGAAGAGATTTAAGCAGGAATTTTAAGCTCTTTGTGCAATATAAACCACAAATTGAAGTGCTGACAGCGGTGCTTCTTGGTTTGTTATTACCTGGGAGCATTAAGCACTTACTGGAAAAAGAGGGATTTTCCCTGTGTGTGGGGGGCATCCCTTGGATGGGTTTCCAAGCAGAGGGGGATCTCCATCCTCAGGGATGCCAGGACTCACCTGGATGTGCCCCCACAAACATCCTGGAGGTGCAAGGTCAGCCTTAGGGAGCTCCAAGGGGGCCTCCCCACCCAATCTTTCCCATCAGCAAACTTTACCCAGGCTGATGTCATGGCAGATGCTGCTTTTTTCTCTCAGAACACTCAACAAGGTCTCTGCCTACCCCAAAAATGCCCTTTCAGTGTTCATTTAAAGGCAAAGCCCAGGTGGAAGTTCAGCTGAGGGCACCCATCCCACCACAGGGGCTCTTCCCTTTTCCCTGCCCAGAGCAGATTCCCAGCCCCAGGGGCACTGAGCCAGGCAGGAGGTGGCAGGAGGTGGCTGTGGGGTTCTTTTTTGGTGGGACCCCACACAGCTGGGAACCTGCCCCCAGGGCCCTTGGAGGAGGTTCCCTCTCTTGAGTTCTTTGCCAGGGATGAAAAATGAGCAGGACTCTCTGTTTCTTGGTCTTCTGGCTGGTGTTTATTTTTCTCTGCACACCAGACTGAGCATATGAGGAACAAGGCACAAAATGGACCCCAAACACCCAAAACCAAGGTCTTTTTAAAGCTAATCAGCCCAATTACTTTCTAACACATATCTTGTTTTTACTTTACTACCAATAGCTTCTATTAATCTACTAATGTAATGCCTATGCCACTGCTTTCTCTAACCAATGACTTTGTGCCACCAATGCTACAGAAAATGGAGTGGAAGAAGAACAAGGAGAGGAAACAACACCCAAAATCCTCCATCTTGTCTCCTATTCACTCTTATATTAAAATCCTAAAATCCTAGATTGAGTTCACACCTGTATGCTCCAACTCATCCCAAAGCCTTGGCAATTTTTTCCAGGGACAGAGGTTAAAAGCAGTGTCCAGCTGGGGACCAGGGCTCCCTAAAACAGGCAGAGAAACATTCTCTGTGCCCTGGGTTCCAACAGGTGGCTGGACACCAAGGTTTGCCATGTGAGAGGTTTCTCCAGGGCTTTTCCAGCCGAGGAGGTGCCCGTGGCAGCAGAAGCTGCAGCCTGTGCCTTCCTCCCCGCCCTGGTGCAGCCATGGCCATCAGCAGATGTTGGATCCTGGCTTGCCTCGTTTTCCTTTTCTTCTTTTTTTTTTAATAAATTTTTTCCCCTTTATATTTTAGGACTAGCATCTGGTTGGCTTGCTCCCAAGGCTGTTTTTCAGCTCCACAGCAGTGGCAGCTGACAAACCCAGTGGCTTCAGCAGCACCTACCTAAATCCCAAGTTATTCACCTTTTCTGAGCACTATCTTAATTTTATCCACAGGCAACCTTTTATTTACATGACCACTTCCATCAAGCTTTTTTTTTTTTTCCCCCCCTCGATTTCCAGAGGACTTTTTGCCCAAGTGAGGTAAAATAGAAGCAACAACAACCACCATGAGTTGTGCAATGGGATGGCTGAGGACCTTTGAAGCCAGGCTGGACACAGCCCCAGCACTGTGACCAAGCAGCACTTCTGCCATGGGACATGGGACCAGCACTGGGAAAAGCTCAGCAGCACAAAGAAAGTCCATGAAAACCTGACAGCCATGCCAGCAGGGCTTTTCCCCCCTAGAGCAGCTGATACCACCAACATTTTTAATACTTTTTTTTTTTTGGTTTTTAATAAAAAAGAGCACATGGCCAAGACAACCCAGAGCAGAGCCTGGCTGTGGGAATCACATCCTGGGACTATTCTCAATTCCAGGGATGGCCAGACCCAGCAGCCAATTTCCAGCCTGCTAATGTGTGCCTTGCACACATTTAGATGTGTCACAGTCTGTCTTGAAGGACAGAAATAAGACCTTGAGAGGTGCCAAACATCTCATCCACACGAGATTCAGTGTTTAAAACCTGCCAGTCCTGAGCAGAAAGGGCTGAACGAGGTGTTTTCTGGGATTTCCCACCATGTGGGATTCATATTTCCCCTGGTTGCTGCCAGGCCTTAGAGCAGCCTGCATCTGGAGCTGCCTTCCTGCAGCCTCTCTGGGAGCTGCCACCATCCCTCTCCAAAAGCTCCTCAGCTTTCTCCAAAGATGCCAGGAGCTCCTTATCCAGAAGCCCAAGGTGTTATTTTGGCTGTTTTGCATTCAGGCAGCGACATGGGAGGGCATTTCAGTGTTTGCCCACCAGGCCTCTCCCCCACGGCGTCCCAAAGGAGATTTTTCTGATTTCTATAACCTCCAACACCTTCCTGGTCAGTTTATCCCACAGAATGTTTGGGTTGGAAGGGAACTTAGAGCCCATCCAGTGCCACCCCTGCCATGGGCAGGGACACCTGATTTTGGAATTCAGGGCACAGGGAAGGTTCTCTGTGTGTTTTAGGAAGCCCTGACTCTCAGCAGAACACTGCTTTTAACCTCTGTCCCAGGGAAAAAATTGCCAAGGCTTTGGGATGAGTTGGAGCACACAGGTNGCTTCTCTGGGCACCCTGTGCCAGGGCCTGCCCACCCTCCCAGGGAACAATTCCTTCCCAATTCCTTCCCCCACGAGCTGGGACCAAAGAGCAGCAGATTCCTCCAGTGATGCCCAGATCCATTTGGTGCCAAGCCCTCGTTTAATGGGCTTCGTTTGCCCTGGGAGACTTTCCGAGGTGGAATTACTGTCTATAACATTTAGCAATTCCAAGAATAGTTTATAATTCTGACAGCCTGCATCACCCTGGAGCCTGCCATGGTAAACATGCTCTCTCCTCCTCTCCCTCTCCTGCAGATGGCAATTTAGGCAGTCAGGGAGCTCTCGTGTTTGTTCTCCAGCGTGAGCCAAATTCCATTATTCCCTTTTTTTTATTTTCCTGGAAGGACATTGACCTGCAGGCATTGGAGAGGATTCTCTCCCTTCCTTCTCCACATTTTCAGTGGTTTGGTGACAGACACTGTTTGCAAGAAGCAGAATCCTGGAGGCCAAGTGCCTTTCTAGGCAGGGTTTTGAATTTGGCACTCGGACATGCCAGGAAAGCCCTCCCACGTGACCCCAATAATGCCACTGGAAAGCACAGACTTGCAGCACTGGCACCATGAAACCCCACATCTGGCATGGCACTGGGTAAAGCTGGACTAGAGACCCCCCCAGCAGGCTCTTCTGACCTGAATTATTCTCTGATTCTAAACCCCATCCTCTCCTGCACTGGACACTTCACCAGATTACTCCTCCTTGTTCTCTCCCCTCACGGGGGATGTGCCAAAACTCCTCAATAATTTAAAAACCATCTGAACACAACTGGTTTTCTAGAGATTTAAGGAGTCACAGATCTGTGGCACTGGGTGAAAAAACATTTTTGAAGGTGCCAGAGATTGTTTATGTAAAAAATAACCACAGTTAGACTTTAACAACTTCTTTCTCTTTCCAGGAAGACAAATGTTTCACAAATTCTGACAGACATTTGTTTTCCATGGCAGCACAAACCAGCGAAGATTCCTGCAAAATACAAATAGCACAACAAAGAGAGTTCATAATTAATGGTAATAAAGAGCAGGTTTGAAGACTGCAGAAGCAGCAATGGTGATTTCTAAGAGGTGATCAGCTCCAAGGGGTTTCATCTTCCTGTCTTTTTTTCCCCCCATTTCCCCACTGTAATTAACACCAGCCCCATGGCCCACGACAAACGAGGTGTGAGGATTTATGGCTCCAGGAAGAGCTGGGCTCTGCATCCAGCAGCCAGGCTGGGGCATCCTGGCTCTGCCAGGGGGGGTTTGTGCATCACTGAAGTGGCTCCAGGGAAGTTAAGTCACTGCTAAGCGACTTCAGGTCAGCTGCTGGAACAAAATGGGAAGAAAGTATGGAGAGAACTGGATTTGGGGGGTCAGATGTGCGGGGGCATTCAATAAATTCTACTCAGGTGATCCCAAATTCAGAGGGAGCAAGGAGCTCCCCAGCCCCCTGGCAGGGCTGGGATTCTGTGCTGTGCATTCACACACACACACACCCCCTCCATGCTCCAGGGTCAGGGAAGGAAATTGTCCTTAATCCATGGCAGCCAGGGCATGGGCTGGAGCCAGGAGAGGCACTGATGGGCACAGCAGATGTTGCTCCAGTGGCTGCAGAGGGCAGGGCCAGGGGTGAGCAGGAGCTGTGCTGATCCAAGTGGGAAAGAGAGGGGCTGGGGAGGTGCCACAGGGTGGGATTTGTCCTCCAGCCTCGCCTCAGGATGCACTTCCAGGAGAAATGCACCCAGGCTGCTCGTGCTCCCAGGGATGGGGACACACCTTGATCCTGTCAGCCCCTGGGAGCCCAGGGCCTCCTGCCACTGGCAACTGGGCAATCTCCTGCAGAGACCCAAAAATCCACAGCCTCCGCTGGCCTGCCCCATGTTTACAGCTCAGCCTGGGCCAGACATTTTCCTAAAAGCTCCCACAAAGCCCAGAGAGGAAGAGCAGTGGGAAAGCCTGGATATGTCCCACTCTTCCATGATGGAGCAAGTCATGGCTTTCATTGTGTGACCCACAGATGTGCACTCCCCAGTTTTAGGTCTCACTCTGTGACCCACAGATGTGCACTCCCCAGTTTTAGGTTCCACTCTGTGACCCACAGATGTGCACTCCCCAATTTTAGGTCCCACTCTGTGACCCACAGATGTGCACTCCCCAATTTTAGGTCCCACTCTGTGACCCACAGATGTGTATTCCCCAGTTTTAGGTCCCACTCTGTGACCCACAGATGTGCACTCCCCAATTTTAAGTACAATGCACTGAGCTAAAAGAGGTGGGAAGCTGGAAACCCCCTTGTTTTCCTTTGCTTTGTTTGGTTCGCTTTCTACAGCCACCAAAATAATTCCATTTTTCTTTTAAAATCCTTGCTTAAGATAAACCCAATGTGGGCCATGACTGAGGGAAGCAACCTGGGACAGTGGAAGGTGTCCCTGCCCATGGCAGGGGGTGGAATGGGATGAGTTTTAAGGTCCCTTCCAACCCAAACCATTCAGTGATTATGTGATTTTATGATAAAAAAAAAAAAAAAGGTAACAAACATAACAAAAATCAAGTCATAAGAATGAAGATCAACCAAAAGACAAGAAAGGAGGAGAAAGGTTACAGCTGCAGTAAGGAAAACCTCTGGAAGAGCCATTTATTTTCCATGACAGAGCAGCACATTGCCAATCATCCATTAATCACCACAGCAAAAGAGTTCAGCTGAGGGTTCTCCCCCAGGAGGGTGCACCAGTGGGGTCAAAACCTCTGCTTTTGGGCTTCATAGAGGTTCCTCACCAAGAAGAGACAGCTTGAACCTCTTCATTGCAATGATTTAATTTTAAAATATCCTGGGAAGTCGTTTAGATGTGAACAAGCCGTGGAAAATGTTAGCCTGCTGGAGGACTTGGGGGGAAGACAACTGAAAACAGAAGTGAGGAAGGGGGAAATTTCAGACTGTGGCTGCAACACAGTCCCAGCATCAAGGGATTTTTTTTTTTTTTAAATATTATTATGATTACTACTTAAAAAAGAATTTTACAAGCCGCATTCAATAAGGCTTGGCCATCTCATTTTCCCAAGTCCCGGTGAAAGCGAGTTTGAGCTGTCAGGAAAGGAAAAAAAAAAAGCAGCCATGCCATGACACACAGAGGAATTTTGGTAGGGGCAGCGTGGACTTTGAGGAGCACGAACTAAACCATGCTCTTGCTGCTCGAGCTGCCTCTGAAGCAGCTGTTAAAACACGCTGGGAGATATCAAAGCAGCTCTAATTAACTTCCTGCTTCAGCCCTACTTCAAAGTATTTCTGAGAGTTCTCAAAGCAGAGCTTGCACAGGGCACTTTCTGAACCAGGGAGGTTTGGGGCTCGTTCACTGCCGACTCCAGGCACGCTTGAGATTCTCTGTTATTTTCATTTTTTTTTAGCTTTCTGATGTTTTCATTTTTGTGATGGAGTTTTTCACACTGTTTTTTTGTAAATATGCACATGTTTTTCTAACTGTCTTTTTGTTTTTCATTCTTTCTCCTGGGAGGAGAAAGGTTTGATGGACTTTGCCATTAACTGGTGTAGTTAGAGAGGTGGTAACTTCACCTTCCAATCGATGGTCGTTTCCAAAACTCTATATAATGTGAAAACCAAAATAAAGTTTGTTCTTCCTTGCCTTCTCTCGGCTGTGACTCGCTCTGTCTCTGTGTTTCGTGTTGTGCGATAGTGTGACAATTCTCCAGTTGCTGGTTTTGTTTAAAAAGTGGCTAGAAAAAGGCTTCATCTATAAACCACTCTAACACAGGGCATCACATATCACAGGGGAGGAAAGCAGCAGAACACCAAATCAGCCAAATCCTTCCCTAAGCCATCACCTGCAGAAGGATGATCCAGTCAGGTCCTTCCCAGTAACCTTACCTCGGGATTCCAACTCCAATTTACCTGCAGAGCTTAAAGCAATTTGGGGTTTGGACCCGTTAGAGTCACAGAATGCCAGGATGGGTTGGAATGAACCCTAAAGACCCAAAATTCCACCTCCTGCCATGGCCAGGGACACCTCCCACTGTCCCAGGCTGTTCCAAGCCCCAAAGCCCAGCCTGGCCTTGGGCACTTCCAGGGATCCAGGGGCAGCCACACTTCCTTGCAGTGCCTTTGCTCACCTCAAGCTCTGCAATAATGCTGAGTTTTGATCCAATCTCATTTCCCCCCCCCCACCTCAATCTTGAGACATATGCTCCTGTGTTTATTTACCCGTTTGTTTTGATCTTTTTTTT
>VXAX01002800.1:270096-323373 GCA_013399835.1 Leptocoma aspasia
TATATATTTTATATATATATTATAAAATATATAAAATCATTAACTTATTAAAACTAACTTATATAGGATCTAACTCATTAAATTATTAATAATGATGTGCTACCAGGAATCCAGCTGAATCAGAAAAGCAGGAAAAATGGCAAAGGGGAGGATGGGAAGGTGGAGAGGACAGCAGCCCTCGGGAGCACACACCCTGTGGTGGGAGATCAGCAGGAGTGGGAAGTGGCTTCATTTTTGGGCCTTTGCTGCCACATCAAGAAGGACAAACCCTGTGCCCAGCAGGCATGGGCATGGAGGAGAGAGCCAGGCTGTTGGCATTTCCTGTGGGTTTAGGATTTGCTGTGGATCAGCACAGGTTTGATGTCCACAGGTACTGGATTGAACCTCAGGTTTTGGCTCCTGCCACGAAAGCCCTTGGATGAAAGCCAGGTGTCTGCCACCTCCAGGCTGAGATGGCCCAATATCAGCATATTTTGCCTTGGGAAAAGAGAGAAAAAAACTTTTAAAAATGTGCTGTAGCTCAACCTGAGGATGCAGCTCCAACTGGGGGAGGCTGAGGAGGTCAGATCACAGGGGTGCAGCTGGCTACAACCCCAAGGGGATAAACATCGAGGTAAGGAGAGTGAGAGCAGCACATGTGGCTTTATTTATCTGTGCTACAAAGGCTAAAGGAAAGCAGGCCCTGAGAGATCACAGCTCGACCTGCACCCAGCACAAATCAGAGCTGGGACCACATCAGCTCGTGGTGCAAGACCACAGATCAGATTAAAAGTCAGCTTTTGGCAGAAACTGGAACGGAAAAACAGAAAAGCTGCAGCCCTGGTGAGACCAAAGTGGCCAGAGACCTGTCCACACCCTGTCTGCAGCAGCACTGGGCACCTCTAGGGACACAGAGAGAAAAATCCTCACCGGGGCTTGGCTTGACAGCTGAGAACAGAGCACAAACATCACCCCTGGTTAAAACACCCCTGCAGGGGGAATTAACCCTTCCCCAGCCACCTGCACAGTGCCACAGCCACACCTTGGTCCCGAGCAAGTAAAGGGAATAAAAGCCTGGGTCACCTCACAAATGCAGCAAAGAGAGAGAAAACAGGGGAGGAGTGACTGTCACGGGAGGTAAAAAAATCATTGTGAGACAGCACGGCTAAAGCAGCTCATTAATTCAAAATGCTTATTCAAGAGCACCCATCTCCCAGTCATTAAACTACTTAATGGGCTTCAAAAAAAAGGAAACACGTGCTGGAGATGCTGGAGATAGAAAGTGCTGACTTTGATCTGCTGATTTTAAACTCAACACGCAGGGCAGAGAGGAAAAGTGCTCCAGCAGTGACGGCCAGGGGCACACACACAGTGACACAGGCACCTGTGGCCATGGCCCACACAGGGTTTGTGGCATGTAAAAACCCCTGGGAGAACCATCCTGGCCTGTGTCACCACCAAAGCTCAAGTCACAAGGATGGTGAGGCCAAACTGAGCGACCTCTTGGGGAATGCAGAGCACACAGGGGTCCAGCAGCCACAGCTGCACCACGAGGGACCAGGGGAAAACAGCCTGGCTCTGAAAGGGGGGTTCTGCCCTGGCAGAAAACCTGGAGAGGTCTTTCCTCTGGAAGGATTGCATTCAGGCTCAGAGACTTCAGCCTGGAGGTGGCTTTGCCAGAGATCTCCAAGAAGGCACAGAGGAGGAGGAGGAGGAGGAGGAAGGACTGTCCTTCCACTGCCTCTTGCAGCACAAGGCCTGGGAGAGGATGGCTGAATTCAGGAGATGTTCCCTCACTTCCCCCACAGCCCCTGTGGAACTCCTTGTCCAAAGTTGCAGAGGATGCCAGGAGTTCATGCATCAGTTTGAGGGGAAGTGGGAGCAGTGCCTTGAAGATGAACGTGTTGAAGGTTCNGGGGGAAATCACTGATTTGGCAACAGTTTCTCATGGGAAAACATCCATTTGAACAGGGATGTTCTGTGCAAGCAGCAGGGTCATTGACAGTGTGTCACAGGGAGAGGAGGGCAGGAGAGAGAGGGAAAAAAAATCAGCTCAGACCCTTATTAGGATCTAACTTATTAAATTATTAACTTATTAAAACTATTATTTNAGGTTTTGGCTCCTGCCACGAAAGCCCTTGGATGAAAGCCAGGTGTCTGCCACCTCCAGGCTGAGATGGCCCAATATCAGCATATTTTGCCTTGGGAAAAGAGAGAAAAAAACTTTTAAAAATGTGCTGTAGCTCAACCTGAGGATGCAGCTCCAACTGGGGGAGGCTGAGGAGGTCAGATCACAGGGGTGCAGCTGGCTACAACCCCAAGGGGATAAACATCGAGGTAAGGAGAGTGAGAGCAGCACATGTGGCTTTATTTATCTGTGCTACAAAGGCTAAAGGAAAGCAGGCCCTGAGAGATCACAGCTCGACCTGCACCCAGCACAAATCAGAGCTGGGACCACATCAGCTCGTGGTGCAAGACCACAGATCAGATTAAAAGTCAGCTTTTGGCAGAAACTGGAACGGAAAAACAGAAAAGCTGCAGCCCTGGTGAGACCAAAGTGGCCAGAGACCTGTCCACACCCTGTCTGCAGCAGCACTGGGCACCTCTAGGGACACAGAGAGAAAAATCCTCACCGGGGCTTGGCTTGACAGCTGAGAACAGAGCACAAACATCACCCCTGGTTAAAACACCCCTGCAGGGGGAATTAACCCTTCCCCAGCCACCTGCACAGTGCCACAGCCACACCTTGGTCCCGAGCAAGTAAAGGGAATAAAAGCCTGGGTCACCTCACAAATGCAGCAAAGAGAGAGAAAACAGGGGAGGAGTGACTGTCACGGGAGGTAAAAAAATCATTGTGAGACAGCACGGCTAAAGCAGCTCATTAATTCAAAATGCTTATTCAAGAGCACCCATCTCCCAGTCATTAAACTACTTAATGGGCTTCAAAAAAAAGGAAACACGTGCTGGAGATGCTGGAGATAGAAAGTGCTGACTTTGATCTGCTGATTTTAAACTCAACACGCAGGGCAGAGAGGAAAAGTGCTCCAGCAGTGACGGCCAGGGGCACACACACAGTGACACAGGCACCTGTGGCCATGGCCCACACAGGGTTTGTGGCATGTAAAAACCCCTGGGAGAACCATCCTGGCCTGTGTCACCACCAAAGCTCAAGTCACAAGGATGGTGAGGCCAAACTGAGCGACCTCTTGGGGAATGCAGAGCACACAGGGGTCCAGCAGCCACAGCTGCACCACGAGGGACCAGGGGAAAACAGCCTGGCTCTGAAAGGGGGGTTCTGCCCTGGCAGAAAACCTGGAGAGGTCTTTCCTCTGGAAGGATTGCATTCAGGCTCAGAGACTTCAGCCTGGAGGTGGCTTTGCCAGAGATCTCCAAGAAGGCACAGAGGAGGAGGAGGAGGAGGAGGAAGGACTGTCCTTCCACTGCCTCTTGCAGCACAAGGCCTGGGAGAGGATGGCTGAATTCAGGAGATGTTCCCTCACTTCCCCCACAGCCCCTGTGGAACTCCTTGTCCAAAGTTGCAGAGGATGCCAGGAGTTCATGCATCAGTTTGAGGGGAAGTGGGAGCAGTGCCTTGAAGATGAACGTGTTGAAGGTTCCTGGATACACAAACCACTCCAGGTTCTGGGAGTCCCTGGCCACCAGCTGGTTCTGGTGAAGGGCTGGTCTCAGATGTGCATCCCCTGCTCTTACTCATCCCTGAACTGTCACCTCCAGCCACAGGGCAGGACACGCATTGTGGTGATCCAGGAGCCCAAAGGGTCGTGCACTTACACAGCTGTACATTCAAAACTGTTACTCTTACACTTCAAGGCTTTACAGCAAGACACTGAGCTAAATAAAACCATAAAACCAACCACCCAAAGCAAGCAGTCAGCAGTGGGCCATTCAGTTCCTCTCAGGTTTTCTTTCAGATATTGCTACGTGGACATTCAGCTCCTTTTACCTCCCTCACACCTCCTCCCCCAGACTTCTCACCTCTCCTCTTGCCTTCCCTTCTTCCCAGGCTTGCTTTGTCTGGAGGACTTCGGAAAAGTCAGAAGGCATTAATCAAACGCTCTATTGTGCAACTATTTCCATCACTGGGTTGCATCAGGTCCCTGAGGTCTCTTAATTCTTCATTAAGAAAGTGCCCCACGTGTAAAGAGGCGAGAGAGGGCTTGGGCAGCACTTCCCAGGCTCTGCTGTGCACGGCTCTGCACGGCTGGAGAGGAATCCCTGCAGCCCCACAAGTGCAGATGTGCAAAGCAGCCCAGCCCCGAGGGGTTTGTCAAAGGGAAGAGACACAAGCAGCAGCAGGGCCACTTCTGAGCCATCTTGTTGGAACCCAGGGCACAGAGAATGTTTCTCTGCCTGTTTTAGGGAGCCCTGGTCCCCAGCTGGACACTGCTTTTAACCTTCGTCCCTGGAAAAAATTGCCAAGGCTTTGGGATGAGTTGGAGCACACAGGTGTGAAGTAGATAGCAGTAGCAGTAATAGTTTATTACTAGCTGAAGAATTTAGGGTTTTAGGATTTTAATATGAGAGTGAATAGGGGACAAGATGGAGGATTTTGGGCATTGTCTCATCCCTTTCTTGTTCTTCTTCCACTCCATTTTCTGTAGTGTTAGTGACACAAGGTTATTGGCTAGGGATAGTAGAAGCACAGGTATTATGTGAATAGATTAATAGAAGTTATTGGTAGAAAAGTAGAAATAAAGTACGTGTTAGAAAACAATTGCATTAGGTATCTTTAAAAGGCCTTGGTTTTGGGTGCTGGGTCTCCATTTTGTGCCTTGTTTCTCATATGCTAAGTCTGGTGTGCAGACAGCATATTGACTTCAAGATAAGAAAAGAATAAACAATGGACCCAAGACAGAGAAAATCCAGAGTCTTGCTCGTTTTTCACCCTTTGCCAAGAACTCACAAGGGAACTGCCTCCAAAGGGCCCAGGGGGTAGGTTCCCTCTTGTGTTGGGGGCTCAAAAACCCCACACATCTCAAGGGCAGGGTGGTGGAGAGGAGTCACCCAGAGTCACAGAGCATCAAACCCAGAGCACAGAGGAGTCTGAGCCCTGAGCACCGCTCTGGGGCTCAAACCACACAGGACCAGCCCAGCTCCCACCCAGCTGCTGCAGGAGGTGGCTGCTTTGTGAAAAGCTCAGCTACAGATCACCTGGGCACAGTGTTCCATCCCAAAAAGGTGACAAAGAGCTTTGTCAGCAAAATGCACCTCTCAAAGGGAAGGCAAGCACTGAAGGGAGGACATCAGGTCACGGCCTCTAACCTGTGTCAAAAGCACACCTTGAACACCCTGACAGGGATCTGGATGAGGGTGCAGGTGCTGCCCCAGCTCCTCTCAGAGGGCTGTCCTGTACTTCACAGATCCCCCAGATGATTTCCTTCCCCAGCCATGTTGCTTAACTCAGCCCCTCTCTGGCTGGGGGAAGTGGCTCCAGGGCACAGCCACCTCCTCATGCTGCATCTTCCCACCTCCCTGAGTGGCCAAGAGCCACCTCAGGGGGTGCCTGGGACTGTGTCCACCCACCCACCTCCTGCTGTTGTGAACGTGTTGTCAAATCCCTAAAAAACAAACCCAACCTCCCCAGGGGGGCCTGAAATGCTGCCCTTGCACTGACCCAAAGTGATCAAAGCTTCCTGCTCCCAAGGTTTTTTTGCTATGAGGACAGGGAAGAAGAGGGCTGAGGATGGATGGATGGATGGATGGATGGATGGATGGATGGATGGATGGATGGATGGATGGATGGATGGATGGATGGATGGATGGATGGATGGATGGATGGATGGATGGATGGATGGAGAGGGAAAACCTCTGCAAAGCACACAAAGCTGAGCAAGCTCCCAATCACAGGCTGGGACCTTCAGCAAGGACACGAAGGACACAACATGAACAATGGGCTGGCTTAGGGTAATTCATACTTCCACCTCCAGCATCCAGCTGCCTCCCAGATACTGGCCAGGAGATGCTTTGCCAAAGCTCAGTTTTTTGTCCAACAGGTAGAGCTCAATCCTGTGTGAATGTCAGAGTTTGGCAGATCTGATCATCCTCCTCTACAATAAACTCTCCAGATCTTACTCTCGGGGAATGAGGTTTGTCAGAGGGAGCTGACAAAGAGATGAAGGTGGCAAATCATGCTCCTTGCAGGATTTTTCTTCTATGCTTCAACCTTCAGGGGAAGCCAGAGCATTCCCTGGAGTGCTGCAGCACAGATCCCACTCCCAGAAAAGGACAGACACATTGGGTGCCATCCCTTCTCCTGCTTCAAGGCACAAAGACGTGAGCTGGGAGTCCTTGTGCAAAGCTTTTCCCTCCTTTCAATGCAAAAGAGACAAATTAAAAGCCAAGAGGATGGACAAGCTGGGGTAAAAATAATGCCAACCTTCCTATCTGGCTTTTTATCACTGCTCTGTGTTCCTCAGCTCAGTGGTCCCCAACTGCTTCCAGCCCTTTCCCTTTCCCAGGGGGCTGCAGCTTCTCCAGGAAGCCTCCAAGACCCCAGCCCTCCCCAGGCTGGTTTGAAGGGTTTGAGAACCACTGAACCTTCAGACACTCAGAAAACTCCAAAAAATGGAGCAGAGCTGCTTTTCTGCACGTTCAGATTTCAGGGAAAAGCCATGTCCCTCCCAAGTGCTGATATTCAGGGAAGGGGAAGAACTCCTTTTTGTGCTGCTGAGAGGATGTTATCAGTCTCCTCTCGCTGCTGCGTGATCTTTACCATCCTCCAACGCAAATTCCAACATTTTCCTAAGCTGGTTGCAGTCCCAACTCCAGTCTGGAGCTGTCAGCCCTCCTGTTTCCATAGTTTCAAACACTTTTTAAAGCGAAGGATCCCCAAGCCAACCTCTCAAACGCATCTCCCGCTCTCCAGATGCCTCTCAGACACCTCTCATCAGCTGCTTCATCCCATCCTTGCAAAACCCCAGCAAATCTCTACAAACATGTGCCATCACCCCTTTCCTCACAAGTTCCATGCCTCCACCCACGAGGTTTTCACTCTCCCATTACCAAATCCTGCTTTACATTAAAGCCTTTGCCGCCTTCTCCTCCAAACTCATTAATTTCCATTTAAAAGGCTCATTCCTGCACAGATTTCCATGACAGAATCCTTCCCGTTTTCCTGCTGCCACAGGAGGATGGGACAGCCCTGATCTCTCTGTCCAGGCTGCTGGAATTCCTCAATCCAGCATTTCCCAGCTGCCTTCAGCCTCCTCCAGACCCCACATAACCTCGACACTACAATTATTCTGTCAAAGGCCAAAAAAACACCACTAGGGCCCAAAGCAGCCTGAATTATACAAAGGGTAATTTAAAGCACAAAGCTCAGCCTCTGAAATATCACCTTTTATCAGCTTAAAACTCCCCCATGAACAGGAAATCATGAAAGCAAAGTGCCACCTATTTCAGGGCTTAGCAATGGGAGACAAAGTAAATTACCAAGCACAGGAGCCCTCAAAAAGTAAAAATAAACCCCACTAAGTCCATTTTTAAAATATTTCTGTAGCCAGTACAGCCCATACAAGGACATTTGCAGCTGGAAAGTGTAGCCCAGCAGTTCATTAGCAATTTTTTTTTATTCAGGTTGCTCATCACAAGCCCAGTCCATGTGCTCATCGTTCCCATTAGGATGAATAAACACATCCAGGTTTGTGCAGAGCACCAGGAGCTCACCAAGGCAAACACATCTGCTGAACCTGCACAACCCTGATGTTTCTCAGAGCTGTTCTTTCTTCTAAAAAAAAAAAAAGGCAACCTAAAAGCGTTTCTCCTTGGTATGCCTTCAGAACAAGGCTTGGAAAGACAAAAAGAAAAAAAACCACAACCAATAAAAACAAATCAACAAAAAAAACCTTAAAAAATTCAGGCAGAAAATAATTACCTGTCCTATATTGCAACACAGAGCAGTGGCTGAAAAGTTTGAAAGCACAGAAGATAAGTGGAAAATGAGAAGAAACACACGAAAAAATGGAAAAACAATGAAATGCCATTAAAAAAGCCCAATTAGGAAAAGCCTCAAAGAACAGGGAGCAAAAGGCAAAGAAACAAGTAACAGTTTTTATTTTAGTGGGCCCATCAGCTCAAAATAAAGAGATTTTCTCATCTGCCTAGCACAGGACTGTATGGGAAAAAAAAAAAAAAAACAGAGCAGAATTGCCAGGGACAGATGTGGAAAGATGGGGTTTGAGAAGATACCAAAGAATGAGGGTGACAAGAAGCCAAAGAAGAAATTCATGTTCTGTTTTTGAGAAGACACTGAGCTGACTCCTTATTTGACCTCCCTCCCTTTCCATCAAGTCTCCATCTGTAGGAATGGTTTGTTGGGGTTTGGTTTTCTTCAGTCCAGCTCCCACTGCACCCAGGGAATCTGGTCAGACCAACACAAAGATCATCCCCGGCAGGTGCCATCACTCATTTCAGAAGCAGAAAAAATACTTCAAAATTCTGCTACCAATAACTTTTCTTCTTAAAAGAGTGCAATTTATAGCTCTGCTGCAGCTTTAAAAGAAGACACAATTAATTATTAACCACCCCTCCGTGGCTGCCTGGAAAGGGACCTGAATGAACTGAGCTGCTGATGCCAGGAGTTGGGAAAGCTCAGCCCGGCCCTGGAGCTGGGAGGGCTCAGAGGACATGGAAACCACAGGTGTGGGGATGGAGCACAGGGATTGTCCTCTGTGCTGGCACCCAGCACCTCCCTGGGAAGCTCCATCACCACACTGGTCACCAGAGTGGAAAAAATGAGCATTTTTGCCTGGAAATCACCTTTAGCTGCTGGGGGTTGGGCCATGGGGCTTTCAGTCGACAGAACAAGAGTGTAAAAGTCAAATTTAATGCTCTGCCCACAGTGCTTCTCACCTGTCTCCAGGGCAGAACCCCTCCACAGAGAGAGACCTCTGTATTTATAGCATTTCTCATCATGTTGAACCCTGTTCAGACTACTCTCCTGTGAGCTTCCTCTGCATCTCCCCAGCCTGCCTTCACTTTCTGGGTGCAAACCAAGCTCAGCTGAGCAAAAGGAACATGCATTGACAGCTTGGGTAGTGCTGAGGTGTAAAGCCCTTACCTGTGCCACTCACCTGGTGGGGTCAGCCCCACCTGGCCAACACTGCACCCAGAGAGCACCAAAACCTTCCTTGTCCCAAACTGAAGTGGAGTTTTTTGGAGATGCTCAGCCAAAGGTGGGCCAGGGCTGGCGTTCCCAGTAGGGGGAAGGGAGGAGGAGTGACAAGAGCCACCCGAAGTCACCTGATTTGGGGTGCAACAGAGCACCCTGGATCCTCCCCATCCCTCTCACATTCCTGCAGGCCCAGGGGTAACCCTGGGAACAGGGAACACCACCTAGGATTGAAGTGCCATTTTAAAATCTGGCCTGAAAACAGCCAAGGAACCAGAAGAACCCCAGAATTACCCACTTGACCTGTCCTGAGAGTGGGCTTGATGATCTCAAAGGGCCTTTCCAACCTTAACAATCCTATGGTTCTACAAGGAAAAATGCATCTCAATGTCAAGGTAAAGCTACTTTTGGATAAGGATTCTCAGGTGGGACTCACGTCTCATTATGCAGCAGATGCAACATTACCTTATTCACAAGGTGAATTTTAAAATAAGTTCTCTTGGAGACTAAATAGGGAATCCCGGAATGGTTTGGGTGGGAAGGGGACTTAGAGATCATCCAGTGCCATGGGCAGGGACACCTCCCACTGTCTCAGGCTGCTCCAAGCCCCAAAGTCCAACCTGGCCTTGGGCACTTCCAGGGATCCAGGGGCAGCCACAGCTTCTCTGGGCACCCTGTGGGCACCCTCACAAGGATTTCTTCCCAGTATCCCATCTGACCCTGCCCTCTGGCAGTGGGAAACCATTCCCCTTCTCCTGGCACTCCAGACCCTTGTCATTAGCCTGTCTCCATCTCCCTTGCAGCTCCCCAGGTGCTGGGGACAGGCACCTGCCCGTTGGTTTGATGCCCCAGGAGGTGCCCCTGCCCCTCACCGGACAACAAAGTGAGGGTTTGACACCCCTGCACACATCTGGGCTTCCACTGCTGCACTGCTCAAACCTCTGGAACACACCAGGCTTGGGAGCTGCAGCTCCCTTCAAATCCCTGGATGCACAAGGAGCACCCTTGGCTCCAAGCACCACACTCCAAATTCCAAATTCCACAGCTTTACAAGCACCATGTCTCAGCTGTTTGCCAAGCTCAGAGCACTGCAATAAAACACCCACACAGTGACAAGAATGAGACTTTAATCAGTTTTAAGTGGAGTTTTAACACTAAGAGATAAAGGGTTGTTAAACACAATAACAAACGGACATCTGATTTGTATGAGGCATTATCCTGTACATGTCATACTTGGTTTTTGTGTATTCTCAGTTACACACAGAGCCACTGTTGCACAGCACAATAGTATTTGAAGAGGCTGAATCAGAGTAAGGCTGCTTAACAGACTGATTTTTTTTTTTCTTTTAGTATCTATATATATATATGCTATATGAAAACAGACTGGAAATTTGACCTGGCAGAGAAAGGCAGCTCTGCCAAAACGCTGCAGTTGGAGCCCCTTTTAGTGCACAGTCCCACCCCACCCATCTGCATGCACGACACTTTCCAACAGCATTGAGAAGGTAAACGAGGCACTTCGTGGCAACCACAGGCATCGTTAACATATTGCACACATTTGCCAGGACTAAACATGGAACTTGCACACCAGCATCCTCTTTTTGGATTATTTGAAGGTTTCCTAGATTTTTTTTTTTAAATTTGGAGAGCTAATTCTGATGCTGCATGTAAACTCCACTTCAGTTTACAATGTGTGCCCCGGGGGAGGAATCTGGAGGCTGATTTGCACAGCTGCCCTGGAGGAGCTGTGGCAAAAGATTTTGACTGGGGCTGCCCAAGCCCAGGGGATGCTTCAGGGCCTTACAGCTAAGCTCTTACCAAAGTGATGCCTTCAAGTAGTTCCAGACATGTAAGCTCTTGCACGTCCCAACAGGCTGAAGCATACAGTCCAGAAACTCAAGGAAAGATTACCTACAGAATGCAGCTCAAGCTAATTATGAATACTGTCATAAATAAAGTTTTAATAAGGATTCAAAAACCTTTCAGTCATAGCAATTCTTGTCAACTTCTATGGGGGTGGTAACTGAAATAAAGTATAGGAGAGTATGTATAATATATATTTANCCTCATTCCAACCTTCACATTCCAAAGGAAAAATAACAGTGCAAAAGCCCATCCTTGCGTCCTGATTCCCGATCCGGCGTCACCGACTGGAACTGCACCATCCAATCCTGATTATCCAAAGTGGGACACGCAGCACTGCCAAGATCCCAACGCTATCCAAGCAGGAGCAGTTTGGTTTATTAAGCCAACACAACTTTCAACTGTTATAAACCAGACAGGGTGAAACACGATTGGAAGGGTAAGAGTTAAAATTCCTGTTCCCAAGGGAAAACCACCTCCTGCTCGTCACAATGAGCACTGAACCTTGATCCATTAAAGTCTAATTAAACCTGTAAGTCAGAACGTATTACCAGCTTTGTTAGAAGTTAGAATCATGAATCTGAGGAGCAGAATTGACCAACAGAAACCAGGTAAGGAAAAAAAAAATTAAAAGCCCTTTACATCTTGGTTTACCAATTGTAATTAGTGGAAGTCCTGCCTTGTGTGGTTCAAATTCCAACCATTAATGCTGCTGCACAGGGCTCTGACAGATCCCCTTCATAATTCTGGCTGAGAACACAGCTCATGAACTTCCATGTCAGCACCAAGAAGTCGATTAAGTGGGGGGATGTGTGTACTACATCCTAAAAAAAGCATCAATTTGGGGTCAGGGCCCCCTCAGAGGGGCCCATTTGGGCAGTGACTTCACATCTGGATGTGCCAGCAGCTGGACTCCCAAGCCACCTCAGCCTGGGCATGACAATCGTCCACCAGAAGCCAACTTTGAGCCCTACCCTTGCCTGTGTCCCTAGGAACAAATAATCCAACACCGCCACTTGGTCTAGAAAAACAATTTGTTGGGTGGTTTGAGGGGTTGTTTGTTATAGTAATGTATTTGGGACAAGTTCTGCTTTTTAATCTTCATTTACAGCGTTGAGAATTTACTGCAACACTGGTTTCCTGTCTCTGGTGTGTAATGTCCGTTTTTTAAACATTGCAGGTAATGAGTATTCAAGTAAAATTCCCTAACAGTTAATGACATTTAAAAAAAAAAAAAAAAGTGTGCAAAACTGCAAAACTCATTGTAATAGAATGTGTAAGGTCAAAGGGGTGGAACGGTTGACAGAGGTTTGATTGAATAAATGCATCAGAAATCTTCCAAACAAACACTAACCTGGAGAATCTCCAATGACATTTCCTGTGCACCATTACAAAATCTTTTTATATTCATGAGAGGAAAAAAAAAAAAAGCTTGCAAGGCAGCACATGAAGTATTCACAGCAGGAATATGATTGAAAAACTACTAATATAAATGTAAGATGTTGACTGATGTTTTTGCACTACGAGCATCTGACTTTTAGCACTGGCCTTGATTACACAGGAGATGGAGCAGCCATTACAATTCAGAAAAAAATCCCAATAAATCATTGTCAAATTTTGTAACCATTTGTTTCAAGCTCTTACTTTAGCTGATAGCCTCCACATTTGTATGGTTAAGTCATTGTTGCTGTGTTTCCTTTTGGTTTTTTGTTTTGTTTCTCGTGACCCCAATTCCTTGTCTCCCTTCATTGCGCGGGTCTCGTGGGTGTCGTGAAGGTTCATTCCTGTACCCCTAGACAGAATCACTCCCTCTAGCTGCCTTTTCTAGCACCATTACACTTAAAAAAAATGAAAAATGCACAAACAACAAGCAGTGACAGCGGCGACTCCTCACCCATTGTCCCGGATGAATTAGGGCAGCATGCTGAGGAAAGGTGCATGGAACAGCCGGATATGGTACACAGGCCACGCTCCTTTCCGAGCATCACCTTCCAGCCCCCATCCAAAAAACATGCATTAGAATGTAGGAAAAACCTTCTAGAAACATCTCTTAGCCAACTGCAGACTTTTCTGTTGCCACACAAGTGCAAAAAAAGGGGCAGGATGTGAACCTGTAAATATTTTTCTTTTTTTTTTTTTTTTTTTTCGGTTTTTGAAACTTCGTTTGGTGACAGAACACAAAAGGAAAAATTCCTACGCATACACATTAGGTCTGTCTCCACTTTTATAAAACTGGAATAAAATGGGAAAGTGCCATGTTTATAGTTCCTAATTGAAGTTTTAATGTCCTTTGACACAAAAAGGTATATACATAAGAGCTACGTAACCTTTCTTTTACCCCCCCGACTGGACAAGTGTCAAACCCTGTAGATTTGTAGGGCAAAACGAGATTGGTCAGGAAAGAATTGTTCCTATAATTGGTAATCTGACACTATGTCCTTTTGCCATTTAGAAAGGTCCTTTTTTTTTTTTCAGTTTATTCAAGTTTGTCTCTCTTCATGGTTGGTTTTTTTTGTATGTTTTTTTTTATCTCTGATAAAAAAAATATTCAGACTTTTGTAATCTGCGTATGCTGATCTTCATCAAAAGGTTCATTCTCTGGATCAGAGTCAGTGGTGTCAGAGTATCTATAATGATCAGGTTCATTGTCACTAACATCTGGTGTTACAGAAGTTGAACTGCTAGCCTCTGGATTTGATGGCTCTTCTACTGTTTTTGTGAAAAATAGCTTCACCTGGGGAAGGAAAAAACAACATTTAAAAAGGGAACGTGGACTTCAACTGAGCACAAGCAACAAAGCAATTTTTTAACAGCACAGGTCCTTCACTGACCTGAGTCACACCCATGCTCTTCTCCCCAGAGAGAGGTTTGCCAGCCTCTCAATACCACCCCTGGCAAAACAAAGAGCTGGCAAAGCAGCAGGATTTTCCAGCCCAGCTGCAGGAACTGTGTCTGGCTGAGTGCTCAGGTGCTCCAGAGCTGCAGCAGCAGGACACCCCAGCACACCATGCCACACCACCACCCTCCTGCCTTCCACAACTCCCAGAGCAGCAAGAGTGCACAGGAATGAACAAAACATTCTCTAATGGGTGACTCGTGTGTGGCAAGTCTGATCCAAGCACTATTCCAAGCAGCTGTGACCATTACCTTCAATGAGCACTGGCTGATCTTTTATGAGAAAGTTAGAAAATGCTGGAATTCTTACAAATGCCTTTTGCATGTTTAAAACACTGCTGGCATTGGCTTGTATTCCCCAAAGCTAAGCTGCCAAGGTAAGGTATTCCCAGAAGCACAGGACAGCTGGGGTTGAGAAGACCTCTGGAGATGATCCAGTCCAACCCCCTGCCCAGGCACAGGAGCACTTCCAGGTGGGCTTGGAATGTCTCCGGAGAGGGAGACTCCACACCCTCCCCAGGCACCTGTTCCAGGGCTCTGCCACACTCATGGAAAGAAGTTCTGCCTCATGTTGAGGTGGAACTTGTGATTTAGTTTATGGTCTTTGCTTCTCATCCTGTCACTGGCACCCCTGAACAGAGCCTGGCAGCCTCCTCTGCCAACCCCTGGAAATGTCTGTGGGGATTGATGGGCTCCCCCCTCAGCATTCCCTTCTCCAGACTGACCAGGCCCAGCTCCCACAGCCTCTCCTCATCAGAGAGATGCTCCAGACCCCAAATCATCCTTGTGGCCCCCTCTGCTTGCCATGGAACAGGCAGTGCTGCAAACCAGCTCAGGAGTTCAGGGTGCCCAGCCCAGAACTCAGGCAATGCAGCTGGAGCAGGGAAGGTGCCACCTTCCCCTGTGCTCACCAGCTCTCCCACACCTCTGATGGCTTTGATAAACACCTGGAACAACCTGAAGACTTCAACCCCAGCCTCTCAACATCCATCAGCTCCCCAAAAAGCACATCAAAGTACAAAGCTAAAGCTTTGCTAAGTGATGGCAATACCAACACATGAACTCAGCTTCTACACAGCAGTTTCACATGGTCCCTCCAAAGGCAAGACAAACAAATCATGCAGCTTTTCAGCTTTGTTCACACATAAAATATACTGACCTTGAAGTTTGGAGAGAAATATCTGTTGGCTTTGTCTTTATTTGCTTTGTCTAGATCGTTTTTTGTTAATGTAAGGATTAAATATTCCTTATCATTATCTGAGCGCTCTGTACTGAAAATACCATCAAGTTCCTGATCTGCAACTAGACCTCCATTTTCTACTTTGTCTGAATTTTCATCCAGTCCTATGAAGAATGTATTTACCCAAAAGTGAAACATTTTGTCCTGAGGGAGGAAGAACACAGAAAACAAGCTTGCTTTAGTATTCACTAATGGCACGTTAATTAGACTGCTATCAGCATCTGGTCAAAAACAGATCTGTAATATCAGGCAAAACTTGGTAGGACAACAGTATGTCATTTGTTACATTGCATGCAAAGACATTTTCACCACATCTCCTGGACAACACAAAAATCTGCATTCATCAAGCTCAATTTTAACCAATTCAGCTTTTAGAAGTCACTCATAGAGAGCTGGGCTTAAAACTATCATATCTACAATAAAAGCAGATGATAATAAATTCAATAAACTCAAACTTGCAATCACGAGGCATAAATAGATGTTTTTTGCTCACACCTTGCTAAGCAATCCCTAAACCCAGCAGAGAACCTGTGTGAACCAGCTGAGGTGAGTAATATTCAATCTCCCCTGTAACAGAAAGCTTTTTTTATATTTATACAGAAATAGCTACAATTGAGCAAAAGCACAAATCCACCACTACAATAAAGGATTCATGGGTGCTTTGCTGAGATGCTTTCACCCAGTCAGACCTGTGCTGAGCAGCACAAGAGGAAGGCAGAGCCAGTGCCTGCTGTCCAGCAGCAAGTTTTTAGGGAAAAGTGGAAGCAGTGGGAGCTGAAGGATGTTCAGCTTAAGCAGAACTTGACAGACGACCAGCAGCAGTTTGATTCTCCACTCTGCCACAGCTCCAGCTGTACCAAGAGGCAGGACGTCCCTGTATCAGAGATCCTGAAGGCTCTGGAGAGCCAGCTTTCTGCCAGCCCAGAGCTGATGTTCCCAAGGTCAGCTCTCCTTGCCAGCTTGGTCCTGATCACACACCAAACCCCTCTCCCTCTGACACTGAGCTACATCCACTTGCTCTTTACACACAAAATCTTCTGTTTGACTCTGATGTGGCTTTTCAGGCCCAAGATCAAAGATGCAAATGCCAGCTCTTCCCACAATGGTCAGTATTCCTGCATTGCTGCTAAAGCTACAGGGAAAGTAACCCATCCCAGAACCTAACATTCCTTGGTATTACACAGAACCAGAACACAAAGTCACTCCTTCTGAGCTAACTTACATATTTTGGTTTACCAAGGAGATCCAATTCCAATTTCTTACTGGAAAATCCACGTCCTGCCCTATCTTCCTATTCATCTCTGCTGGTAAGGAAGCAGGGGGGAAATCAGAGGTGGAACAGAAGTGGTTCCAGGGTGTGTGACATGAGCAGGCGTCCTGCTGAAGGCAGTTTGGCACCAGCAAAATACCACAGCATTTTCCTGAGCTAATGAAAGAGGGCACAGAAGAGCTGGACTACTTCTTAACTCACACTCATCCTCCTCACAGATTTATTCAAATAGTATACTGGGAATTCACTAGTGTCCCTCTCTGCCAAAGGTCAGCAGACTGATTTTCAGTATTTTAGGTAAATCCTACAAAATTACTTCCAGCTTGTCTGCATTTTTGTAAGCACCTGAGAGACCCCAAGACAGAAGTTAAAAATCCAGCCAGGAACACTTCTGGTAGAGTTCCCCACTTCACCAGCACTTTGGGAATCAAATTCATCTAGCAAATGAGCTGTTTGGGGAGTCTAACAGATGTTTCTCACTGCCACTGAGTCCCTTCAAGCCATCCCATCTCTGAAGAAGCCTTGTTGGAGCCCATCCATGGGAGGCAGCAGTTTGCAGTTTCTTGCCAGACCCTGCTCATACATTTCACACCCTTCTCTTTCTCCAAGAACAGCCTTAGAAATGCCCTGCCTGGGTCTGGAAGTTGAGGATGAATATCCTGGGTTCACTCTGCTGATGTCTCTGTCCCAGAGGAAGAGGCAGCAGACAAAATCCCTGTGAAGACAACCTCAGGGTACCCCAACCCAGGCTCCTCCTCACCCACACAGTGAGTCCCTCAGAAGGGACACCAAGGAGGTGAGATGTTTATTCCTGTTCAAACCAAAGGACCTGTTCAGGTCAAAACAGACAAGCAGCAGCTTTCCTGCTGAAAACCCCTCTGGTGCTGGTCCCCAGTGCCACCTGTGTCACCTCCACATGCTGCAGGGGATGGATGGCTGGAGAATGGCTCCTGTCACCAGCAGGAAAGCAGTGCCAGAGGAAAAGAGGCCACTGGATGGGAATCAATGCCAGCAGAAGCAGAAGGCACAGTTTTGTCATGCCTCACCTTCAGCTCCATGAGTGCAGAACCAGGAGGGATTTAGTTGGCACTTCAGGGGCTGGGGGGACTCAGCTTCACTGACAGGGGCTGACAAACAACAAACCTCTCACTAGACAGCTTTTAATCTGTGTTCCTTGGGATAAATTTGCAGAGGTCTTCAGGGACTCAAACTAAACAATACAACTCAGCTGAGCTGGTCATTTCTCCTTTTATCTCCTGCCAGCTTTTTAAAGCATCAAGTTATTTTCCTTTCCTTCCCACTACACAATTTAATTAGCCTAATAAACTGAGTTCATGGGTCTTGGAACATGGCATGGCCACTCAAATTGAGGGAAGACTTGGTCATGTTTTTTGGAATTAGCTCTTAAGGCTGATAACTGTGCCACTGTTTTCACTGAAGAGCAAATCCATTATTCAAAGTGAGGATTCAGCTAAAGCGTCAGGACCCAAGATATTTCATGGGAGACAAGGAAGAAAGATGATGTAATATGGGCCAAAGACAGGAATTTTAAAAATCAAGGCATGAACTGAACTCAGGCTTTATATAGCAAATCAAAATACCAGACCAAGTGCTCACATAACACAAGTTAATGAATAGACTTCTGGGAAAAAAAAAGTATTAGAGACTGTTTTTCAGTGTGTTTTGCTTCACTTCCAGTTACATCACAGACATCTGTCTTAAAAAAAAAAAATAAACCACAGATGTACTTCTTCCCATAACCAAATCTGTGCCATAAATCTCCAGTGCAGTATCAGATGAGACAGAGGCTGATTTAATCCCACAATTCTGACAAACAGTGCTTGTCCCTACCTCGTGCAGTTTCTCAGACTGAGAGAAAAACATTCTCCACTCTAGAGCTGGTCTCTAGCTGCAGACTGAGATCCAAATTCAAGATTTAAGCCATCAATCAGGAGTTCCCACGTCCTCCTGAGAGCTTAACTTTTGCAGAGAGATCTACAGGCACTCCCAGTCACTCTGCAGCACCCGATGAGGGTCTGGAGATGCTCTCCAAGAATGGAGATCACGGTTCAGCCTGTTCCTTGGGCCTGCCTGATGGAACTTCCTGTACCAATTTCAGATCAACACTGAGTCTTCTGACATTTTCAGAGTTCATTCCTCAGCGTTTGCTTAGCAGCAACTGCCCAAAGTCTTGTTGAACTCTGCAGCAGAACTTATCACTAGACTTGAGAGATGAAATGCAACTGCTCAAACAATGCTGTCAGCCCTCCTACGCTGGAGTCTGGGGATAAAACACCACTGACTCTCACAAATTAAACCCACATCAACATTTCCCTCTCATTTGTACTGGGAGGACTCCCAAAAAAAGGTCTCCTTCACCCCCAGGCTCTGGAGGCAGGGAGATGAGGAGATTTCTGTATTATTTTTAAACAGACTCCCATTGAACCAAGTGATCTAAGGATACTCCGAAATACTTTCAGATTATCATGTCAACATCAATAACTGGATGAAAAAGGCTTTGCAGAGATCCATGGAAGAAAAGCTAGTGACTACAGCAGCAGTCTGATGATGGAACAACAGTCAAGCTACAACAAAAAGCCATGCTCAAAACCAAAATCCCCCAAATTACTAATTTCTACCCATCAGAAATTCATACACAGTCAGGGCACTTGAGCCTCAAGCCATTTTGTGCTCATGTGGGCATGCATTTCATTCTTGAAAGGAAGTAGCTACAGCTCACTGAAGAAATAGTCTGAGAATAAAGTAAACAACTTGACTGGACAAGAAAAGACCAAGAGCTGGGGACTTCCTAACTGATGCCAGGTGGCAGAAACTATGGAAAGGATTAAACTTTTCCAAGGCTGTCAGCCCTACACCAATACCCCAGTGGCACCAATGATCCTATGGCTGAGGTCAGCTCCCAAAAGCCACTGAATTTGCTTAAATTAACTTTTGCCATTAAAAGAAAGGACACATGGTTGCTTTAAATCTCAGACTGACTCTGCAACATTAGGTGTTTGAAGTCATTTGGTCATTCAGGTTTGGTCTGGCTTATGGATAATAATTTTATCCAAAATGAGCCTGAGCAAAATGGAGGAGGGCTCTCCCTACAGAGAGCTCTGCAGATAATGCTGTTCTTCAAAGGATTGGGAAATTTGGAAGCAAGTACAGGTGAGGGAATCTGGGGCACTTCAGCTGAGATCAGTGTTATCAAACACCAAACCAGAGCCAGGGCAAAGAAGTTTTCTTCATCTCTGGAGATGAGACACAGCCATTCTCCAGCCTGAGGCTCTGAAAGGATCAGGAATTACACTTTTAATTGATCTTATTAGGTTTTTTATTATGCTAAAGTTAAAATGCAGACTGGTCAATATGTGGTGTCGTTAAGACTTGTTTAGCTAACAGAAAATCTGGTAAGAACAAGAACCAGTGATAGACAACAGACTTACAATCCCACTTTTCATAAACCTGGTTAATAAAGCAGAATCTCTGAAAGATAAGATGCTGTCACTCCTAATTATGCTGTTCCTCATGAATTATGTGATCATTGCATAAAGGGATCCTTAAAATACAAGTCTCTCCAGTGGAGGGCCTTCACTTTTGGGGTTTTGGGTAAAAGCTGTCTAGACAGTTGATGTAGAAAAGGAGCAGGCACAGATATGCAACACCTGAACAAGAGAAATGTGTTCAGTCTGAGCCAAGGAAGGTTCTTCTGGCACCAATTTTTACTCCCCTTTGCCCTGTTCTCACCTTATTCACTTTATGCAACAACCTGTGCAAGGACCATGTGGAAGGATCAGCTCCTGTGTTTGCAGCAGAGCTAAGGGGTGATTTTACCACAACTGTGGAACATCTCACACCTATTTTCCTCTGTCCTCCATTCATACTGAAAGCTGAGCCAATAAGACACTTGATTCAACAGATATTTCAGAGATATTATCAAGGTGGTTTTTTTACTGGGTGATAAATGGGCAGTTTCCATTTCAGAAAAGTTTGCAGATATGAAAAGAACCACCCTCACAATTTCTTTGGCTCTACCAGGCCAAAAACACTGAGAAACTGAGCACCTCTGCACAATCTGTAATCCACAGAACCCAAACAGTTCGGGTATTTGATAAGAATAGACAAAAAGGAAAAAAAAAAAAAAGAAAAAAACAACACAAACCACCCCCAACCAGCTACTCAGAAACTACAAAGATTCTTAAGAAATGAAACCACAATCTGACACTCTGAAATGAAACTCCAGCACAGTAATCCTCCTGCTGTGGTTCTGCACTTCTACACACTCCTGAAGACCCAACTCATACTGCAGAAACTGTGTGTGCTCATGAGGGGCTCTCATGAAGGTCTCTGCTCTCTCCAGGGATAAAACAAATACAGCAGTTTGTTCCTGGGGCTACAGAGGCAAGGGCCAGCAGCTGACCTGCACACTGGTATTTCAGGGATGGGCAGGGCAGCACAGCACTTCCATCAGGTCTGTCTGCAATCCATGTGTTACTGGAGATGGCAAAAAACAAACTCAGTCCAGATAGGAGAGAGTAGATAAAGCAGCACCTTGTCTCAGATGTTGGGGTTTTGCATCACCTCCTCCCTGCATCCCTCATGTTTAGCTCACAGTACTCATCTGGGTGCTCCTTTAAAAGACTCTGCTCAGAACTGGCTGCTTGCATGTCAATAATCTCAGCTTTGAAACAGAATTTCTACTTCTAAAATGCTTTTACAGTCTCTGTACTGCACATAACTGCACTGACCAACTAAAACATCTCCTCAAACAGGCAGAGAAGGAAAACAGAGCCAGTAAGGGACTGTCCAGAAACTTTAGCAGACACCAGCACATGAACTGAACTTGTTCACACAAGCAAGGCCACACAACAGTGTGCATGTGTATTCACCCACAGCTGGCAGGTACAACCTGTGTGCACAGCTCTAAGTGATGTCACCTCATCACTTCTTTGTCTCCTGACCCACTTTAGCATTTCTTACTTTTATAAATTCACTCACTGAATGCTCTTTAAGTTTTCTAACCTCCATTCAAAAGGGAATAACTACTGATGAGTTTTAGTAGCAAACACAAAGGCAGCCTTTAATCAGCACAGTCTCATCCTCACCTTTCACTCTGGCAGATCCAAAGTGACTCCACAAGCACCAGAACTAAAGAAACTCAGGGATTCTGAGTTTAGCCAGCTTTAAGAACTGGCTAACTTTGGTTTCAAAGTAAGTGCTAGGTTAATTTTCTTTCCACAACTGCGACCCTAATAAAATCCTCAGCTCTGAGGGAATTCTCTAAACCTCTCATGTCAAGGCACTGCAGCTGGGAACAGAGAGGTGGAGGAAGATATTGCAGAGATACTTTTACAAAGTGCGTGGGAACTCAATTATCTCAGAAATTCAGCTAAATTTGACAGATGGGTACAAATCAGCCAACAGCACAGACAGGATCTTCTGTGCCTGCTCAAACCTCAGGAAAATTTAGTGAAGAAAACAGCTGGAGTTAACTTGCTCAGTATGCAAGTCTATTTTTAGAAGGTGAATGTTTCTTCCTCAATTAGATTACTCACTACTACCCAAACGACTGCAATACAGACCCAGGATCATTTTTATCCAACCTTTGTACTTAATCTCACCAACTCCCCAAACATCCAGCTTTCATTTTGTGGTCGATTGGCTCCTTGGGAAAAGCAGACATCAAAGAATTAAATGCTGTGATTACACATCCCTGAAAAATAACCAACATCCCAACCCCCAGCATCAGGGGCTGGCTCAACAACATTTTCCAGAAAAAAGCAAGGAAACCAACCTTTTTCAACATCTTGTTCTGTTTGTGGAAAAATTCCACTTTGATATCACCGCATACCGGCAAAGGTTGAGGGAATTCAAAGTACATGTACTTGTCTTCACGTCGTGAGGGTCCTGAAGGGGAGGTGAATATCTTTACCTTTAGCTGGTACACCACAAACTGAGGATCTGTGTGACAAAACAGAGTGTCACTTGGTGAGAAAAGCCTCAAAAGTGTCAAAAAGCACAGCACTGGTAGCTATGATGTTTTCAAAGTTAGCTAAATTTCTATGAAGGGTTTAACACCACAGGGGATCAAACTTTGCCAGATGCTACTGGAAACAATCTTAGAGATTTCTGTCCTTCATGGCAATAATTTCAGGCCACCAGGGAGTTCCTAAAACGTTATTTCTTTTTAACACAATGACTGCAAAATGTGACAACTACTTGCCTGTTCCTTGCATTTTCCCCCGCCTCTCTCTATTACGCAGATCAAAGTGAGAGGTTTTATTCTCTCTCACCTCTTCTTACAATTGTAGAGTGGTTGGTCATGTCAGCACAAACTGACTACTCTCACACAAACAAGCAAAAACAAGGACAAAACTGAACATTAATACTGAAAACCAACCAGCACCAGCAGAGCCTAAGCTGGTTCTGTAAACGACCACCACCAGAGAAGTGCCAGCCATGGCATAACTTCCCCAATTAAATCTGGAGGGGCAACACTGAAATTAAAAAGGGTTTTTGGTCCACTTTAGAAGAGTTGCTTTGGAAATGGTCAGGTCAGACACCCCTGTAGAGCTGTGGAAGTCTCTACTGAACACACCCACACTGTGCTGCTCAAGGGCCCTGAGATAAAACTGTTACTGGCAGGCTCGGAGAATCCCCAGGATGGTTTGGGTGGGAAGGGAGCTCAAAGCCCATCCAGTGCCACCTTCCACTGTCCCAGGCTGCTCCAAGCTTTGTCCAGCCTGGCCTTGGGCACTTCCAGGGATCCAGGGGCAGCCACAGCTTCTCTGGGCACCCTGTGCCAGGGCCTGCCCACCCTGCCAGGGAACAATTCTTTCTGTATATCTCACCTGAATTTCCCCTCTGGGAGTGTCAAGCCATTCCCCCCTGTCCTATCACCACAGTTCCTGATGCAGGGTCCCACTCCAGCTTCCCTGTAGCCCCTTCAGACCCTGGAAGGTGCTGTGGGGTCTCCACACAACTTTCTCTTTCTGTCCTTATCTCCCTCGACTCCTCAGAGCTGTGAAACTCTGTCATGCCCTCACTCTGCCCTAGAGGCTGGACTCTGCTCTGTCAGTGCCCTTAAAGCAGCAGAATGATAACAAGGAAGGCAGACTGAAAAGTTACCATGTTGGTAAAATTACTGCCATCACAGCTGACATGATCAAAGACAAAACACCACTGATTTCACATTCTGAAAAATCACTGAGTACTCCACAGAAACTTAAAATATTGCAGCATACAAACTGCTGAGCTTGATAGTTACTTTACCTTCTCAGGTGCTTGGCCAGTCTGTTGTCCACCCCAACATCCTCCTGTGTAAACACCACCCCAGCAGCCTCCCATGGACACACAAGTCAGCACTCACTGGAGCAGCTCAGCCTTGCAAGTACAGCACAGCTCATCCAAAACATTAAATAAGTGGTAATTGCACAAATCTGTAACCTCCACACCTCTTCCCTGAGGCAGAAGGGTTTTGGCAGAGGCTCCTTCCTCCCTCCTCCTGTACAGCCTGACAAGCTGCTCCATTGTTTCTTGTGTGTTACATGTTCAGGTACTGTCTCACAACAATATTAACAGGGCAATTTTAATCAAAGCCACAGGAGGCCCTGGAATTAATTACACATTGCTGTAATCCCCATAGCAAAACCATTAGATTTTTTCCACCAACAAAAAAATGAGCACGCAACACAAGGCAGTCACTGCCCTGTAACACAGCCCACAGGACAGAGCAGAATTTGTTTTTGTATTTCAAAGCTTCACAAAATCTGCTGTTCCTCACTAACACAGTGTATCAGCAGATGAGATTAATCATTTACAGGTGTATTAATGCTTTAGAAACCTCCACATAAAGAAAAGTTTATTCCAGAGTAAATTAGATATTTACCCAGTTGAACTGATTCATTTATTTTTTTTTTAACATCATGGGAAGAATGATGTTGCTGCATTGGAAGCCAACACGCCATTAGCCAAATGTTTTTCAGCAATTCATGTTTCCCAAGAGTTGCTGTGTTAAAAAAAAAAGAGGCTTTTCATAAAAGTAAGGAGCAAATACCCAAATATACATAGAATGGTGGAGTCCCCATCCCTGGAGGAGTCCCAGGAACGAGTGTATGTGGCACTCAGTGCTCTGGTTTGGGTGATAAGGTGGGGACTGGGCACAGGCTGGACTCAATCTTGGAGATCTTTTCCAGCCTCAATGGTTCTACATATGGAATCACTTATCTTCAAACCATTCAAAAACTTGCCAATTTAAAACTGTAGTAAAACAATCATGAGTGCTTCACAGACTACACCTGGGAGGATCCCAGTGGACAGAGCCCACTGAGCCAGGAGATTTTGGATTGTGAGGAGTTTACATGTGACTTTCTCCGAGATGTGCAGCTCTTGGTGCCATCACCCCATCCAAAATGCCACCAGGTTCCCCAGCAGAGGTGAAGGGGTGCTGGTACTTACTGCAAGTTCCGCTGCTGAACATGGGAATTGTTTCAAACATCATCTTGTGGAACAGCAGTGCCACTGGTCTGTAATCCAGGTGATTCTTTAACAGGTAGCTATAGTAGTACACGTAGCGTCTCTGACTGGGAATTGTCACTCCCTAAACAGAGGGAAAACAAGTGTCAAAAACCTTGGATCAGCATCACTGACAGCCCAAAGGAACAGGACATTCCCTGCTGAGCAGGGCACTGCTTTGTCAGGCACTTCAGCACATCCCAGGGGATGGAGCACCTTTCCCACCAGGAAAGGCTGAGGGAATTGGGATCCTTCAGCCTGGAGAGGAGAAGCTCTGGAGTGACCTAATTGTGGCCATCCAGTACCTGAAGGGGCCTACAAGAAACATGGAGAAGGAACCTGGAGTGACAAGGACAAGGGGAATGGCTTCCCAGTGCCAGAGGGCAGGGATGGATGGGATATTGGGAATTGGGAATTGTTCCCTGGGAGGGTGGGCAGGCCCTGGCACAGGGTGCCCAGAGAAGCTGTGGCTGCCCCTGGATCCCTGGAAGTGCCCAAGGCCAGGTTGGACACTGGGGCTTGGGATCATGGAAGGTGTCCCTGCCATGGCAGGAGGGCTGGAGCTATCCTCTAAGGTCCCTTCCAAACCCAAACCCTGTGATTCTGTGCTCTCCAAACATCCATCTCCAGCAATGAAGCAAAGAATGCAGATTTTTCCCATTTCTTAAAAACAAATGCCAGAGACACCCTGAGGGTCATGTCAAAAATAGTCTCATGCTGCTGCTTTTTTGGGGATGGAGAGCATCAAATGTTTAACAAGAGGTGCCTTGAACATACTCTAGCTTTAAAGCACCACTACATTTAGGAATTCTAAAATCTACCACAACAGGAATTACATTTTGACAGCACTTTAAGTCAAAAGACTATTGTTTACTAATATCATTGCACTCAGGACTGATGCTGCCTTGTTTTTACAAAACATCCTGGAATATTTTCCCAAAAATGTGGAAAGTTTCATTAAAACAGGCCCAACAGCCCAAATGTTCAAATTCTGAGGTAAACATTTGCTCTGAGAGCATAAAACCCAAGAATGTTTTCATTACTGATTTTAAATCAGCTCAAAGCTTCAAGTAAGGGAATAGTTTTAAAGCTTTTTGAGCCAACACTTTCAAGTAAAATTGATAGAGATTAAATTTTTTTTCATTTCCTAGAAAATGCATTACATGGTCTAGAACAACCTGTTACTGCAGACTTGCAACAGCATCAGTAAGGAATCTTTCTGATTAAAACTGAATGTGGAACTGAAGTAAACTGGAGATAAACAAAAATTTTTCATACACAAGCATTTGGTGACAAAACCTAGACCTCATATTTCTATCAACTTTTAGTTTCCCCTCACGACAGCCAGGAGCTAAGAGTAACCAGAGTGCTTTTAATTTAGTAAACCTCTATTCTGCACACATGAAAATAGTCACTTCCTGCCATTTAAAAAAAAAAAAAAAGTTGATTATTATGTCTCCTTATCACTTGAGCTGCTTCTAAATTACACAAAAGCCCTTTCCCTGCAGCACTTGCACAATGACCTTCCCAAGCAGCCTTGTACACTGGCCGTGGTTTTGGCTCAGATGCCCTCAGAGTTTATCACACCCACTCCTTCAGGGAGCCCTGAAGTTCTCTTTCCTGGGATCTGAGCTTCAGGACAGAGCAAATCCCAGGCTCAGAGCAGGCCAGCAGTGCTTGCCAGGGCTGCCAGGCAGGAGGAAAGCACAGAGGTGAGGAGAACACATCCTTCCCTGCCCAGAGCTTCCTCGTGCCATAATGGATGTGTCCTATGGAAAAACCCCAGGACACCTGGCCAGGACAAGCAAGGCTGGGACCAGAACCAAGGGAACACTTTCACACTGATAGTCAATCCCACAGCTAAGCCAGTTCTTGTCCAACAGGGCAGATTTAGCCCTGCAGCCACAGTTTGACTCTCTGGAGACACAGCCCTTAGATCCTGAGACCCTAAATCCAGTCCCACTGAAGCAGAGTTCTCCATTTCCAAAGGTCTGAATTCCAAGCAGAACACTTTTGTAACAAACTAACAATATCCCAAGGGGTGCAATCAATCTCCACTCACTTTTACTCCAGAAGAACAAGGACAGGGAAGTAGTTCAAGCTTGCATTTCCCATTTATCACCATCACCATTTTTAAATGGATGTGAGATAAGCTCCTCTGGTCCCTATGCCAGAGCTTCCCAGGGCTTCCCAAACATTGTCAGGTTCTCCTCTCAACACAGCACAGGCAGGACTATGAAAAACAAGTATTTTGGAAACAATATTCCCACATTCCCTTCAGGAACACACCCTACTGTGAGAGTGAAGCTGCAGTCTCAGAGCAGGCCTAGGGCACCAGGTCTGGCAGAGGTTGGCACCTGAGCATGTCCAACAAACAGACACCACGCCTGATGAGCTCTGACATCAGCCATGGCACCTCTGCCCTGCTCACAGGGTCATTCTGAGGCTTCATCACACAAGTAATTGGTTTTCACTTCCTCTTCAGTTATAGCAACACCACAGAAACACAGCATGGTCTGATTGGAAGGGACTTAAAGCCCATCCAGTGCCACCCCCTGCCATGGGCAGGGACACCTTCCACTGTCCCAGGCTGCTCCAAGCCCCAATGTCCAGCCTTGTCTTGGGCACTGCCAGGGATCCAGGGGCAGCCACAGCTTCTCTGGGCACTCCCAACCCTCCCAGGGAAAAATTCCTTCCCAGTATCCCATCTAACCCTACTCTGTCAGCATGAAGCCATTCCCCTTGTCCTGTTCCTCCAAGGCCCTTGTAGAGAGTCTCTCTCCATGTTTCTTGTCAGCTCCTCCAGGTACTGGGAGGCCACAATTAGGTCACCCCTTCTCTTCTCCATGCTGAAGAACTCCAATCCTCTCAGCCTTTCCCTATATGAGAACTGTTAGGAGCCGTCCTTGAAAATCAAACTGTATGGTGCTCAAAGAATGCTCCTGAGTGGATCATCTCCAGCACTTGAGCAGCTGATCCCTACCCACTGAGCTTCCTTCCATGCCTAATCCTCACCACAAAACCCTGCAAGGCAGAAGCAGGAATAAATAAAGACCTTCTCCAGCTGTAGGAAGGTGAGCTGCCAGTCTTTGTCACCACAGTATTGTGTCAGTATCTATCATAAGGAAAAAGTGGGATAAACTAATCACTTCAAACAGTGGAAGCAGCAGCTTCTTTAGAGGACTTTTTGGGGGGTTACTTCTTCCCCAGCTCTGACAACAGACAAGCACAGTTCTTTATCCCATTTCAGAAAACAGTTTGCCTCCTTTGGTTCGCAAGGAAAATCAAAATCACTCCTGTTCTACAGTGGTGGAGACTGACAGACACAACCATGCAGCCCACACTTCCTAATCTTCACCACTCCCTTCTTCTGACTAAGTTCCCCCACTACAATGAGTTTCAGAAGCCAAAAGAGGCAGCTTAGAGGAAATAATACCCCATGAGAGGGTTTGGTCAGAGACAGCCTGGGCTCTGCCATGTCTTGTTGTCAAGAACAGCCTGTGCAGCAACTCTGAGTCTCACCTCCAACAACTCTCACTTGATGGTGCAAAGGCTCCCTGGAGCTGCTTCTCCCAGCAGGCACTTGGGAAAAGCTGGCTCCAGAAGTACTCAGGGCTGTGCTCTTGACCAATTAGTCATACTTCCTCTTGTAATTAGACTCCCACTTCCTGCCAGCACAGCCTGAGCCCTCGCAGCAGCACTCTGCTGTGAGCATTAATGGCAGCAGTGATTGTAGCTGGGCTGCTCTCAGCAGCTACAGGTGCAAAGTGGGCACCTTGTCCTCCCTTTAAACCAAGAAAATCTGGTCCCTATTAAAGCCAGTTTTCCTTTATCACATCTATGCTGGCCCAAAAAGAAAGAAAAAAGACATTTGCTTGTTCCTTTGTGCAAACAGCTCTTTTGATGCCTCATTGACTTTGAATTGAGGAAGTCAGTTATACAAAGGTGTGGTGAAATATCAAATCAGAGAGCAGCACTTGACATATAATGCTGAAATATGGGCCACAAGGGAAGAAAAGGCTCCAGAAACCTGCACTGGAATACCTGTTTATAAACACTACTGAAGGATTATGTGAATCACATGCTGCCCACTGGCCACATCAAGATAACCATGCTCAAGTGGAGCTGGGAAGGGAAAAAAGTCAACTCTTGCAGTAGAGACACTGAAACCAAAACATAGCTGCTGGTTACAGACAGTATTTACAGTCAAGTAAACAAGGCTCTCCCTACTCCTGAGTTCTCCCTCCCCTCCAAGATGCCCAAGGTACCCCTGGGGTACTGATAAACACCCAACTGACTTTACCCTCAACTTGCACAAATACAACCTTCTTCTCACAAAAGGGAAACTGAGGCACAGCATTTCACTGTGCATTTGTTCAGTTCTGTTGTTTTCATGCTGCTGTATCCAGCTCTGGAGATAACCCTTATCAGCAGGAGTAATCTACTCTGTTTATTCAGCACACTGCTCATTCTTAGTCTCTCTCATACACTTTTACCAAAAGCCACAAAGTTTTGATGGGAAACCTTGACCTTGTTTCCACTCCAGCATTACACCACAACCAACTCAGCAGTACATGGAATAGCAGCTCCACCTTGTCAGCAGAGCAGACTGAGGAGTCTCTTGCTCCTTCCAATGAATTTACAGCCAAATTCTAAAATTCCTTATGTGACACTTCTGCTCTCAAGAGCCTTCAGACACGAAGCTCTTCTTATTAGAGACCAACACACTGTGAAATTAATACTTTGTGTAAATACTCCAGGAACAGGGAGAGCTCTGTGCTTGAGGAGGTTGAAACTGGCTTGCAGGATGATTCCCCTGGGATGCTCAACCAACACACTCAAGGAAATAATGAAAGATGAGCAGGGAAACTTGCTAAAATGACCTTAAAAGTCACATCTTATCATCTCTGGAGAAGGTTTCAAATAAGGAGGTTAAATTCTCCTGTCAGAAAGGTCTTTAACTACCCTTTACAGACAAGGGGCATCCAACAATAAGGGCCTTTCAGTTGGGATATTCCCCTATGCATCTCCAAACCCCACCAGCAGTTAAGGGAACCTGAGGAGATGAACTGATCCACTCAGGCAAAATCAGCAGGAACAATCCTCTCATTTGGGCTGAAAATGCTGAACGAGAAAGTTCACTGCCCCTCTGATGCACCACGCAGCAGAGCAGTGCTGAAAAAGCCATTTAAAATCAACTGTCCAGGTCTTCTTGAACAGGACATGTTAAAACCAGGCTGGTTTAGTGTTGACTAAAGGCTACTGCTGCTTAGGAAAGCTTTTTCATTTCCAACTGCACTGATCCAATCCTACTGGAGCTAAATCAGACAACACAAAGGGTTTGAGCATCAAATGGATCTCAAGGAGGAAAAGCAGCAAGTTGTAGGTAAAGGGACAGAAGAACAGCTCACCTTCTTGTCTCTGGTCCTTACTTCCCCATAGAAATCTAGGGCTTCTTGGGCCCTTAAAAACTTGCCTCGATGCAACAAATATGCACAAATCATTACACCAGTTCGTCCCTTTCCAGCTTTACAGTGGATTGCTGCCACATGATTGTCATCTTCACTTAGCCACTGGTCAAGATCTTCACAAAAAGGTTTGATGAGCTCCAGCTGTGGTGGGTTATGGTCTTCAAAAGGGTACTGTGCAACTGCAGGGAGAAGGAGGAGTTCATCAGAACCTCAAAAGGCAAAGCAAGCTCAGGTCACCTTTGGGACAAGCATGTAAGAATTGTTATTCAATAACTCCCCCCCCCCAATCTCACATATTGCTATGTATTTTTAATTCCAGTATTATTCAGTATACCATAAGCACTGCAGACATTTCTCCATTAATCTGTAAGCAGGCATCCTGCTCCATGGAGCAACTATTTCACACCCCTATTGACTGAGCAGCACAGGCTCTGTAACATGAATTTTCCAGAATTTAAGAGCGTGCTGGCACACAGAATAACCTTGTGAAAAGCCATTACTCCAGCAATAATTAAACTACCTGCTGAGAGAGAACAAGGCCAGACCTCAGTCACTGAGCAGACAACAGGAACTTTACAGAAAAATTACTGAACATGGTTGGGTCTACATTGTCTCAGAATCTGCTCAAAGGCCTTGTGAAACAAAAACCTGCCATTTCCATATTTCAAAAATGGTAACTGGGAGAGAAATCTCAGGTAAGGCACTGGCAATACTTATGGGGTTTAGAGTCAAAGCACTGAACAATGCTGTCCTTTCTGATACAGGTGTATTCACACACACTTTTCCATCTAGGGATGAAAAGGATTTCAAGAGATGCAGGAAATGCAAGAAAACTCAAGAGAGCAAAAAATAAGCACTAAGCAGAGAGAAGCACCCAGACTTCTCCCACCTCAGATCAGATGAGGGACAGTATCACCCTGACCAGCAGAACTACACACAGTGTTCTGGTTTCAGCAGAACAGCACTTGATGAAGTGCACCCCAATTCCCCACCAACAGCCTTGGGATCTTATAAACATAACTCTGGTTCACTTCAAAATTCTCAGCTAGAAACACCATTTCCTTTTCTGGGCTAAAAATGAATACATTTCATTTTTTGGCAAGTGTCTGTCTTGGTTTCGTAAGCACTGCTCTGTAGTCACACATGCAAGGCTCCTTTTGATGAATCCCCAAGGACCCCAAGAGCACAAGTGAGGGATGAAGTTATGGAACTGCTGAAGGACTGCAGGACAAATCCACAGCCTTTTGGAGGGATCAACAACTTTATCCCCTCACAGTACAGACTACCCCCTTCATCTCCCAGAACAAATGGGCAAGTTGATAAAGTGAATTATCTTTGCTAAAGAGGCAACACATGTTCCTAAACATGAACACACAAACTATTCCACATGGAAGATCCAAAGGCTCCCTAAATGATCCCCAAAGTTTCATGTGAACTTAAAGATGGAATTTATTTAGAAATCCCTAAGGAAAGAAGCTGCAAAAATGCTGCAAATCTGTCTGTACAGCTTTGAGTCTATCACAATTACAGCCAGCAAGGTTTCCATGAAAAGGGGAGTAAAGAAGCCCTGAAAGAACGGCCTGAAAACTCCCAAGTAGTCACAGGATGCTGAAGATGTTCTCTAAGATTTGGAATCAAAGGCAAACCTTGTGGTACTTTCTTCAAAGCTGGAGTGAGGAGATGAAATGGGTGCCCTGGGATGGTGTGGAGGGATTAAGAGGAAAGAAACATTAAGCTGCACAGTCTTGAGCAGGGTCTTTGAGAAGGTGCAGCTCCTCCATGGATTTTGATTCCTTACAATGGAGAATAATCCTGCTTGCTCTCTCCCAGCCCTTACACACTGCAAGAAGAATCCCATAGCACACAGAAGAATTTAAAAAAAGAAAATCTGTGGCAAAGCAGAAGACAATTCCAGCATGGAAGGATTTCAGAAAACTAGAAAAACCACGGACACAAAGCTACTTCCTAAAGAACATGAAGAGCTTTCAGTATTTGGGGTTTAATGTGATGCAAGATCATCCTGGGTGAATAATGAACTATTCTGGTGTTTCATGCTCAGTACAATCAGAAGTTCCCTTTGCAGTCAGTTCACTTCAGGAGATTTTCAAGAACTTTTGTTCTTCTGCTTAGGGAAGTCCTGAGTCACCAATTTGGTTATCTGAGGTTAACTAATTTGGGGATGAAAATGAAAAAACACAGCATGTCTTGTGCAGAGGAGCTGTGAAAGGTGCTGTCACAAACAGCATTTGGGGCTGGGATTGACAGCAAACAGAGCTGAGCACCCCCGTAGCAAAAAGCAGAAACTCAAGCAAACATATGTTCTGGCCATATTAGAACATGTCCTCTTCTCTTCTCACCCAAAGCATTGCTCAAGCAGATACTAAAATACTTTCCTCTCACTGGTGAGTATGGAGTGAGGTTTTAGGGCACTGTCATTCAACACTGTAAGAGCAAATCAGAAGCACTGACAACTTCAACAAGACAATTTCAGCCCTTCTATATTCAGACATTAAAGCAGCCAATTATATTTTCGTCATGTTCTAAACCCTCTTCATAACTAGATGGATGGTTTAAAATAATAATAATGAAAAACAGAAGTTGAGCCATTGCTATGATGCAGGATAAGCCCAAAATTTGTTCATCTCCTACGATTCCGTAGGCACAAGGACTCCTCATCTACCCTCATCTGAAGCACAGGAACTACAATTTCTGAGCAAGAAATGCTCCTCTGCCCAAAGAACAAAGGTAAATGTGCATTTATTTATTACCTGGGGAGGTAATTCTGACATAACAGCTACATCAGTACCCACTCACAAGGACCTGGTCAAAAGGCATCCCTGAAGGATTCCCCACTGCTTTTGGCAGCTCTGCAGCGTGTCTGACACACAACTCATCTCCAAGAGACATCACATGGCAAATAATTTTTTTTTTTTTTTGCATCTGAAGGTTCTGCCAGATCTTCCAAAAGTTACTTTATACTCATAGTGATAGTGGCTTAAGTGCTCTCCAATTTCATCCTTCATAAAAACCAGACTCCTCCAAGCTTCACGTGTGAATTGTACAAGGAGTTTGTACTTCACTGAATTGAAACTTTGGTGTAACCCATTCTGCAGAATTCTTTTGCAACTGTAGACTTTTTATTAGATTTTGATCTTTAACTGTCAGGAACACACTTTTTTGAAAGCACCAAGAATATAGCAAGTTTTTCCAATGACTCAAAGCAATCTGACATCATTCCTTGTGCCCAAATCTCCTACATGACTATTCATCAGCTCCTCCTTTAGGCCTTCATTCACTGAGGTTTAGAGAACACACATTAGGCAGTAAAAACGTACCTCTGCAGTTAAATTTGGCGGTGTCATAATGTCTTTCAGCACATCTGCAAAAGAAAAATAGACAAGAGTTCAAGACAAGTCTCTGAGGCACTCCCAGCATCTGTCACACCCTGGAAAATTATGCATGCCCATCACCTTTATGATTTAAAACTAGAGGTTACACACAGAAAAAAAAACTGTTTTGCAGCAGACTGCTCACTAAAATGTGAATTATTTTACTGAAAGGCAAATACTTACCCTCTGGTAATTGTAGTCCATGGCTATGTTTTAGTCAGTGTGACTCAATTCATGCAAGTCCTATTACCTTCTAACCCTGTGCATGAGCAGCTCCAGCACTGGAGCAGCTTTCTGCTGCCAAACACATGGAGAGCAGACAGCTGTGACCTTCATCCAGGGGATGCTGAACTCAGAACACAGGTCAGGCTGCCCCAGCAGCAGCCTGCGTGCTCAGAGCAATGGGGATCACAAGGACATCCAGCACAAGCCCCACTGAATATTATCACAGGAATCTCTTGTATCAAGCAGAGACTGTGGCACTGCTCTGCCACTTGGCATTGATTCCTGAATTTAAGTGAACCCTGAAGGCCAGGCAGCCACTGTCCCCCTCAGACCTGGGAGATGGCACATTTCTGAAGGCTCTGGAGCTGCATCAGTCTCTCCCCACTCAAAGAGACCCTCTCCAGCTAGACAGCAGCACAGCAAACCACACTGGATTTGCCTTGCCCAGGGACAAACACCAGTGATGAGACAGAAACCACCCCTCAGCTGGGCTCTAAACCTGCCAGACCAGCACACTAAGGAACAACCAGATCAGATCTTGGGCTAAGGGGAAAGAAGGCAAGAGTGGATACCCTCCAGAATTTCCCCTGGAGTTGCTCCCTGCAGGGAACATGATGTGAGTGGAAGTGCAGTTCAAAAGGAAAACTGACAACAAACCTGCCTGGAATCCTGCCAAGACCAGCTTGGATGGGGACCTGAGCAACCAGATCTAGTGAATGGCATCCCTGCCCACGGCAGGAGGGTGGAACAAGATGATGTTTAAGGTCCTTCCAACCCAAACCATTCTGGGATTCTATGAAAGAGGACACCAGGTTGAAACACAACTGCTGGAGTCATTTCAGTAGAGAAATCACACCTAGATCTTCAGTTCTGATTACAGCCTGTACTCTTCACAGCATTCCCATTCCCACAGCAGTTTCAGGACTGCTGTGAACTCATCTCTGCTTACCAGGTATGTTATGACTGCAGCCTTTGGAGCCATGTGGGGCTTAGCTGACACTTTCAGACACGCAAACTTTTGGGCTGCTCCTTGTGTGACTGTAACTGGAGCCTGCCAGTGCTGCCCTGAGCTCTGGCCATGACACAGCCACAAGCAGGTCTGCTGGGGCTGCACATGCTCTCAGTGCTTCCCTTTCCCTGAATTCCAGAGCCTTCTGGGCTCTACCCTCTGCTAGGGAAAAGCCTGGCAGCTTTCACAGCTCCAGTCACATTGCTGACACTTTCTCTGGCTCAGAAGTGACAAGGTTAAGCTGGCAGAGGGGACTCCCAAAAATACTGTCTGCACTCAAGCCTTTGAGAAAAGAGGCTGGATGCAGGATGTACATCCAAAGGAGATGGAGCAGCCAGCAGCACAGCAACTTTGGAAGCTGCTAGGAAGCAAAGCAGTTAACACAAAGCATCTTATCCAGGAAAGTTTCCTGCTTCCTTCTAAAGAAACACCCAGCTCAAATGGGGAGTAAGAGATGAAAGTCTTCAGAACATTAAAAAAAAATCCACAAATGAGCACAAAAACCATCAAATTTGGAACTTTGAGAGAGTATCATTGAGTAGAATACCATGAGGGATTAAAAATCAGTTTTGTGGATACCAAGGATACACACCCAGTGCAGAGCTCCTGGCTCAGCTGCACTAGATTTGTGTGTATTTGCAGCAGAAATCCCACCAACACACACTTTGGGGGTACTGGTGAGGCTTAATGCTTCCAGTGCATTTGGGGTGGGGTTTTTAAACACTATTATAACTCAAACAGCATCAGATCTCCAGATGAAACCTGAATATTTTTTGGCATTTTTGGGGTTAAGGAGGGGATTGGCTGTTCTTAGGATCCTCCTTCGGATTAAAGTGAGTTTAAAGCAACCCAGAAGCAAGGTGCAGCCAGGGCACCTTCCTGATCAGTCATGGTCCCACTGCTGGCAGGACTAGGGGCTTCAGAGCCCAGACACAGAGCAAGCACAGAAAATCCCCATTTTCATCACAGCTCCTTCCTCTAACCACCTGCCTGCAGGACAGTTCAAGGAAACCCACTGGAGAAGATGGAGCTGATTACAACAGGGCAGGTGACAACCTGTCAGCATGGGAAGTTAGGAGATCCAAGTGGAAGAACAAATTTAAATTAAGGAGAATACTGAAGAAATAGCAAAGGGTTAAAGGCAAACAGGAAAGAAGCAACACAAGAAGGGAAATTCAACTGCTCAAACTGCTGGGAAGTTAAAAGCCAAGATGAGAGGATAGGGCATAACTGACATAATTTCAGAAAAATCTCTAAATCCTTTTAGATAAAGCTGCTCAATACACACATTATTATCAACTTCATGGAACAGCTACCTTAAGGGAACTCAAATCCCATGACAGATTTTGAAATAATTCTGACTATAATCACGTAACTCCTCTGAACTCCCACCTCCTCCTTTGAAACACAGACAATAGATCATTATTTACAAAGGATCAGCTTAATCTGAAGAAATGGAGTTCTCTGGAATACCTGATGGATGCAATTCCTTCCCATCTCCTGACCAAACACTGCCACAATTCACCTGATGGCATTTTATGTGTATAAATTTTGCCTGCACAAGCATTAAGACCTCTCCAGACAGTTTTGTCCTCCAACATTTTTCACTGAGGATGAATAAAGTAATTCTAGCAAGATTTATTTGTGATTGTTTTGCAGTTAACAACAAGAAAATAAATTTTTATATAAGGAACCCGAAGACAAAAAACTTTGGCACACCTGGACAAGTTTTTTCCACAGCTGAAAACACACAGAGCAGCAACAGAAATGTCAAATGCATTTGTCTCATCACTGCTCTTCTCACTTACAAACTTTAAAGCTGTTCCTGTGCAGGGCTGGGGGACTGAACTGTGCTTTATTACAGTAAAACGAGGCAGCTGGCAGACAGCAAAGTGGAAACTTAGCAAGGAGCTCCTCAGGGAGGTGGTACTTGAAAAGATGCTCATCAGTCTTCCTAAAATCTTCCTTTGTGACAGATTTACTCCAGCAGCCTCTGGTTGTTACCTGGCACCTCTGGAGCCACAATGGAACAAGGGGCTCAGCAAACCCAGTCAGGGACACCAAAGCCACCCTTGCCAGCAGGTGACAGCTGCACTGGCCCCAGGCAGCAGCAGCAGACTGAGCTCAGCTGCCCTTGCTCTGCTTTGCTGCTCAAAACAAGCAGGGACTGACTGCCAGGAGGCTTTGGGGGGGCTGATGAACCTGGGCAGTTTGATTTTAAATGATCCAGATCTCCAGAGCTGAGCAATCCAGAAGATTCCAAAGGAATAGAGCCAGGAATCACCTCCTCTACCTGCACCTCCGTGCCAAGGAGCCATCAGCTCTCTGGGAAGCACTGGCCTTTCCACCCAGAAGTTTTATCCATCTCTTAAAAGGATGACGCTCTGGAAAGCTCCTAAGATGGAAAATATAATTTTGCTACTGAACTCTATGAAAGGTGACCAGTGTCTCTTTTTATGTTTATTTTTTCTGCCCCACAACAACTCCAATGACCACTGTAAGGTTCCTCAGCTTCTACTGCCACTTCTCTCCAATATCAGGGAAAATTGATGCACAATCCTTTAGTTAACCTAGAGGCAGATTTACATCCTTATTTTTAAATATTTATTTTAATAACTGACAGATTACAATATCATGCATTGCCTGGACTTCAGTACTACAGTATTTTTTCTATTAATTGTAGCTATTTAAAGACATATTCATTAAAAAAATAATAAAGCTGTAACAGTTCAGAAAATTAATCTTCAACTTCGATTTTTAGGAAACAAAATGAGGGATAGGAAAACCACAACTCTTCGACATCACCCAATCATTTATACAACTGAAATTAGGCTAAGCTAACAAATAAATTAGATGAAGGAACAGCAATAAAAAACAAAAAAACCCCAAAAAATAAAACCAGAAAGCTCCTGTAACAGTTACAGCTTTCTGCAGAACTAAATTTTCAGAGGAAAACATTACACTTAGACAAGTCAGAAACCACCAGCAATTGCTCCAACAGCTTTTCCCAAGTAATAAACAGGGGCAGACAATAAGAGAGAGGAAGCAAACAGAGCCTTGGTACCAATGCAGTTTGAGTTTAAAAAAATAGAGAAAAAACCAGGAAAATATTCATTTGGCAATTGGTCATTAATACATGAACAGAAAGCCTGCTGTGAATTACTTTTCACTTTTTAATCACATGGCCCAGGCTCCAGATGGGCTGGATGCCAAGTCATTTAAAAGCGTTCAAGTAACATGAATACACACCAGCATTTCATTTAACCTCACTCAGCTCCACTAAATGAAGTACCAGTGCTCTCAATCAGGCTTAATTGTTTTAAGAAATGTGCAAAACATCTCCAGCTCTGCTTCAGGACAGCAACAAGCCACTTGCACTCCTCAGCTATTTTTAGAAGTCATTCTTTTGGAGAATGCATCTTTAAGAGCATACTTACAGATTGTATATCTTGTAATGGTTTTTATGCTTTGAATCCAAAAACCTTCAAGAGAAGAAAAAAAAAAAAAGTATGCATGAATATACATTGAATAATATTGACCTTAATTTGCAGCATCCTTAAAACACCACCCAACATGTGCAGTTCTGCATTCCCAGTCCCAGCCCTGCAGTGCCCCAAAAATCAAGGAGGCAGCGTGTTGGAAACCTCACTCCTCCAAATAATCCAACAGCATGGATAACACGACTAATGCAACCAAGGGAACCAAGATCTGACCTGAAACTGAAATATTTACTGTACATGGGCTGATTTCCTGATTCCTAAAACACCTGCAGATCACTGTAAGAAGCTGAGGAAGGCTTGGTTACTTTCAAACAACAAGCACTGACTACACCAGGTCTCTGTAAACATTTCCTATTTAATCACCTATGCGAAATATTTTGCCACAAGGAAGGAAAGCAGTTAAAGCAACTCTTGTGTTCCAGTTCCAGCCAGAACCATTCACTTTACCCCCAGGTTTTTTATAATTTGCCACTGAAGTCTGTCTCCAGCGATATTCTGGGTTTTGGAAGGAGGGCCACTACACTTTTTCACACTCATTTCATTTCCATGCTCACTCTGGAACACAAACTTCCCATACAAGCCTCGGCGAGCCAAACTGCAAGCATGATTCATCAGAACTGCTGTGATTATATATGGTGTGTCACCTGGCAATGTGCAAGAAGAAATAACATGCAAATGTTTACACTTAACATCATCAACAGTGTGTATCTGCACATCAGCCAGAAGGAATTTAATTAGCCATGACAGAACATGCTGTTCAAATTGAAAAGAAACACTAGCTGCTAAAATCCTGGAAAGCTCAAGCAAAAACAAGCTCTGGTTATCAGTCATAATATTCCAGAAGAACCTAGAACAGCTCTGTGGTTAAAGGCCTGCACTAAAATGGGAACAGATGTGAGAACTACTTATGCAGCAGTGTGAAACTCCAAGTGCATCAGGAAAAAATTCCATGACTCCCACTGGTGCCCCTGTTGGCAGCCTTGGAGAGCCTCAGGAAGATGGTGGACACAGGGATTTGTTTCAGGAGATGCTCCTGTTTGTTAACACACACCAGAGAATGAGGAGAGCTGGTTTTGCTTCTCCAGGAATATCCACACAGTGGAGTATAAGCTTCCAGGCTTTTAAGGACAAAATTCCATCCAAAACCTCTCCATGTGTCAGTCAAAGGAGACAGCCAGCAGTGCAGGTTGTACTTCTCATCCAGCATTAGCCTGGAATTTGTCAGGCTACCAGCTATTTGGGAAAAGCCCACTGCTGGATCCTGGCTCAATACCAATTGCTCAGGAGCTCGAGCACCTTGCATTTCTGCATAAAAAGCACTTGGAAAAAAACTCCCTAATAAAAAGATGACTGGAGCAGATGAGGACTGCAAACATGCAGAGTGCTGCATGATCACATTTCATTCTTGTTTAAAAAGAGAAGGCAACAAATGTAATAATACTTGAGCATCCAGTTCCCTGCAGCCACTTAATTTACATCTCTGCTTATCTTAATTTGGTCGATGATGCTTTTAGGTGATCACTGCTCCTTTTGATCAGTGTTTATGGACAGCTTAATAATTATATAGGCATTCCAGTACTAAAATCTGATTTACACATATCTACCTACTCAACCACTAAAATGTATTTTCCTTCATCCAGAAGCTACTGAAATGAATGTTGTGATTGGAAGAGGGCCTTCAAAGATTCCTGCCTATCAATATTTATTTACATTATTCCCATGTTAGATTAGATATTAGGAAGAAATTCTTGCCTGGGAGGGTGGGCAGGCCCTGGCACAGGGTGCCCAGAGAAGCTGTGGCTGCCCCTGGATCCCTGGCAGTGCCCAAGGCCAGGCTGGACTTTGGGGCTTGGAGCAGCCTGGGACAGTGGAAGGTGTCCCTGCCCATGGCAAGGGTGGAAGGAGATGATCTTTACATACCTTCCAACCTAAACCATTCTGTGATTTAGCCAAAGTCCAGCCTTTGCCCCTATCCCACTGTTTTCAAAGGTGGAGTTCATCAGGGACTGGATATTCCATCAGCTTTATGAAAAGGTGCCTCTGACTGCAGGGAAAGCAAGCTGGCTGGAGAGGTGGAGTTCGTGGCTTGGGAGGGACCTTAAAGCCCACCCAGTGCCACCCCTGCCATGGGCAGGGACACCTCCCACTGTCCCAGGCTGCTCCAAGCCCTGTCCAACCTGGCCTTGGACACTTCAGGGATCCAGGGGCAGCCCCAATCTCTCCAAGCCATGTTTTGATGTGTGAATTAGAGAAGACAACTTGCCCCTCTGTCAACAATCCTGACACACAGAGACACACCCACGAGTGTTCCCTGCCTGCTGCAATGCCCCTCACGGATGTGCCCAGCTCTGGAGCAGCAGTGACTTGTCCCCAGGGCAGCAGAGAAGGCAGACACTGCACTTCCCCAGCCCTGTCAGCTCTAGGCTCTGACACTCACAGTGCTATTTGTGGATGGTGATTTTTGTCACGACAGAGGAACATGCAAAACCAACCCCCTGGAGCCCAGCTGAGTGCAGCTGTGCAGGGAGCCACTGCCTGCAGAGCACTGACTGTCAGCTGAGGCTGATGAGTCCTCCCAGGGTGGCAATGGAGGAACTCAGCTCACCTCTCTACCAACCTGGATGCAGTCCCCAGGGAAATTCCAGCAGCCCTAGCGCTGCCTGCCAACAACTGTAGAACCATGGAATCCCAGAACAGTTTGGGTGGGAAAAGACCTTAAAGCCCATCCAGTGCCACCTCTGCCATGGCTCCTGCCCCACCAGCAACTCAGTGGCCTCCTCTGGACTTGCTCCAAGAGTTCCACATCCTTCTTATGTTGAATTCCAACTGGCAGAATCCCCCCCTCCTCTGCTGCCCAGGCTGAGGGCTCAGCCCAGGGCACTGGGGGGTTCTGGGTCCCAGCTCTCACCCCCAGCACCCCCAGCTCCTTCTCCAGGGCTGCTCCAGCTGCTCACCCCCAGCCTGGATTGATCCCAGGGGTTGCCCTGAGCCAGGTGTAGAACCTGCACTTCACTTTGCTGGACTCCATGAGGTTGGTGCAGGCTCAGCCCTCCAGCCTGTCCAGGTGCCTCTGGATCCATCCCTTCCCTCCTGCGTGTGACTGATGCCCACAGCTCAGTGTCACCTCTGGACGTGCTGAGGGTGCCTCAGTCCCACTGTCAGTGTCACCCACAGAGCTGCTGAGCAGCACCAGCCCCTCAGAGACCCCAGGTGTCACTGGTCTCCACAGGAACCACGAGCTGCTGCCCACAACACTTTGCCTGCAGCCATCCAGCCAGTCCTGTACCCACTGAGTGCTCCATCCACCAAACCCATGTTCCCCCAGCTCAGACACGAGGATGCCGTGTGGGAATACTTTGCACAATTATGAGACACTCCTCGTGGCACCTCCCAGCTGGGAAAAGCATCTCCTTGCCCAGACACACCACTGCCTTCCCTGAAAACCTTCCTGCATGATCTCCCCACCAAGGGCCAAGTCTCTCATGGAGCTGCTGAGCTCATGACTTCAAATGATCTCTGAAGCACCACAGCTTCACCAAAATCACAACTTTTAATCCTAAAACCACAAACTTTTGGCAGCTTCTACCAAGTGTTTAGTTTTAATGCAACCTCTCACACTCTCTAGGTAGGGTTTTAATTAAATTAATTACAGCAGTGTTCCTACAACACTCCCCACCTCTTCCTCAATTGTAGCAGCAATTCAGAGTAATGACATTATTTGAAGTTAAAAATGACAACCTATAGGGGTTTTTTTTTACCAGCAGGAACAGATTTTAGGTCATCTTTCTCCTTGTCCATAATTATTCAACACAACCAAATGTAAAAGCCTCTATTTAAAGTCATCTATATTTACTATTTGAAATCAAAATTTACTTATCAAGCACTTCATTTATTGACTGGAGAAAGGATAAGGGCAAACTTGTCCTGAAATACCATCAGTTACCTGAGGAAACTCTTGACACTGAAGAGAGGCATTGGATTGATGTCTTTCTCTAAGTAAATAACCTCTTTTTACTCCAACACAACTTACTGAAGTCAAATTTTCCCACTAAAAAAGCAGATTATATGCATTTGAGATCAACCCAGAACAGCAGCCTGGCAATTTTTTGTTGTTTCCAACATTTTTCAGGAAAGCTATTAAGGCAACATCTACAAGCTGCAAAAAATCCCAGCATTTCTACAAATCAGAACACACAGCCTTTCCTCAGCAGGACATAACTGAGTGTAGAGAAGATTATTCCAAGTTTTATAAGTTAAGGAAAAGAAAAATAAAGCCTTACCTTACTACATCATCAATGTTGTTCCGGTACACTCCTTCAAGCCTCTCTGCAGGAAAGCCCATAGCAATTATGTTTGGATAAATATCTGAATGTGCGAGTTATGGAAATATTTATAAAGCATGTGAAATGTCTACAAAAGCATGAAATGGATATTAATCATACGTGCAACTGTACCCAAATCAGAGCAACAACTCAACAGACTGCAGGCAATAGGTGGGAATGTGCAGATCTGAAAAGGATTACATACCTTGCTAATCAAAAAAGCCCCAACTATTACCCACTTCTGAACAAATATTCTCATTTCTTATTCTGAACTACCTGCAATTCACTTGCCAAAAGCAACCCAGGATAAAAGAATTTAAGAAAAGTACCTCTTAGCCAAACAAATCAATGCTAAGGAAAAAGGGCAAATAAGAAAATTTTAAGTTTACATTTAGAGTTGATGTAGTAAAGAACTCACAACTGCTAGAAAATTACTGGTATTTATTTTCCCTGTGGTGAAATGATATATAGATTTTTTTTAAACACAGTTTCAGAAAAGAAAGTCCTCCCAAGTTTAAAGCATTATTAGAAATGACAATGTAGTGAAAAAGCTCAGCTGAAGAGCGAACCAGAAATGAAAGCAGCAGCTCCAAACAACCCATACCCTGCCACATTAACATACTCCTCCTCAAACTAATTTTAGCAGAAGCAAGAACAAAGCATGATATGTTTGAAGTTGGCCCTGCTTTAAAAAGGGGGAATGGAGGAGGTGATTTCCAGAGGGCCCTCTCAACCTAAATTATCCCACCCTTTAAAGACTCATTTTTATTTTCATGGTCAAAATATGCCAAAGCTCCAAAGAATAATCACATCAGAATGGGAGATACTGCACTGGCTTCCAAGATACTAAAATTCCAGTTACTTGTGCACAAAGAAAAGCCTGAAGTAGGACACAAACTACTTTACTCCACCCTTGCAAAATTCCCACAAGTCCTCAGAGCAGAGCAGCACAGACCAAGTTCTGCATTGACACCATTAACTGCAAGGCTTCAGAAAAACATTAGGAACTGAATACACGGAAATAATGTTTTGTGCTCCTGAAAAAAAAAAAAATTAGCATTTACTGTGTTGTAATCCAAGTATTAATAGACATTGGTCTGCTTGGGCCATTCAACAGATCATTTGTACAGACAAAGAGAAAAATCCCTCCAAGCTTTGGAGTAAGCCAAATAAATATTCGTGGCTGCTTTAAATACAGACACTGAAACAGGTTTGTGTCTGGTTTCCAGATTATTCTGTACTTGCCCAAACACTAAAAAAACACATATTGGGAAAAAAAACCAACAAAACATTGAAGTGCTTAACTTACAGAGCTTGGGATAATCTCAAATCACAAACTTTGAATTTCCCTCTGATCTATTTTACTCAGCAAGCAGTTCACACCTCTTTAATTAACAAAAGGTGCAATATAATTAGCAACTTCTTCACTGTTTTATCAGTTATTCCCTGCCATAAGCAGAAGAAACTGCTTCTATATTATATTAACCGTGAATTACCTGGCTAATACACCCCATCACTCCCTCCTCCCTCCCAATTTCAGCCTGATTCCTCCCTACTCCCAGTTCCAGCATTTATCCTCCAAAGCCCATCCTCGTGCATCCTGCTCTGAGCAGCAGGGCTACACAAGCCATAAATTACCACAGCAAAATCATCCAGTATGTCAGCCTGCTTTCCACAGCACTTCTAGTAGAAGACAAGCCCTCATGCTGGCGACAGGGGGAAAACAATTTCATTTTGACACATCAAAACAAAACTCAGTTTCAGCTACAGTATCACCCATGGGACAGATGCTTAAACTTCACCAAACTGTGAGTGACTTGCACACATTTCTAGTTGCAATCATGAGCTTTCCCACATTTGTTCAGGCACTGCAGCCTGTGCTTGATGTTCAGATGCTTCTCCTCTCCGAGGGGCTGAGACAGGAGATACTTTCCAGGATTCCCAGCTGGTGCAAGATGGGAGTGAGGCAGACACACCCCCCGAGCCAAGGGAACAGAACATCTTAACAGCAGCGTTCCCAGCCTGCTCACACACTGCTCCAAACACGCAGGCACGGGGAGATAAAAAGTTCCAAAATAACCGGGGTGCTCCCAGGCTGCTGGAAGCGCCATTCCCGCTCGGCTCCAGGCTCTCCCTGCTCCCCTCCCTCGCTCAAGGGCGACACCCAGCCCGGGCACAGCTCACGGCCATTCCTGCTCCCAAAGTGCTGCAGGACCGGCTCACAGCATCCAGCAGGCTGGGAAAGCCCTCTAGGATCAGGAGTCCAGCGCACCTTGTCAACCAGGAATCACTGGGAACGCCTAAGCTGATCCTGGCAGTGCCCCAGGCCAGGCTGGACAGGGCTTGGAGCAGCCTGGGATGGCTGAAGGTGTCCCTCTCCATGGCATGGGGTGGCACTGGATGAGCTTTAAGGTCCCTTAAACCATTCCATGATTCTGTGACCATTACAATTATTTTTACTTTTTAAACCAAAAGTGGGAATTGCAAAAGGTGTTCCCCAATGTGCCAGTAAGGAAAGACCGTGAAAAAATACCTCAGATGGGGTGGGGGAAATACCAATCTATTTACTGAGGCCACCTCTACGTGAGGAATAAAACTTCCCTGGAAGGTAACAAAGCACTGGAACAGCTGCCCAGGGAGGGTGTTATGTCTCTCCCTCTCTCTATCTCTCTCTGGAGACATTCCAAGCCCACCTGCAAGTGTTCCTGTGTCACCTGCTCCAGGTGACCCTGCCTGGAGAGGGAGCTGGACTGGATGATCTCCAGAGGTCCCTTCCAACCCCAACTATTCTGAGAGTCTGTGATGCTGATTCCCTAAAAGTGTTTTGTGTGCTCCAGGGCTTTGCAACCTGACAGCACAAAAACACAAGTGTTGCACAAAATTAAATATCCAACAGTGAGCCTAAAGGGAAAGAAGGGTTGTTTTTAGAAAAACACGATTATTTTTTTTAAACATGCAAGCCAATGTCTCCCCCACCTAAATATAATCGTCCTGAAGCACCTCAGTGATTATCTGAAAGCATTAGACTGGAATGCAGTTCACAGGCACTGCTGACTCACCCTGGTGTCTGCACAGGGCTGGTGCCAAAGGACACGGCCTCAGCGACGCCCTTCCAGGCACCAGGCTCCCTCTGCTCCCAAGGAAAGCAGGGAGCAGCAGTGACAAACCCATTCCTACTGCTGAGACAGAGAATTTGGGGTCTTCTCAATGCATGCTCCTGACAGCACAGTGAAGAGACACAGAACCATCAAATATCCCGAGCTGGCAGGGACCCGCAGGGATCATCCAGCCCAACCCCCAGCCCTGCACAGACACCCCAACAATCCCACCCTGTGCATCCCTGAGAGCATTGTCCAAGTGCTCCTGGAGCTCTGGCAGCCTTCATGTGTTGCTTTGAAGCCCTTGTGGTGGTTCAACCACAACTAAAGAATGCCTTTGCTTTAGGGAGCACTAAGATGGAAGAACAGAATGGAAGTGGGGCTGCTGTTTGCACAGATGAATTAAATCTCTGAGCAGAAATAGAAGTTTCATCACTTAAATGGAAAAGCTGTCATAAAGCCAACTTCTTCCACCCATCCTGTGAAAAGATACCCCAAGATCTGCAGCAAGTGAAGGGCATGGTTGTTCCTGCATCCCTCCCAGCCTGTTTTTATCCTCATGCTGGGGAAGGAAACTCCTCTTCAACCCCTGATCACTGCAAGACCAGTTCAGGAACAACCATCCACTGAGCAACACCTTCAGCAGGCTCTGCTCTCACCAGCCATGCTCAACAGCTCACAGACACCCCTTTTCACACCTCACTTCATTTAACATTGATTTCCAAAGCTGAAATTAAGATATTCACTACCAAGATGAGATTTCTTACACAGGAGCTTGGGAAGCTGGGCTTCCATTCAAAGGAAGAACTCTGAGTCATCATGAAATTGGTAATCATACTGCTAATTTTAGAAATCTGGGAGAACTGATCATTTAAAACGTGCAACAAGCTCATTATCAATTCCAAGCTTTTTTTTTTTTTTTTTTAAGACAGGAAAACAAAAATGGAAAAAGTCTCAGTCATTTACTCAAGCTGTTCATCACATGCAAAAACAAAGTCAACCAAAATGATGTAACCACCAAAATTTCATAGGATCATAGGATATGCTGAGTTGGAAGGAACCCACAAGGATCCACAAGGATTTGAAATGGGCTTTCTAAAAAGCATAAAATAAATCCCACCACATTTTGCCAAAGTAGCTCTTTCCTAAGATACTCATTCCCAAAAACGGTTCTAACAGTTTTTAAAGTACTCATTCCTTTCTCAGTCTTGTAAACATGGAAGCTGGGATTTTAGTTAGTGCTGATAATAAAAAAAAAAATTACCATGGAAAGACTCATGATCACAGAACTACAAATACCCTAAGGTGGAAGAGATCCCCAATGATCATCCAGCCCAGACCCCCCCACAACCCCACCCTGTCCATCCCTGGAGCAGTGTCCAAACACTCCTGGAGCTCTGGCAGCCTCGGGGCTGTGCCCATTCCCTGGGGAGCCTGGGCAGTGCCCAGCACCCTCTGGGGGAAGAACCTTTCCCTGATCTCCATCCTAAACACCCCTGGCACAGCTCCAGCAGTTCCCTGGTCCTGTCCCTGTCCCACAGAGCAGAGATGGGAGCTGCAGCCCCTGGTGAGCTCTGCCCTCCGCTCTGCTCCAGCTGCACAAACCCAGTGCCCCCAGCTGCTCCTCATGCAGCCCCTCCAGACCCTTCCCATCCCCGTGTCCCTCCTTTGGTCACTCCCTGGCAGCTTTTCTGTACTCTGGTGCCCCATGACACACAGGGCAGAACACTGTCCTCCACTCAAGTGCTTATCACCAACTACAGAACTCCACTTCCAAAGGAGCCAAGACAACACTGTGCTGTGCCCAAGGAACCTTAAAATCACAACACCCAATTATCTGTTAAATCACCCAATGCCACAGTGATGCTTTGTCAATACTGAAACCAGATCAATGCAAATAATCCATGTGCCACTGCAGAAATGCCTTTGCTCTAGTGCTGCTCACAGACTGAACAAAACACTCTCCTTAAGGCCTGAAATCATTCCCACATTGCTGAAGATGACAGTCTTTCCAGTTGCTATGAGAAAAATCCTGGATCATTATGCAAATCAGCTGTTATAATCACTTTCAAAAATAGCTGTCTATATATTCGCATTATGCCAAGACCAAATTAAAGAATATGCAGTATACACTTGCAATTTTTTACATACATAGAGATATAAAAGTAAATTACTCATGTTGGTCCTGTAACTGATTTTGCTCACAAATTCAGACTTTTTCCTAATAATGGATGGTGGCCAAAAAAGCATAGCAAAATATTTACCAATCCTTAATTCTTAAACAGTCACAAGGAAGCTGCAAAAACCAACAGCTGCAGCTTTTCCTGCAATGATCAACATTGTCAGATAGTAACTATAACATCATTAGAATGTCTGAGTGATTTTTATGAAGTCCTGTATTTCCAAGTATTTAACCCCTGATCCTCACTCCACTCATTAAGGTGGCTGTAACAGGAAAAAAAAGAGCAAATGACCTCATGTCCTATTTTACAGGCAGGCCAGAGCATGCAGTGCTCCAGAATTTACACACAGCTTTTTAAACCCAACACTGAGACAGGTTTTACATCAAAACACAAATGAAAAAGAACTTTAAAACTCATAGCCCTTTGCAATTTTACAAATATTTATTATTTCCAAGGGCCTGGAACAAAAGGAGAAGGGGGAATGGCTTCCCACTGATGGACAGTAGGTTTATATTGGATATTGGGAAGAAATCCTTCCCTGGGAAGGTGGGGAGGCCCTGGCAGAGGCTGCCCAGAGAAGCTGTGGCTGCCTCTGGACCCCTGGAATGTCCAAGGTCAGGATGGATGGGGCTTGGAGAGACCTGGCATCACAGAAGGTGTCCCAGCCCACAGCAGGGGGTGGAACTGGATGAGCTTTCAGGCTCCTTCCAGCCCAAACCATTTTGGGATTCTGTGACTCAAAGGCTTCAGAAAGACTTAGCAAGCATTAGATTTCATCTTTCTTTAGAAAGGAAATTTCAAAGCAGCTGAGTATTCCTGAAGCTGTGAATGATGGGGCTGTTCAAGCTGTGCTCTGGAGCTAAAAAGTGTCCTTACTGTACACCCTGAACCTGACACCTGCAAATCAAACAACAGTCCATTCCTCCCAACCCTCAGCTTCCAGCTCCCAAACTGGAGTTTCACTGAACAAAGAACAGATTTAAACGGGGGAATCTACAGCCTGAAAAATGCTTCACAACTGCCAGGAATGCTAATTTTCACTTCCAGTTCAGGCAGGGGAGGTTTGGCCTTGCTTTAATCTGCTCCCCACCAGCCCACTCCTCATCTGCTGCCAGCTCTGCTCCGTGTCACCCCTCACCCTCCCGCCTGCCAGGGGACCCAGCCACCAGCACAGGGTGGCCAAGCTGTCACTGCCAAGTCCCGTTTGACAGCAGAGCCCGGGAGCAGAGGCACAGCGTGGCTTTGAAGTGTCCCAAAGTAGCTTTGTTGTCTGAATTTCCCTGCAGTTTTCAGGACCTCTGGCTGCAGGAGCCGTGTGAGGCGGTCTGGAGTCTGCCAGCTCCCAAACTGACCTCCAGCCCTTTAACTCCAGCTTAAACAAGTCCACAGAGCAACAGCAAGGGAGAAAAAACCAGCACTGTTCTAACTGTTCAACAGCTTGACAGCCTGGAGCTACGGGGAGAGTGTTACAAGAAGTGTCCACACTCCATCCTCAAACAGATTTAAGAGCCCTGACAAATGGCCAAGCTCTTATTAGTGCCATTTGCTTGACAGCATCCCAACAATGAGAAAGAAAATGACATAGGAAAATATACCCAGACAAATCCAGAAGACTTTCCTGACATACATGCTGTCTACGCTGTACCCATGAGTAGCTTTTTTATTTAACAGGCAGCATTTCCAGTAGCCAGCATGAAATGCAAAATAAGTTCAGGATTTTTCTATGAGCCTGGATCATCAGGAAGTATAGAGGAAATGAACAGGAAGAAAGTTCTTCAGAGCAAAGGAGGATTCCTTGTAGCCAGCCAGCTGCACTTGTCAACTCTACCATCTGTGCCTTAAACAACAAGCAAAGGGACCAACTCAGATGTGGCTGAAACATTTTATCATTTAGAAGAAATGCATTTAACCCCTTGATGCTCCATATTCTAACAAGGACTCTTCTTTCCCCATTTTTTAAGCTTTCAGCCTGCAATTTAAATGCAACAACCTAGATAACAAGTAACTGCAACTCCTTCATATCCAGGAGGCAAACCTGTCCACATGAGGTCATGGGGCTGACAGCAGGTCTGGAGGGGAACTCAAATCCCCACAGCACAAAGAAATAAATCAGAAGATGCCTCAGGAGGATATGCCAGGTTGTCTACACCCACAACTCACTTCTGGACCTGTTTATTATATTGCATTTGGGAGTCATCCCAGAGCAAGAGACTCTCCCTTCATCTGTGAGGAAATGTATCCAGGAACTCTCAGCCATACAGAGGCTTTGCTGAAGAGCTAATGGGGTCACGTTAAGATTGGGGGGAAAAAAAACCACACAGACCTCACAGCATAAATAGAAAAAAATGGTAACAAAGGCATGAAAGATGATAGCTGCTCTAGAGAACAGCTTGTACTGACAAAGGCTGAGAAAAAGGCACCTGAAACTTCCATTTCAAAATGGTCTGGAATCATAAATAAAGATACAAAAGCATGCAGAGACTGAAGGAAATATGAGCTCTTGTGTAGAGCTGCAAGAAGTGCTTGGACAATGCTCTTAGGCACAGGGTGGGATTGTTGGGGTGTCCTGTGCAAGGCCAGGAGCTGGACTTTGATGATCCTTGTGAATCCCTTCCAACTTGTGAAACCCCTCTAAAATAATGATCATATTAAAGGACACAGAAAAGCTGCCCTTCCCATTCAGAAAGAGCTAAGTGCAAATGGGAACATAACAAATGATGCATCAGACTCTGTTACTGATACCAAGTTTGACAGCACTCTTCAGCTGTGAAGGCAGAGACTGGGCCTCAACTCCCTAACTCAACCCCAGGCCCAGACCTACAATCCCAAAAGATTTCCAGAATGCAACATGGAGAGGTCCAGTAAAGAAAGTTCTTTTGTTTCTGCTGACATTTTGGAAGAGGCCACATCCCTTATCTTTCCATAGCCAGCCTGGCATCCCAAAAAGCTGCAACAACACATGGTGTGGCCCAGGGATGATGGTGCAGAATCCCAGGATCACTGAGGCTGGAAAATCCTCTGGGCTCATCAGATCCAACCTGTGACTGATCCCCACCCTGTCCCCCAAACCAGAGCATCGGGTGCCACACCCAGGTGTGCACGTGAGGCAAGACAGGGACTGAGCAGATCCCCTCTGCTCAGAGGAAGCAATGCTGTGAGAAGCTGGACTCCCACATCTCAATTTGAGTTTTTAAGTGCCAAACTGACCTGTTTCAACCACCAACCCGACTGAGCATGAGCTCTTTCAAGCAGAGCTGAGATGTCACCGTGTGTTCCCAGCACACCACCCCACTTTGCAGGATCTCCCTGAACCACCACTGTGTACTTAAGCATGTCCTAGCCTCAAACACCCCCAGAAAAACACAGGAATTTTATTCAGTAAAGAAAAGCCAGCACAGAAGAGTCACTACTTTGATATTTACTGACAGGAAGTGAAAAATGGCTCAGACTCAACTTTTTGCAAGCCTGAAAGAACATCCAAAACTTTTAGAGACAAGGGAATTTAAAATAGCTATCGGGCTGGAGGACAAACACAGCACACCAAAAACCTTCATGGAACAGAAACTACAAAAAGTAGGGTTTGTATGGATTTATCAAACTTTAATCTGTGGGGGGTGGATCAAAAGAAAATAAAGGTGAGTGGCAAAACAAGACACAAGGCCATTCTAATAAACCATTACTCAAACAATAAGCCCCCAGTAGATAATTTTATCTGAATGAGATCTGGTGTTTCCCTCCTCTAAATCTTAGCATAAAAAAGGACATTAGTTCTCTAACTCACCCACACAAGAAACGAAAGAACAGAAAATACACAACTCCTCAGCTGTAGCCCAATATACACCCAGGCAATGCAATGAATTAAGCACAGGCCTCTAAGAAAATTAATCATGCAATTAAAAGCTATTATACTACAGCTCAACTAAAGCAGAATTAAGTTTATAAAGACGTTTCTTAAGCACTTCACTACAAAAAAATGGATATTAAGCAGTTTTTCTGCACTGCTGCACGCTGGGGCTGTGGAGCTGGGAGTTCATCTTTAAAGGGAACAATGCCAGCTTTTGCAATAGTCATCATCCCAAACACAGAGCAGTTGAGTTTAATTTTTTTAGCTGCACAGTCAATTACCATTTGAATCACAGAGCCACCACTTGAGCTACATTGCTTAAGAATCATTATTAAGATAACCTAGATTTATGCAGCATGATACAGGGCCTAATTGCACAATTATTTACTTCCATTCTACAAAAATGCCTTTTTTTTTTTTCCAGGGCCTCACAGGCAAGACAGCAAACGAGGCAGATGACGACAGGAGCAAAGAGGATGCTGGCTTGAATTAGAAACTGGAACAAGGATTTGTTTACATCTGAAATATCAACCTGGGCCTAAGACACATCCAAAAACTAACAGAACCCAAAGGAGAGTCAACCACCCACAAATAATCTGTGTTTCAGAAGACATCCTGCTCTACAGGGCCACACATTTCCACATGAATTCCCTTCTTACAGCCCAGAAATTGCCATTCCAGTAACTCACAGGAAAGCACAAACTTGCACAGCTTTAATCTCAAAAAACCTTCACCCAAGTGCCAAATCAAAGGAGCTCACACCTCCCCTAGGATTTAAGATGATGCACAGGGCATATACAGGAATTACTATACATAACTCCAGGCTGTATCCCATTTTCCCCCCATGAAAAAGCCATGCAATAAATTAACCTTCAACATCCAGCCTGTATCAGGCACAGTAAATGAATAAAAATTACACAGAACTCTGAGTTGCTCTAAACTAGAAAGGAGCTGGGCTTTGGAAGGGAGTTAGTTATGAGTAATGACAGTATCTTTGGTCTCTAATGTAATTAAGGGATTTGACAGCTCAGCTGCCTATTCCCTCCCTTCTCTTCCAGTTTGTCAGAACACAACAATTGTCCTTTAAATCATTATACAACAACCATTTTCATGTTTAAACCTGTTGCAGGGGAAGACTCTGGCTAAGGTACCGGGCTATAATTTGTCAGCTTATGCAGCATTAATATGGCAACAACATTAATCCATTAAAAATATCATTTCATTTAAGCAACTATTCAGCAATTCACAACCAGCAAAAACTAGGTGGACAGAAGCTTTACATATAAAATTTCAACTTTGTATTTGTGCTCCCTGAAGTTTAGTCTTGGCTTTATGCTTTTTA
>VXAX01002800.1:332247-356594 GCA_013399835.1 Leptocoma aspasia
AACCTCCCCTGGCACAGCCTGAGGCCATTTCCTCTCGTCCTGCCGCTGGAAAACCTTGGCTCGAGAGCAGAAGGGCTGCAGAGAAATTGCCAAAACTCCGGGTTAATTGCGGCTGTTAGATCTTGTAATTTCCACCTTTCTCCTGGACATTCTTCTCTCACTATGTATATGTTGGAAATATGTTAGATCCGTTTTATATCGGTTTATATACATTATATATACATATATAAATGTATANAGCCGGGGCTGCCCCGCATCCGCCGGCGGAACCTTCGCGCGGGGCGCCGCCGGCCGGAACCTTTGGGCGGGGCAGCGAGCGCCGCACGGACGGAGTTAGCGCCGGACGCGCCGCCTCCGCTGCCGGGCCCTCGGTGCTGCCGCCGGTTTTTGCTCCGTTCTTCCTCCCGCTCTGCCTCCTCCTCTCCTCCCTCCTCCTGCCGCTCGGCCCGCCCCGTGTCCCGGAGAGCCGCCGCACGGTGAGTGACCCGGCGGGACAGCGGCAGAGCGGCCCCGCCGCGCCGCACCTGCCGGGCGGCGGGAAGGTCACGGGCGGCGCGGCCCGGCCCTGCCCCGGGCTGCCCGGCACCGGGGGGGATCCCCGCGCTGGAGCGGGCCCTGCGGGGCTCCCTGGGCCCTGGCCACGCCAGGGTTTCCCGGCAGTGCCTCAATTTGCCCTCGGAGCGGAACGGAAACCAGCGCCGCTGCCGCTTTTGGTTTCCCTTCTGCGGCTGAACGGGGAGAGCGGAGCCGCAGCGGGCCCCGAGTGGAGTCCTCGCCTCAAGGAGAACAAACGCTGGGTTCCTACAGGTTTTAGCGTTTGTGTGTTGTTAGGGCTTTGCTCAGCGAGGTTGTGCTTCAGTTTCTCTCGTGTTCAAGCTTTTCGGTTGGCGCTCAGGGCACGGGTTGCATAAGAAGAAGGTTCCTGCACGGGGTTTTTGGGGAGGATTTCTCCTCAGTCAGTGACTACAGAGCCCTTTGGTTTTAATAAGTCAGGCTGACCATGACACGCAGAATCGCCCAGCTCTGGAGTACTTCCTTACATCCTTTAGCAGGCACCCAGGGATAATTTGGCTGTGGGTGCTGCAGGGTTACCCTGGGGAGGGGGATCCAGGGATAATTTGGCTGTGGGTGCTGCAGGGTTACCCTGGGGAGGGGGATCCAGGGATAATTTGGCTGTGGGTGCTGCAGGGTTACCCTGGGTGCCAGCTTGGTTTGGAGAGTGGCCAGGGAGTGGCAGGAGCTGCCAGAGGAATTACTGCTGTTTTTTTTGCCCTTGCAGCAGGAAAACGGGGCAGTGCCCAAGGAGTGATTTGGGGACTCTGTAGCAGATCCTCCCCAGCAGCTGAGGAAGAAGTGGACCCTGATTTTAGGAGTCATTTTCCCAGTGTTTCAGCAAAGTTCTTTCCTCTGTGCCTTTTGTTCCCAAGCCTGAGGGTGCTGTGCTCTCTGGGCTTGGCTCATGCAGCAGTCAGGCTTTTCCCTGGATAGCTGTGTGCCACATCCAGCAATTTCAGGTTTCCAGGGATATTAATAACTGCCCATACATCCTGCCAGGTGCAGGCTGCAGCTCTTAACCTCGTTTTAATCAGATGTGAGTGGCTGATTGCTCCTTAATGTGGCAGCTGGGAGCCTTTCCTGTAAACTTCCTCTTAGGGGAAAGACCTCTCTGGCTAAATAATGGGGTTCCCTTCTCCAGGATTCAGCACTCGGGGTCAAAAGCAGTCCCAAAATGTCAGTCCCAATGGGAATGTCAACTTTGTGCCCACTCTGAGCACAGAATCCCAGGATGGTTTGGGTTGGAAGGCACCTTAGATTTCCCCCTGCTGCCAGGGCAGGGACACCTTCCACTATCCCATCTTGCTGCAGCCTGGCCTTGGCCACTTCCAGGGATCCAGGGGCAGCCACAGCTTCTCTGGGGGCCTGCCCACCTTCCCAGGGAACAATTCCTTCCCAGTATCCCACCCATCCCTGCCCTCTGGCACTGGGAAACCATTCCCTGCGTCCCATCCCTCCATCCCTTGTCCCCAGTCCCTGCGAACCAGCTTTTATCAGACACCATTTAAACACGAGGCAGCTCTGTTTAGGCAGCATTTAAACATTTCCCAGCTCTGATTTCCCTCCCTGTGCCTCTTTCCCCCTCAGAGCTGGGCAGGAGGATGGTGCACGCCGAGGCCTTCTCGCGGCCCCTGAGCAGGAACGAGGTGGTGGGGCTGATCTTCCGCCTCACCATCTTCGGGGCTGTCACCTATTTCACCATCAAATGGATGGTGGATGCCATCGACCCCACCAGGAAGCAGAAAGTGGAGGCTCAGAAGCAGGTAGGATTCCATTCTGCAGTGTTTATTGTAAGTTTTTTTGCATGCAGGTCTGCAGAAAATTCTTCCCATGAGAAAGCATCTTTTTGCTGTCTTTTACTCTGTACAAGTCTCTGTAAACAAAATCTCTGAGTTGTGTTTCAAGAACATTTAAAATCCTCTGCCTGTCTCCTAATAACAAGTTTTCTTTCTTTCTACCTATGAAATGAAAAGTTGTTATCTCTAATTGTGTAAGCTATTCTAGCATTCCTTAGACCAAGCTTAAAACAAGAGCTTCAAATGCTCTGTGCTGGGCAGATAATAACCCAAATCCTTTGAATTATAGAATCATGTTAATAAATCATATTTAACCTTCTAATATTATTATCAAAAGTCATTTGTTTCTAAATGAATATGTGTTTTCCTGGAATGTTGAGCAGTGTGCCGGTGGGAAGCTGAAGGTTTTTGATCAGTCTCAGGGTTTAGGTTGTTGGTCTTTTCTGGGCTTGTGTTCTGTAACTGTGGGGTTTTTCCCCAAAATCCTCCATCTTGTCCCTTATTCACTCTCATATTAAAATTCTAAAACTCTAGATTTTTCACCCTGTGACAAACTATTACTGCTATCTAGTTCACACCTGTGTGCTCCAACTCCCAAAGCCTTGGCAATTTTTTCCTTGGGACAGAGGTTCTGCTGAGAATCAGAGCTTTCTAAAACACTCAGAAAAACATTCTCTGTACCCTGGATTCCAACAGTAACAAATTACAGCATATAACAAATGACAATTTTATAACAAATTACAATTTTTAGCTTGAAGTGGTGGCACTGTTGGTCTGGAGGCTGCTGTCGGCTCTGATTTTCAGCAGGTCTGTGGGCCTGGTGCCTTCTCTGCTTCTGACAACTTTGCTGAGCAGCAGTGGCCTTAAATCATCAGTCCCTTGGTTTGTTCTGGAGACCTTGAGCAGAGATAACTTAATTCTTCACTTAAAAGAGAGCTTGAAAGCTCTGCATGTCTGGCAGCTTGGTGGCAGAGACCTCCACCAGCAGTCAAAATGCCTTGGAAGTGGGGAGGGAAAAAATGAAAAGCCTCGTTCCTTATCTTGAACAGGACTGATTTGTGTTCTGGAAAAGCTTTAGGGGCTCCTCAGAACCAAAAGTTAAAGGTTTGCTTTGGAAATGTGGCAGCTTTTTTTTTTTGTCTGGTTTCTGACTGACAAGAATTGCACAGGTTTTGAGCAACCTAAATCTGTGTTGGGTGGTTTTCCTTCTGTAATGAGCTTTTTAGTTGAAAACCAGCTTTCCCAATGGGATCTAAGAGGCTGCACTGTCCCAAAACCTTGCTGGACTTACTGCAAGTTTGAGTAGAAAGAGAAACTGAATTGTGCAAGTGTGTTGGCACAATGAGTTTTCCCTGTAAATTAGGGAAAACCCACTGAACACATATTAGAAATTGACTGGCTTCTGGGAATTTAAAAATACATTCATCTCTCCTTGATTCATGTGAAAATATACGAACCTCTCCAAGTGCTGTGGAGGCTTGGGGGCACACTCTGTGTTTTAAGGTTTGTTTTGGTTGTTTCTTAGGTCATAACAGAGGAGTTGTGGGTTTGGGCATGTGAGGGCCCCAGCATTTGTTTGATGGGAACTGAGGCGTCTGACTTGGTTTCACTCAAGTGGCAGCCAAGTCATTAGGAAACAGCAGAACCTTCTGCTTAAAACAAGATTTCACCTCTTAGGGAGAAGCTTTTCAGGCCACAAACAGCAGTTCTTTAAAAAAGCTGATTTTTGAGTGAAGCATTCAGTTTCTCTCCCTTGATTTTCTTGGTGTTTGGTTTCCCCCCAGGCTGAAAAGCTGATGAAGCAAATAGGAGTGAAGAATGTCAAGCTGACTGAGTATGAGATGAGCATTGCTGCCCACCTGGTGGACCCACTCAGCATGCATGTGAGCAACTTCCCTGCTCCTCAGGCCTGCAAAATCCCCCTTTCTCTCTGGGTTAAATTATTTGCACCTCTGTGGAAATACACAGGAAATATTCTGACCTAAAACTGATCTGATCTAAAACTAAAATTGCGTCATTGAGAACAATGAGAGAGTTTTAATCCCTTCTCTCTTTTATTTTCAAGGCATTCCTTTGAAGCTGGTGGCTGCTTTTCCTTGCCAGGATCAATGCTGATCATTCCCAACACTGTTTTTCCCTTGCAGGTCACCTGGAGTGATATTGCAGGCTTAGATGATGTCATCACAGATTTGAAAGACACTGTCATTTTGCCCATCAAGAAGAAATATTTGTTTGAGAATTCCAGGCTCTTACAACCCCCAAAAGGTAGGAAGAGAATGTGATGGATTTATACCTTGGTATTTAAAATATAAAAGGTGCAGTTTCTCAGAAGGGAAAGAGGAAGTGGGTTGTTAGGTCAAAGTGCAAACATGAGGACTGATGCCAGGGAAAACCCTCAGATTTTCCCTCTTCCCCTGCTTTGGTGAAGAAGTTTCATCTTAATAATGTAGCAATAGCTGGATTTTGGTTATGATGGTCCATTTTTGTGCACTAATCACGGAATCATGAAATGGTTTGGCTTGGAAGGGACCTTAAAGCTTATCCCATGCCATGGGCAGGGACACCTTCCAATGTCCCAGGCTGCTCCAATCCCCAAAGTCCAGCCTGGCCTTGGGCACTTCCAGGGATCCAGGGGCAGCCACAGCTTCTCTGGGCACCCTGTGCCAGGGCCTGCCCACCCTCCCAGGGAACAATTCCTAATTCCCAATATCCCATCCAAACCTCCTCTCTGTCAGCATGAAGCCATTTCCCCTTGTCCTGTCACCCCAGGCCATTATAATCCAAATATCCTGCATTTTTAACTGCCTAAATTGTCATTTTTGTTGTCTTTACACTCCGTGTTGTCCTTTAGCAGAGTTGAGCTCTAACTCTGCTCTACAGCTTTGACATCCCTAGAAATTCCATCATTCAGCACCACAGACATCCCATTTTTCCTCTGGAGATCCCTTGATTCTCTCTGGAGTTGGGTTACACAGTGTTAAGGCAGGTGGCAGATTCATTTTCCACAGTAAAACAGAAGTTGGACTCTGCTGAAATCCCTACAGCCATATTTGCTGTATGTTATTGAAGAAAAAGAGAAAAAAAAAGGGGAAAAAAGCAGAATTTAAACCTAAAATGTTGAACAAAACACCCAAGTTTACTGCTTTGTTCCCTGGAATATTCATTTCTGGAACTCTTAATTACTGCCTGGATCTGTGAGCACCTCAGTCCTGTGTCCTAAGGGATGGAAAATGCAGCATTTTGGTAGCTGGTTTAGTTTTTCCAGGCTGCTTTCTGTGTAAATCACAAACTGAAGCTGTCTGGAAAATTACATGAATGCCATGATCTAACAAGCTGAAGGAAAAAATGATTTTTTTTATTTATCTTTTTAAAGCAGACTTTCCAGCTCAGTTTTACGAGTGGCTTGTGCTGGGTGTTAATAGGAAGTCACTGCTCCAGAGTAATGATGTTTGTGGGCATCACTCACATAAACAGAGAAAAAACCTTAATAATTCCTTGTGTTTTGGGCTCTTTTGACTGGATGTTGCTCTTGAAATTATTTTCTTTATTACTGTGTTAGAAAAACACTCCTGTGAATCCTTGCACTGTGACGAGTTTAAAAAATAATATAAGATGTCATGTTTAATTGTGGGTAATTTGCTTTAAAATGTCTGTGGGTCTGTTGTGTGATGGATTTTTGCTTTCCTCACTCCTCTGTGCTAAGTTTTATTATTTATTTATTATTTCAGTCCTTAGCAGGACTGCAAGGAGCAATAAACAAGGCCTGTCAGGTGCTGACAGGACATAACTAGGGGTTAATTTTGTGTAAGCTGTCTAGTTCTGGGAATGGAGTAAAATGGAGTCGTGGAGTGGTTTGGGTTGGAAGGGACCTTAAAGATGATGTTCCACCCCCTGCCATGGGCAGGGACAATAAACCAGCCATCTTTCCAAGGTCTCCTCTCAGCTTCACCATTCCTGTCTTTGGCTCTTCTGAGCTGTAATTTAATAGGGATTATCTTAAAACCTCTGGTTTGATGGAATAGTGTTTCCTTGGTTTAGTTTCTTACCTTTTAAGAGCTGGATCAAACTCAAGCTTGGACACCCCCAGGCCTGTCCTAGCAAAGCATGAACACTGTGGATTTTCCAGGAGTCCTTCTCTATGGCCCCCCTGGATGTGGGAAAACCCTGATTGCCAAAGCGACGGCCAAGGAAGCCGGCTGTAGGTTCATCAACCTCCAGCCCTCCACGCTGACAGATAAATGGTATGGAGAATCCCAAAAACTGGCTGCTGCTGTCTTCTCCCTGGCCATAAAGCTCCAGCCATCCATCATTTTTATTGATGAAATAGGTAAAAATCTCTTTTTTTATCAGTAGCCATAACGGAGTGACATTGAACTGTAGGCTCAGTGATGTATGGATCTGCTGTCATCTTTCCCTTAAAAAGAGTGAAGGCTCAGTTAGAGAAATAGAATTATAAAGGAATGATGGCACATTAGGAAAAAGAATGTTTCTTTTCCTGGTGGTAGTGGAGGAATTCACAAATAAAACAAGTTCCTTCTTATTTTTGGTTCACGAGGAAACCCAGCAACGAATACACTTCAGTGCTTCTGCTGTCAGGGCACATACTGGGAAGTAAAATATGGTTTTAGGAGAGCCCTGGGATAGTGGTTTCATAGGGCTGAAGAATAGGAGGGGAGGCTGCTTGCCATGAATTCAGGAGGGTGAAAATTCGGAGCACGAGACGTGGGGCAGTCTCCTGTGATGGAGTCCTTTGAAAGGGGGGCTTAGGGATGGGGGAGAGCCCACTTGGCTGCTTTCACCCTCAGCAGCACTTGCTGTTTGCTGACACTGGTGATTAAAAATGCATTTATGAGATAAGAGAAGAGCCCAGGTGTGCATTCCTGAGAGGAATTGGATTGGCAGTGACTGCTTCCCACCTTTGGCACAGATTCCTTCCTGCGGAACCGCTCGAGCACTGACCACGAGGCCACAGCCATGATGAAAGCCCAGTTCATGAGCCTGTGGGATGGGCTGGACACCGACTACAACTGCCAGGTGAGTCCTCTGGGTGCTGGGAGAAGGGATGGGATTCCCTCAGCTGGGATATCGTGCATGAGCTGCTTGGGAACAGGGACAGAGTGCGTGGAGCAGGGATTGCCAAAGCGTTCTTTACCTGTCGGTGATTCCCAGCACTTCATGGGAATGAGGGGAGTTGTATCCACAGATGGTTGTTCTTCTGAGAAGATTGGCTTTGTGCTTATTTTGGTTTTAATCCAGAAGTGGTTTCCAGATGAGATGGGATGGGCTTTAAGGTCCCTCCCATCCCAAACCATTCTGGATTCTAAATAACTTGAATGTAGCAGAAAGCCTGCATGCCATGGTTCTGAGCTGTCACCTGGGATGATCTTCTTAAAGCCCTTAAACAGGATGTTTATTCTCTAAGTTGAAAATTTTCAGCCTTTTTAATGTGTATTTTTCCATAAATGGCTTTTCCTTCTCTCCCAAGTTTGTGCTAAAGATATTTTTCAGCTGATTTTCCCCAGATGAGTAAAAACCATTACTTTACCCCTCCTCAGTACATATGTGTACTGAGGAGGGGTAAAGCTTCCCATTAGTAAAAAGCCAGTAGTATGAACCCTTCACTGGAAACTGATATCATCTTCCAAGCACAGTGTATGACCTTTTTTCCCCAATACACTGACAATTCCTTGGAGCAAATGAAATTATTCATTCCCTGCACTGAGACAATTTGGGGTCTCTCGAGCTCAGCAGCATTTGCCTTTTGTAAAAAAACCAAGAATCCCAAATGCTTGGAGGAAATTGTAAGGAAGTGTGGAGGTGGGTGTGTTGATTTCACCTGGAAGCCACGCTCAGCTGTGGGCTAAACCTGCTGAGGATGGATCTGGAGTGTGGCAGGTGAAGAATGTGCCTTTTGGCTGAAAATAATGCCCAGAGAAGTGTGGCTCATCCCCGAGCCAGCAATCCCAGTGCCTCTAGGTGGCAGGGTGACTCTGCCGGGCCACCAGCCCTGCTGGCCCTCCTTCCTGGAGCTGCTGGGCCTGGCCCAAAGGCAAGAGCAGGGCAGGACACCCCCTGGAGCCCAGATTAATCACCCTGCCCTTTTTCACTCTCCTGGAGCCCAGATTAATCACCCTGCCGTTGTTCACTCTCTTGGCTGGGTGTTTGCCATGTACACAGCTTAGAGTAAGAAATGGGAAAACAAGGCTGCTGTGAATGGGGAGTAAATTTGTTCTGGAATTAAGAGCTGGAGTGCTCCAGGGAGGTAAACACTGTCCTGGTGTTGGGCTTGGCTTGGACACCTTTAACCCACTGCTGACCTGTAGGTTGTGGAATGGTTTTTTGAATGTTTAAAAAAGTAAAGACCACCACCATTTGGGTACCAGCTGCCAGGTGAACCCATTGCCATGGTGGTCTCCTGTCCCTGCCCATGGAGGGCTTGCAACAAGATGACCTTTAAGGTTTTCTCCAACCCAAACCTTTTGGGATTCTTTTTCCAGCACAGCACAAAAGCACCACATTTTTAAACACCTTCCCGAAACATCTCCTTTTGAACTCCACCAGGAACTAAAAGTGACATCACAAGCAGAAGTTTCAAGTTCCTCCTTAGGGTTTGAATTTTCAAGTTGGGCTGGTGCAGAAATCTCCCCCCAGGTGGTATTTGTGGCACCAGGGCTCTCTCCAGCTGCCCTTGCTGAGATCACTGCCAGGAAACCTTTATGTAACTTCTTTAAATGTTGATGCTGTTGATAAGGTGGGGGAGATGCCTGGCTGGTGTTGACATTCCCAGCCTGGGGATGTTTCCCAGCGCTGGTTTCAGTGGTGTCTGTTGGTGTCACACAGGTGATCGTGATGGGAGCCACCAACCGGCCCCAGGACCTGGACTCTGCCATCATGAGGAGGATGCCCACCCGCTTCCACATCAACCAGCCTGTAAGTCCTGCCTGCCCTGCCCCACCAGCCAGCAAATCCACAGCTCTGGGCTCTTCCTCCAGGAAATGCTGCATTCTGCTGGGTTTAGGGGTTTTTGAAGCACATCCGGAACTCGGCTTTTTAAGGTGGAGTTTTGATCTCTTGGGTCTTTGAGCTGAAACACCATGAGAAACAACAGCATGAGCTTCCCACCCCTGCTCTTCTCTGGGAATGCAGCTGTTTGGATGCTGAGAAGGGCTGGTTTGTAGCTGTGTTCTGCTCAGCCTTTCCACAGCAGACAGTGTGGAAAACCTGGTTTGTTCTGCCTGTGATGGGCTCAGAACGAGATGGTCTTTCAGGGCCCAAACCATTCCATGATTCTATGATTTATGCCCCAGTTATTAAGTTCTTTACCAATTAGGCAGCTGTCACAAGGTTGTCCTTACTCCAGAGGTTGCTCATGCCATTCTTTTCCAGGTATTTCAGTCACCTTGGAGTGCCTGGTGATGTGACCAGACATTTCTGTGTCGGTGTTATCAGGAGTTCAGTCGTGGCTGTCAGAATTCCCTTCTGGCTACAGAAATCATTATCCATTTTTGCTGAAACTCAGAGACCAAACTGGAGGAGTAAAATTCTTATTGATTGTGCAAGAGAGGTGTTGTGTTCCCAGCCCTGTGTTGTTGGAACTGACTTTCACTCCGTGGGAGTGGATCCTTTTTGGGAACAGCATTTATAACCTGGGGACTGCTGTGCCTCCATACCTGTTCCACACACCTTCCTCATCTCCCACTGTTCCTTGAGTTAGCAGGGGGCAAGGATGTGGGTTTGGGTACTTTATTGTGTCATTCTATCAAGCCCCATCATTAGAAGGATGAATTATGTGCCCTGGGATATTAAAGGGATTGGCTCCCTCTCCCAGGATCAGAGTTACCACAGGAGGTGTCGTTTAGGGAACAGATCTTCCTTACCCCACTGGAGCCCTGCCATGAGCTTACTGCTTCTCTCTTGCTTTGTGATCACCCCAGATTGGCCCTGACTCTTACTGAAGGTGGAGTAATTGATGTGCTGTGGATTGGGAACAGGCACAGGCAGGAGTGAAAGCCTTGCGGATTTTAGAACTGAGTTTGAGATGAAAAGGGCCCAAATTACTCATCAAAAATTACCTGCAAAGCAGAGGGAAATGGCAGAAAATGGGCTTTGGGACAGAGTACCAACTGTTCAGCTGCCAGATTATCTGTGGGGGAATTTTTCCCCTTTTTAATGATGTAAGTGAGGTTTGGCAGGCACAAAACCCAGTATTTTTGTTGCCTGTGTTTGACCTTCCTAGGAAGGATCTGCTCAGGACTCAGGTGATTCTTCAGTAACCTCCTCACACAGAGTGTGTGGTTTATCTGGTTTAGAATTTCTCAAGCATCACCTGTGGAACTGAATTTGCCACCAGAGAGGTTTCCTCAGTGTGTGTCACGTGTCCTGGGCAAGGGAACTGAAGGGACTGAAGGCCCTGGGATGTCACAAGTGTTTATTTTTGTCCTCTGGTAACTTCAGTCTCTTCTGTTTCAGGCTCTGAAGCAAAGAGAGGCAATCTTGAAGCTGATTTTGAAGAATGAAAATGTGAGTAGCCTCTTGTTAGTGGCTCCTGGCTGCACTGCTGCCACCAGTGCAGCTCTGGCCTTGCAGAACAGTGTGGTTTATAGTTGCCTGCCTTGCAGTGAGGCTGAGCTGATCTGCCAGGGCACTTCTGCTGAGAACTTGGGAATATTTTGTGGGTTTAGGTGTGGCCTTACATTAAAGCCCTGCAGTTGGCTCCTTTGTGAGCAGGAGCCTTGGTTTGTGTGGTGAATCACCCCTCTGAGCAGAATGACTCCATTTCTCTGTCTCCATTTGCTTGTTCTGTTACAAGAGAAGAGATTTCTCTCTCTAAAAAAGGTGAAGGTGAATCATGCTTAGATCAAGGAAGGAAACAGCAGGGAGAAGATGCTGACTCTTTAACTCTTTCTTAAGTCAAGCAAGGAGGAATGACTTTTTTTGACAGTGCTGCTTTTGATCTGTAATTCAAATTTCCTTCAGAGGAGAGGGGAAGGATGAGGTGTGAGCACACCTGGAAGTGTCTGTGGCAGGACAGGGGATCCCTGTCATCAGAGCTTCCTCCCAGATTTAGTCAGCAGCACTAATTGCCTTCAAGTTAATGTTGCAAAGTGTCTGTAGGCTGAGCTCCAGCCTAATAAATATCTTTCATTAGTAAAACCAGCTTAAATTTTTTGTGGAGGCCTAAAAATGGCAGCTCACCAGCATCTGGCAGGGAACCACACAAATTAGTTTTTCAGGGAGATAAAAAAACCAGCCTGGATTGGTTATCCCACAGGGGGAGGAATTGGATCTCACATGGCAAGGGGAGTCCTGCCCTCCCTTTTCCTTGCCTGACTTAAACCTTGGAATAGTTCCCCTCTTGAAAGAAGTCATCCCAGAATTTCAGCCTTTTATTAGACTGCCTTGGCTTTAACTTTTTGAAAAGGAAATAGTGATGCACATGGTGGGAAAGGAAGCAGAAATTCCATAAAAAGATGGAATAAACCTGAGGTCTTGACTGGCAAGAGTTCAGCCTGACCCAGTGCACGAGTTAGACGCCAAATTTTGCCTCTAAATCCCCCAGTTTGGGGCTGTGTGAAGCAGGAAGGGGTGTCCAGACAACAGAGTTCTGAGAAACTCACGTGGCCACCTGGGAAAAGGGGTCACTACTCCTGGGATCCAGTTCTTGCCAGGCAGGAGCGTGGTTAGTACAGGGTGTACCAAAGGGATGGGTGGGGTTTGGGTGGGGTTTTGGTGGGAGTTTGAGCCAATGGCAGAGTTTGATGAGCTGAAACATCAGTTTTCCTGTACCGGTGTGAACCACTTGAAGGTTCAAAGAGTAAGGGAATAATTTAGCTCCCCAAAAATGACTCTGGGAGTCGTGGTAAGCAGAGCCAGTGGCTTTGGAGTGCCCGTGGCCTGACCTGGAGTTGCCCACAGGTGGACAGCCACGTGGATCTGCTGCAGGTGGCCAAGGAGACCGATGGCTTCTCGGGCAGTGACCTGAAGGAGATGTGCCGGGACGCGGCGCTGCTCTGCGTGCGGGAGTACGTCAACAACGCCTGCGAGGAGGACGTGTACGTGGGGCCTGCCACACTCACTGTTCTGTGCTCCAGCCTGGAGCTGGGCTGGGGCACAGGCTCACAGGGCATCCTGCCTGCATGCCCAATTGCCACTGCACACAACCCCCCCTCCCACAGCTCGGTTACTGTTACTGCTTTCGGCTCTGAAAATAAGCTCAGCGCCTTGGTTCTTCCAAGGTGTCCAAGCTGGAGGTGGCCTGAGCCACCAAGTCCTGCTGCTGCACTGGTTAGTGCCAGGCTTCAGTGCTGCTGACATGGTGCTGGGATATCCCTCTGGTATTTGCCATGCCTGCAGCAAATCCTGGGTGCATTGAGGGGCTGGAGCGTGTCCAGGGAAGGGAACGNGCGTGATGCTGGATCCATGTCACAGCTGCTGCTTGCAGGGATGGCTGCTGACTGGTGGCACAGCTGTCCCACAGCCCTGGACCCTCACCTGGCTGTTCCTCTCTCTTCCCCAGCCACGATGAAGATGAGATCCGGCCCGTGCAGCAGCAGGATCTCCACAGGGCCATCGAGAAGATGAGGAAATCCAAGGATGTCTCCATGCAGAACCTGGCCATGGATATTGTGTTTGATTAAGACAAAAGAGTGTGTTTGCAGTTCCTGATGTGATTTAGTTTGACTTCTGTAAACAGTTAGCAAAACCAGTGTCAGGGGGTGGGAGCAGGGGTGGCAAAGGGAGTTCTGTTCTGGAATCGTTTTTATACAACAGCAACCTCTAAGTTATTGCAATTCCAACTGGAAGTGGAAGCACAGATCATGAGTGGAACAATTCAGCCCAGACCAAGAGTGAGTGCCTGGACATTGTCCCCAGGGATCCCCTGGAGCCTTCCAGCAGGAGTGGGTGGTTCTGGGGCCAGGGGCCAGGACCTGGCACGGGCTGTGTGTGTACAGATGGGTGTGTGAGTGCAGGACCTGTACATAGCCACACTTTTTTTTATATATAGACATAATCTGTAGATAACTTGAGTATGGAAAATCTTTTCTACTTCCTGAAGCGAACCAAATCAGAAGCTGTGTGGGGGAAAGATTCCTCGATACTCAGTTCACTTCTACCTTTTAGCAGCAAATGCCAGGATAGAAACTGCTCCTAGAACAAAGCAACAGTTGAAATGCTACTGATTTTTCTTCCACATGACCACTTGAAATCTGGTGCCATTTAGTCAAGATAGTAAACTGCTCTGTAAGAATGTTTGAATACTTTTAATTTTTTTATGAATTCTGCTTTTGAAAGCTTTTTAAATGAAGGCTGCTTTTATTTTTGGTTTTCCCTTGCTGTGAGCAGTTAGAGTAGAATCCCACTTGCTCTTTCCTAAAGCCCCATGTCCTCTGAGCTCTCTGAAGCCTGAGCTCCTGTGCACTGTCCCAAGGACTTGCTTCTCCCTCAGTCTCTGCAAGCCCCACTGTGGCACTGTCCCCTGAAGTGCCACAGCCCTGAGGCACGGGGGGGACATTGTGTGATGTTTGACTCTGTCCCATGCTCAGCTCTGTGAATTTAAAGAGGAGGAAATGGGGTTTGGGCTTGTTGATGTGGTTTAGCAACGTGCTGTCCTTGCTGGTGCCAGTTCTGGTGAATTTTGTAACGTTCTATTGCGGTAAAGGCCAAGGGTTACAAATGTGAGTGGCAAAAATGGGTTTTTTTGGTGAAGTTATTGTCAGAGATAGTCAAGAACTTGAGGTTTTTTTCATGTAATGCTATGAATTGTGCACTAATTGACCCAAAATCTGTAAAGGGAATTAATTGTTCAAAGCCTAGGGGTGGGATGCTGTGTCACAGCTCTGCTGCCTGTGAGGGGAGGGAAACATTGGAGGCACAGAATGATGTAAAACCAAATGCACTGCAAAGGAAAATAAAGTGAAATAAGGAGGGCTGGAGCCCTGCCATGACACAGTGTCAGGGGCTGGTGACAGTGTCCCTCAAGCTCAGCCTGCTCCCTGCTGTCCTGCCCTCTGGAATGCTGGCTGGGTGATGCAGCAGGGCTGAGTTTGTCCCAATTTAATCTTAAAACCAAATGGGAGGGGGAGGATAAAAAGAGTTGAATAATTGCTTAGACATCTTCCCTGTATCACAAAGCAGTGGGAGATGCACAGTGGTCTAAGACAAGGGTGCAGGAATTTAGGCACAGCAGAACTGCTGGGGTAGGGAAATGGGAAAAGTCTGGGATCTGGGATGTTAATCCCACAAGTCACTTTAGTGCTGGGGCTGAGTGCCCAGTGCTGGCTCTGGGTGAGCCTGGGATCCAGGAGTGAGTCCAGGGGAGGCACCAGGATGATCAGAGGGATGGAGCAGCTCTGCTGGGAGGAAAGGCTGGGAGAGCTGGGGGTGCTCACCTGGAGAGGAGAAGCTTTGGGGTGACCTCAGTGTGGCCTTGAAGGGCCTGAAGGAGCTCCAGGAAACATGGAGAGAGACTTGGGACAAAGGATGGGATGCCAGGACACAGGGAATGGCTTCCCACTGCCACAGGGCAGGGATGGATGGGATATTGGGAATTGGGAATTGTTCCCTGGGAGGGTGGGCAGGCCCTGGCACAGGGTGCCCAGAGAAGCTGTGGCTGCCCCTGGATCCCTGGCAGTGCCCAAGGCCAGGTTGGACTTTGGGGCTTGGAGCAGCCTGGGACAGTGGAAGGTGTCCCTGACATGGCAGGGGGTGGCACTGGATGGGCTTTAAGCTCCTTTCCAACCCAAACATTCTGGGATCCATGAGTAACCTTAAACCTGCCCTTAGTGCTACTTCCCGGAATCCCTGGGAAGGCTGGCACGCTGCCCGTGCCGGGAAGTTCTCCGCCTGTGTGTTCTGTGCCGGGAAGTTCTCCTCCGGGTGTTCAGGCTCTGCTCTCACCCTGCCGCGCTCCCCCGTCCCAGGGCTCCTTACACCTGAGAAATGCCGGCCTGGGAAGCTCCTCCTGCCCTTTTTCCAGGCTGTTTCCTGCTCGGTAGGACCCCGGCGCAGGCAGGTGTTAATTGGCGTTAATTGAGTGTGAAGCGTGTCCTCTGGGGGTTCATGTCACACCGAGGGAGGGCACAGGAGGGACAAACCCGGGGGGCAGCCCTTGGTCACTGCCTGAGCTCTGATCTCCTGCCGCTGCCTCCAAAATCCCGGCTCTGGGCACCGCTGCCTTTCCCTGCTGCCCGCAGCTCACCGGGGGCTGACTGAAGGGGCACCAGGAGTTATTTCTGATTGCTCCTGGGGGCATTCCTGCAGCTGGAGTGCAATTCCCTCTTCTCCAGGAACTCTTCCATACGTGTCCGCTCTCGCTGCTGTTGTGGGAGTCCTTGTCGAAGCACAAAGCCTCTGGCAGCTTCCTGCGTGGTTTGGAATGTGGCTGCTGGAATTCCGTGGCTCCAGGGGCTTGGAGCAGCCCTCAGCATCTGATCCTTCCTCTCTGAAAGGGGAAGAGCCTGATTCCTCTCCCACATCTCCAGGGAGAGCTGCTCAAGCACAACACTGCCGAGCCTGAGCGAGTCTCCAGCCAAGTTCCACCCAAAAATCACCAAGTGAGAGCTACTTAACGCATATAAATATTTATTTGTACTAAAAGTGAGTGTTTCATAGAGTATCAAGTTCAGAATATATTAAATCATGAGATGCATCAGTTGAGGTACAAATTCCAGTCTCATGTCTTTAATAAATAGACTATAAACCCCCCAGTCCACGTGTTTTAATCAGAGGTAATCAGGACACTACGCTGGTTTAAAATGCTAATACAACATATGTGTTTTGCTGTGACCACCTGGATTTACTGAGGGGGGCAGGTTTCAACACCGGATTACTTTATGACGAGCAGCAACAGTGCTGTTTCACTCCTTAAAAATCCTAAATGGGAATATTGCATTTGGCTTCCTGCCAGAGGGCCTGGCTGGATGAGGCTGGTGCTGGTGCACTGGCAGCTCCCACAGAGGCTGCAGCCTTGCAGTAAAACACAGCTTTGCTCCAAATACTTAAAAAAAAAAAAAAGACTTAAAAAACCACCCAAAAAGCCCTTTTGCAAGGAAATTTTCCAGTCATAGACGAAGGCTTGGAGCCTGTGCCCTGGCCACAGCAGAGCAGGTCGTAGCTCACAGCAGGAGTGGGTTGGTTTTCCTGAGCGTGGATCCATCTGGAACTGAAACTGGAGCACAAGGAGGGAGGAAGGCGGATTCCCGATTCCTGGGAACACACCCTGACTGCTGCTAAAGGAGGCCAGGTGCAAAAATCCCGGAGTGAGGCCGTTGCTGCAGTGACCAAGTGCTTGGTTATGTTCCTCTGCTGACACCTCCCACCTGGGGAGGCAAGGCGGGACCAGCCCTGTCCTTGGAAGCCATCGCGGGTGGCCCTGGGCTCCCAGGGAGTTGTGTCACTGCTCCCTGACCTCGGAGGCCACCGCAGGAAGAGCCTCAGGCAGGGCACAGGTCAGGGTGAGGCTGGGCAAGGAGAGCACGTCCGGGGTAACTCCCACAGCCAGAGCTGCAGCAGCTCCGGGCTCTCGGCTCAGCACCCAAGGGCTGTCCTGCCATCCTCTGCCTGTCCCCAGGCAGACGTGGAATAAATCAGGTCACCTGTACCCACCCAGGTGTGGATGAGGGCAGGTGCTTCAGCCTCCCCTCAGCTGGTTCTCCAGACCCAGCTCGTGCTGATTTGCCTTGGATTTGCCTTTGGGGTGGGAGGAGTGTGGGCAGAGGGAAGGGGGATCCCATCCTGCCATGTGGGAGGACACCTGAAAGCACGGTGACAGCGTCCCTGACTTTTCCTTGCTGTCCAGAGCTTTCTCGGGGATCTCAGGGCTTTATGGGGCCTCCCAGGACAGATTCCCCTGCTGGGCTGTGCGTGCACCATGGCACAACCTCACAGCTGAACTTGGAGCAACAGGAATGCTCAGTCTGGGATTTGTTTGACCAAAGAGGTCAAGCAGGAGCAAGGAAGCAGTGAGGAACTGGCTCAGCCACAAGGAATTGGCGGTGGTCACAGCTGATCTTAAAAAGTCTTTTTTATAAAAGGGCATTAAAAAGATTCTGCTGTTAATTAGCAAAAACTGTCTAAGGCACAACGTGGCAAGGCACTTCTTCATTTCTGCTCCAGGCAGGGCACGGGCAGGATTTATCCTGGTCCAAGGCCCCCCTCTGCACTGGGAGCTGCTGTGTGGCCCTGGCAGCACTGCAGTGATCCCGGTGGCACATCCCAAAGGGCCTGCTCCCCATCCCTTCCAGCTCCATGGGGACACTCCCAGCAGCTTTAGGGGGAGAAGGATCAGGCTCAAACTATTTCTGATTGGTAAAAACACTCTGACCCATGTAGGAAAATCCCAGGGTAATGCCAAGTGATCTGTGTCACAGGGAATCAATCGATCATTGCTCACTCTTAATACAGGTATTTCTAGGGAGGAGGAGGAGGAGGAGGAATTAATTCTTTTTTTCCAGTGACTGGTAGTAGGTGGTGAGGACTTTCCAGGCTTTGGGGGCCATGAAGCCGTCCGGGGGGTTTTCCCCTTCCCGAGCAAGCTTCCTCATGCGTGTTCCTGAGATGAAGTCAAAATCATCGTGCCTGTGAAACAGAGACAGGTGACATCAGCACAGCTGGCCCGAGTCACCCCCCAGGGTTCCTCATCCCAGAGGAGCTGGAGTGTCCATAACACGCTTCCCAGCTGTGGGAGGCTGCATTCCCACTGCCCCTCAGCCTCCAGCCTGTGCTGCTTTTCCTCCCTGCGGGCATCTTTAGTTTCACGTGACACCTGGGAACAGCTCTTGGAGGAAAACACAGGTGGCTTTCCCAGATTCTGCCCCCACTCCTCTCCTTGGGAGGCTTTTCCCTGTCCCCTGGAAAGCTGCGAGCCGGAGGCACCCACAAACCCCACAAACCCCACATTCTGAGGAAACCACGGCGTCGCTGCTGCGTTACCTTTTGGGGTCGTAGAAATCCATGGCTCTTTTGAGCTTGTTGTAGGCAGCCACACGGAAGGGGATGATCTCCACGGAGGTGAGGCCAGGGGCCATGCCCAGCACCTTCCCACCGTGTGTGGGCTCGTACAGGTCCTGCTTGGTGTCGGGGTGTGGCATTCCCGCCGGGTCACGCCCCACGATGTAGAAGTTGGCCCCCGCAACCATCCGGGCTCGGCAGTGCCACTGCACCTGCAGGGAGGGACACGGGGACTGAGGGCTGGGGGAGAGGGAGGCCCTGGGGATCCACAGGCAGGGCGTGGGAGCTGGGCTGGGTCTGATCTGGTGGAGAAGGGAGGTGGCAGTTTGAATTTTCAGTGTGCCAAAGTGGTGCCCCCCCAGCACACGGAAGGGGAGGTTCAGCACCTGCCCCTTTCATCCCACTGATTTAGGGAGAGAAGGGAAACCCCTGGGGGGGAACAAATGGAAGTCCCTGCCTGCCAGAAAAAGGTGAAGCCTGTTTCTATCCCTTGTCCCCAGGTCTCCACAGCCAGGAGAGGATGGGAGCTGCTGGAGCTGAGCTCTGTGGGGGACGCTGCAGCAGCAAGCGCAGGCAAACCATGCAGGGAGCCAAGCGTGAGGACACGGCTCCAGCCCCCTTCCTGGGGTTTTCCAGGGCTGCACAGGCAGGCTGGGAGCACAACCCTCATGGACAGGCTGCCTGCCTTGCCCTGCTGAGCAGCCAAGGGCTGGGTTACCTCCGTGGGGCCGGCGTAGAGCATGGGAGAAGGGAAGATGGCCACGATGGTGGACTTGGGGTCCAGGACTTGCTCCTCCAGCACGGCCGCGTGCTGCTTCATGCGCCACTCCAGAGGGACATCGTCGTCCTTGGTCCACCCCCCCAGGGGGTGCAGCAGGAGGACAGGGTTCTTGTAGCCCCTCTCCAGGAGCTGGCGCCGCGTGTCCTGCATGAGCAGGGCGTGCCCGTTGTGCACCGGGTTGCGCAGCTGGAACGCGAAGACGGCATCTGGAGGGGAAAGATGGGGGTGACAGGCCTCAGTGCCACACTCTGAGCTGCCACACAGTACTGACAGACCTGTGTGTGCCCTGTCAGCCATCACAGACTTGTGTGTGCCCTGTCTCAGCCATCACAGACCTGTGTGTGTCCTTCAGCCATCACAGACCTGTGTGTGTCCTGTCTCAGCCATCACAGACCTGTGTGTGTCCTTCAGCCATCACAGATCTGTGTGTGTCCTGTCTCAGCCATCACAGACCTGTGTGTGTCCTGTCTCAGCCATCACAGACCTGTGTGTGTCCTTCAGCCATCACAGATCTGTGTGTGTCCTGTCTCAGCCATCACAGACCTGTGTGTGTCCTGTCTCAGCCATCACAGACCTGTGTGTGTCCTTCAGCCATCACAGATCTGTGTGTGTCCTGTCTCAGCCATCACAGACCTGTGTGTGTCCTGTCTCAGCCATCACAGACCTGTGTGTGTCCTTCAGCCATCACAGATCTGTGTGTGTCCTGTCTCAGCCATCACAGACCTGTGTGTGTCCTGTCTCAGCCATCACAGACCTGTGTGTGTCCTTCAGCCATCACAGATCTGTGTGTGTCCTGTCTCAGCCATCACAGACCTGTGTGTGTCCTGTCTCAGCCATCACAGACCTGTGTGTGTCCTTCAGCCATCACAGATCTGTGTGTGTCCTGTCTCAGCCATCACAGACCTGTGTGTGTCCTGTCTCAGCCATCACAGACCTGTGTGTGTCCTCTCAGCCATCACAGACCTGTGTGTGTCCTGTCAGCCATCACAGACCTGTGTGTGCCCTGTCTCAGCCATCACAGACCTGTGTGTGTCCTTCAGCCATCACAGACCTGTGTGTGTCCTTCAGCCATCACAGACCTGTGTGTGTCCTGTCTCCACATGAGCAAGGCCCTGAACACCTCAACTGAGTGTTTCACACACACACACATCACCCTGCCAAGGTTATTTTCACTGCACTCCCTTCCTTTGGGGCTGATTTCAGCCCTCCTACAATGTTTGGGCACAGCACTGGACACCTTCACTGATGTCTTAAGCGATCTGTCACCTCCCCAAGCTCAGTGGCACCTGCAGGAGGGCCAATGCTCTTTCCCCAAAGCAAAGGTGGGTGTCTGACCCTTGCCAGCCTGCTGGGACCACATTGGATGGGGCTTGGAGCAACCTGGGAACGTGGAAGGTGTCCCTGCCCATGGCAGGGGGTGGAATGGGATGAGCTTCAAGGACCTTCCAACCCAGAGTATTCTGGGATTCTATGGGACAGAGAGCTGGGAGAAGACACCTGAGCTGTGAAGGCCAAGAATGTCAGTGCAGAGAGGACCTGACCTGCCAGGGGGCATGTCAGCAGGATGCTCAGCACTTCCCAGCCCTCAGAGCAGCCCACTGAGGACACAGCCCATCACAGGCACTGCCCTAACCAAGGAGATCCTGTGCCACTTTGTGTACCATGCCCTGAGTCCCCTTTACTGCACACCCCCCAAACAGCCCCATTCTGGGAGCAGCCAGAAGCCAGCACTGGAAGTGCTGTGAGCTTGAGAGCAAGTCATGGATCACACCAAGGCCTGGTGGGGCAGGAAGAGCCCTGCCACTGCTGTAACCCAGGGCACTCACCAGCATTCATTTCCCTGAACTTCTGCTTGAGAGCCAGTGGGGTCAGGCGGTATTGGTCCAGCCCATCATTCCATTTGATCTTCTCCAGGACCTGCAGGTCTCCACCAACCAGCCAGTCTCCACTCTCCATCACCATCTGGGAATTACACACACCTTTAGTGCAAAGGGGACAGCACACTCCTCCTCCCTCTCCCAGTCTCCTTTGAGAAGTGTGAGGCTCAACCCCATGGTAGGACAACCTTCCCTTCTCACAGGTGGAAAACATCATTGCAGTGATGATGAAAATGATGATGATGAAAACATCATGAACTGAATGTCATGGACAGCAAAACCCCATCAAGTGGGGCAGCAGCCACCCAGTCCCCACCCAGCTGGGTGCTGGACTCCCTTCTGGCTGTCTACAGGAAGGCACAAGACCTTCCTTTCCTCCACCTCCCTCCTTGCTCTTTCCTCCTGGGAATACAGGCAGGAGGAATGAGCCTGCTGCAAGGCACATAATCAGCCTGCTGCTGATTAATTAAACGAGGCATTTTAAGGGAGGGGAAAGAACCACCACAGCTGTAGCCTTTTTAAGCAGAAAGCTCAAGTCACTGTGAGGAACCCAGAGCTCTCCCTTTCTGAGGGATGATGCTACTGCCACAAAGTGGGAAGAGAGGAGCTGAAAAAACATAACCGCCCTGTTGTGTGAACATATTGTAAGTTTCCCTGCATGCAGGCCTGCAGAAAAATTCTTCCCATGGGAAAGCATCTTTTTACTATGTACAAGATCTTCTAAACAAATCTCTGAGCTGTGTTTCAAGGACAGAGGTTTCTCTGGCCTGTCTCCTGATAATAGGAGATGGGGTTTTTCTTCCTTTCAGCCTATGAGGTGAAAAGTTGTTATCTCTGATTGTGTAAGCTATTGTGGCATTCCTTATGGAGTTTAGGAACATTATTACAGATATTATTCCATTCATTAGGAGCGGGAAGCAGCAGCTTCTATGCTGTGGACTGGGCAGATAACATCCCAATCCTTTGAATTATGGAGTCACGTTATTAAATAATAAATAAATTTAGCCTTCTGATATTATTGCCAAGAGCCCTTTGTCACCGCACGCGCCACAGCAACACCACCCTGAAAAATTCAGTCCTGCCTTCCCGGGATGGGCTGTTCCCAGCGAGGAGCCAGCCAGGAACCCATGTCCCTCAAACCCTTGGCAGAGGGAGGGCCCGGCCCCACCTGGATGTGCGGGTGGCGGGGGCAGGCGGTGCCCCAGACGCGGGAGCAGCGCTCCTCCTTCCTGTGCGGGAAGAACTCGGGGCCGCGCAGCACGGCCACCCGGCGGCCCTGGAAGCGCAGCGCCAGCGCCGCGCTGCCCTCCAGCCGCTGCTTGTCCTCTGCTGACACCGGCAGCACGATGGGCACGCTCAGGTTCACCACGCCGTCTGCCACCGGAGAGACAGAGGGTTAGCATCCTTCATGCCAGGGGTTGTATCCCCATTTGTCCTGGATTGTAAGGTAAGCACGTATTCTGTTTGCCATCTGTTAAAGGTGGGGCAGGTATCTTCTGTTAATTGGGCAGTTTTCTCATCTCTTCCACAAACAATCTCTCCCTCGGGGAGATATCTTCTGTTAATGGGCCATTGAACCTCACTGCATGGCTGATAAAATTCCATCATCCCATGGGGAGATGCTCCGCCCAGAGGGAGGAGCCAAGCATTCCTACCTGCATAAAATCGGCATTTTTTGGGACACCAGAGCAGCCTCTTCTCTGCTGGATTCCCAGAGGAGCAGCTTCTTCTCCACTAGATTCCCAGAAGAAGACCAAGCCCATCTACTCTATCAGAGAAACCTACACCCTTCTACAGGATCACTGCTTCAGCAGAACTTCATCTGCCACTCCAGGAGGAGCAGCCACCATTTAACTGAACTGTTACCAACACCCTGACTCCTCAGGGTGTCAGGTTTCTGACTCTACCAGTAGTTTTGTTTGTACTGATTACATTTGTATTTTTCAGTCTTTTCCTAGTAAAGAACTGTCACTCCTATTCCCATATCTTTGCCTGAGAGCCTTTTAATTTCAAAATTGTGGTAATTCAGAGAGAGAAAGAGTTTACATTTTCCATTTCACAGGAGGCTCTTGCATTCCTTAACAGACTCCTGTCTTTTCAAACCAAGACACCATTCAGAAATAGGTTTTGCACCTTTCAGGCTGGTTCTGAGAGCGAATGTGCAGTTTGTTTTTAGAAACTGCACTTGCTCCCCTGCATCCCTCTCCTGGACTGTTGTCTGCAGAACAGACAGACAGCAGGACAGAGCTCTCCTTTGCTTTTAGTTAGCTTTTAGCTAGCTGAGGCAGAGAAATTCCCTGGACTGTGGTTTTTTTCTTTTTCTTGGGACTGTTTAAACCTGGACTGAAACACCCAGAAGAGCACCAGGAGCTCACACCTGTGGCCCACCAGGGCCTGGCCTGGGCCACTGCATTTCCAGCATTGGAGGGACTGATAAGAGACTGAGTGAGCCAAGCTACAGCCCACAGAGGGGACTTTCTGAGTTTGTCATCTCTTTGGAGCAGCAAGAGGTTTTATTGCTTAATATTGTTCATTTTTTGTGAATGGTGAATGCTTTGCCTGTTAAATAAACAGCTTTTTTCCACTTTTCTCCAAGGAATTCTTTTCCCGAACCAGCTGGTGGAGGGGCTGCTTGAATTTGCTTTCTAGAGGAACCCCTTTGGAGGTTTTCTCCCAAATTTACCCTAAAGCAGGACACTGGCAGCACCACAGGGATGCTCAGGTTCACAACCCTTAAAGGGGCAGGGTTGAACACCTTCCTGCACGGACAAGAATTGTAAGCAGCCCTGGGAGCACAGGAAACAGAGGTTTTTGTGGAAAATCAGTCACTGCAGCAGTTTTCTCTGTGCTGCTGATGAACAGTGATGTTAGTGGAATATAAAAGCTCCTTATCTAAGGGCCAGAGATGTCTCCAAGACACCTGAAGCATCTCTTTAGCTCCTGCACTCTCCCTTTCCCTGGTTCTTCCTCGTTAGCTGCTGTGAAGGTGAAAAATTTCAATGTGCTTGCAAAATGCAACCCTGGATAATGGAAAAATTTCATTGTGCTTGGAAAATGCCTTCTCCTCCAGGAGAACCACCTCTGTGGAGATGGCTCCAGTCTGGTGTTCTCTGGAGCACCTGCACACCTCCTGGCCTCACACTCTGTTTTAATTTGGGGTTTTTTTCTTTTTTGGGTTTTCTCCTGGCTATCTGTATACTGCTACTCCTCCTCCTTTACATCTTTTACAACTGCCCATGTTTAATCTGTTTTCTGTGTGAACACACATAGTTTCTAATTTCAGCATTGTCCCTAAATAGCTTGAAATCATGTTGGTTTTAACCCAACTTTCCCAATTTCCCAGTGTTCCATTGAGGTCCTCCCATTTCTCCTTGGATATTTGGATATTAG
>VXAX01002800.1:356599-383846 GCA_013399835.1 Leptocoma aspasia
ATATTTGGATATTAGCAATGTTCCAATGTTAATACAGGAGAATTGGTCTCTTTGATGGGTTTCCAGTCACGAGCAAATCACTGATTCAATTTGTTCTGATCTGACTGAAATCAGTTTGGATCCTTGAGAGTCTTAATTTGAGGATTTTGACTGTGATATTGATTTTTACTTTAATTCTTATTAAAATATTTGCATTTACTTTAAATTCACGACTGGGTATCATTCATCTGCCAGGCAGCAATTTTCATGAATAATTGGAATTATATTCACATGGGATCCAATCAATATCAACTTCATACATTTAAATCATATTAATAATGATCAGTCAATGAAGCCAGCACAGGAAAAAAAAAAAAAAAGCTGCAAAACCAACAAATGCTGCTGAAAGTGGTGAGGATCTTCAGGCTCCATTTCCAAATGCAGGATGGAGAGGTAACATAAGATCACTCCAGTGCAGGTGATTACAAAATTACACAATTGGGATCTTTGTGCAGACTGGTCCCTAGGACATGGGGTGTGTCAGGCCACGTCATAAATCTGGATCATAAATGAGCCATGGCTGTAATCATTTCATAATAATTTCAACTTCTTTGTTGTTTTGTTTTTTTTTTTTTTGGTAAATCTCAAAAAATTATAGCCAAAAAGAATCTCAATTGAGGTAATTTGTGCAGAGCCTGAGAACAGTTCCATACATACCAGCTACCAAGCGCCTCTTTCCTGGCAGAACACAAACATAATTAAGATAATTAACGCTCAGGGGCACGTTACAGAAATCATTTCAAGACTCAAAGCATTTAAAAGCTCCTGCTGGTGTGGCCATGGCCCTCCACGGTGCCACCACAGCCTCACACTGAGTGTGGACCAACACCTCCACTGTCACTGTCACCCCTCCTGACAGATGCAGGGGTTGCTGGTGCATTGCTGCAGATCCACCCCCCTTCCTGGTGGCCCTGCACAAAGCACATCACCCACCTGCTGGGGCATCCAGGAGGGATTTACTGCAGAGCACTGGCTTGAGCAAGTGCCTCCAAAAACCCACGGGAGGTGCCCAAACCATCACAGCCCCGGGGCTGTGCCCATGGCTCTGGGAAGAGCAGGCTCAAGCCTCTCCTTGGCAGTGCCACGCCCCAGCCTCAGCACCACGAGATGGAACCCTCCACCACCTCCCAAAGCTTGTCCAGGAGCACCTGGAGTTCTCTTTCCCACTTTCCCTGAGGGCCTGACCACACTGATGCTGGGTTTGGAGACCCCTGTGGAGATGGGGTGCACCAGGGGCTGATGCTGCTGCCCTCTGCTACACAGACCTTGCTCTGGAGAGCTCATCCCCCTGCAAAGCTGCTTTCCTGGCCTTTGTCCCTGCTCCCCACAGAGCTCTACAAACCCTGAACATCTGCCCACGGAGCTCAGAGGAGATGTGCTCAGGAATGTCAGCAGGTCTGGGGGGGCACCCCAAAACCAGATACGCTCTGGGATGAGCGTCCAGCACAAAGTACGGAGCTCTGGAGCAACGTGGCCATCCCAGGGCACTCTGCGACCTCCCCAGGCACACCAGGCAGCTCAAAGACCACAGAGGAGGCTCTGATAACAGGGACATGTGCTTCTGAATGCTGTTTGCACACTGGGCAGGAGGTGAAAGGCTATGGTGTGTCTGGGAGCAGGGCCCCCACACAGACACTCCTGCAGTGCAATGTGAGCAGCCCTGAGCTTTGTCTCTGCTGCACGGTGCCCAAATCTGAGCAACAGCAGCAAATCCCTGACCTGTGGGACCACAGGATCGTCTAGAAGGCATGCAAGGCTCAAAGGGACTTGCTCACCCAGATCCCAGATGGCAGAGATCACTGCCAGGTTTACAAATCCCAAGGTGAGCACCCCATGTGCAGGTAAAGTCACAGCAACAGCATCCACAGCTGAGAAACGGGGTGGAAACATCTGTGCCCCAGTCTCAGCTGTGGATGGGCATCACCTGAGCCCCCTTTGCCTCTTCCAGGGATGAAGCACCTTTAACAGGCTGCTAATGCACAGATAAACAGGTTTACTTCAAGCTACATGCTGGAGAAGCAGGGAAATGGGGTGGGGGGCAAAACCAGGCTCTGCTCCTCTTTCCAAGAAGCAGCTGCCTTCTTCTCCCACCTCCAGCTCAGCCTGGCAGCCTCCCTGCTTCCTTGGCCTTGGGTTTGCATCTCTCTTTACCCTGGCACAGCCAAGCACACCAAGAGCCACACAAGGACTCCCAGAAGGTTTGAGCAGCACCGTGCGAGATGTCAGAGCTGTGAGCCAGGGCTGTGGCCACAGCAGGGTGACCTTGGCCACCTTGAGGAGCCCTGGTGTGTGCCACAAGGCAGGACAGGAGGACACAGGGGATCCATACCGTTGAGCAGGGTGCCAAAGTGCAGCGCTTGCAGGTACTCTGCCTCCCGCATGAATCCTGTCAGAGGAGTGGCCCAGCCCTCGCTCAGCACCTGCACCCACTGCAGATCCAGCTGCAAAACAAACCCAGAGGGGTCACACTCCTGTCACCACGTCACACTTCTGCTGAAACAGCATTTTCATTTCGTTTTGCTTCAAATACAGGAGATTCATAAGGGGAAGAAAGACATGGGGGATGTAGCTCGGGGCTTTTTAAGCCAGACTCACACACTTCCACAGCACAGCTTAGAATCCCAGAATGGTTTGGGTTGGGAGGGACCTTAAAGCCCATCCAGTGCCACCCCTGCCATGGGCAGGGACACTTTCCACTATCCCAGGTTGCTCCAAGTCCTGTCTAGCCTGGCTTTGGGCACTTCCAGGGATCCAGGGGCGGCCACAGCTTCTCTGGGCACCCTGTGCCAGGGCCTCCCAATATCCCATCCAACCCTGCCCTGTGGCAGTTTGAACCTGTGGGGCTGTATGAGCACAGCAGAGGAGACTGACACCCTGCAGCACAGAGCGGAGCCATGGCAGAAAATGGCTGAGGATCAGGATCCTACCTCAGCTCACCATAAACCACAGCCACGAAAGGTCAGGGCCATCAGAGGAATACAGGGCCCTCTGGAACATCCTCCTGGAAGCTCCCACCCTTGGAGCAGCTGAACAGAACCTGTGTGTGACAATACCTTAGTGATCTCCAGTGCTGGCAGCTTCTCTGCCTCAGCCTGGACACTGCTGAGTTTATCCTCAGGCACAAACAGCTCCAGAACATCCTTGACTGAGCCTTGGGGCACGATGTTCTGAAAGACAGAGACAGGCAGCACTTGTAACACACAGGTTTTTACAGGCACACCAAGAAGGCAGTGTCCCAAAGCAGGGTTCCAAAGCTGCCAGTGATGGTGACATAAAAGTGACCCACCTGTTCTTGGAGGAGCTCCACGACCTGCTGGATGCACTCAGACACCGATGCAATGTTTGTTTTCAGCACCAGCTCAGGAGCTTCGGGTTTCTCATACTCTGAGTCAATCCCCGTGAATCCTACGGGCAATTAACCCCCAAATTCAATTTATTTAATAGAATAATCAGTGCCTTAGAGCCAAGAACACTATACAAACAACCAGGGGGCATTCAATCACGCTGGGTACAACAAGTGACATTTGTGACAGTAAGATTAGGGGAACAGGATCCTCTTATGCACTGCAAAGGGCCTTTAGACACCCACCTCTGTGTGTGGCACTGCCAGGACAAGGCATCCAAAGCTTTGGAAAGCAAAAGGCAAAATAAGATCTCACTCCTCCATACCTTTGATCTCTCCAGCTCTTGCCTTTTTGTACAGGCCCTTCACATCTCTGCTTTCACAAATATTTAGAGGAGCATCTACAAAGATTTCAAAGAAAGGAAGTCCAGCTGCCTCGTGAATTTTCCGTGCGTTTAGACGATCCTGTTAGAAGAAAAATGGGAAAAATCTGAGTTGCAGCAAGAAAACCTCCCTGGATTTTGACACAAGTAAATTAATCTCTCTTACAGTTCTAATAACAGTTTTTCATCTCACTTCCCTCCTTTTCTTTAAAAATACTTTAAAAAAAATGGCAAAAATCTACAACTTCGATCTGTTTTCATCTTTTCCCATGCAAAACCTCCAGATCTTTTCGTTAGGCAGGACAGCAGAACTTTAGATTGTGAATAATTATCTGCCCTGTGTCGAAACAGTCAGACCCGATGATCTTAGAGGTTTTTTCCAACCTTAGTGATTCCTTGATTCTATGAAAAAAGAAGCTGCTTGCATCAGCCTGATAACAGCAGCAACAGAAGTGAAAATCGCAGTCAAATCTTCTTCCAAAAGAGCAGTGAGAGCTCTAGGACAGGCCGCTGCTTCTGTGACTCTTTTCTGCCTCTGAGGAGTCAATATCAGGGAGATCTTAAGCTCCTCTTAGCTTGTCATCAGTTTGCAACCCTGAATTCATCCAGCGAGGCCACTGCCCGCACCGATTGCACACGGTTGTGCGCCAGCGATGTTCTACCAGCGGCGCATTGAGGAAACCCTCTCCTAAAAATCATCTTCATCACCTGAGGTGAAGCTGAGGAGAGAGCAGGCTCTCTGGGATCTTCCAAGCCTTACCTTTGTGAAGGGGGAGATGAAGCTGGTGATGCAGACGAGCCCCGCGTCGGCGAAGAGCCGCGCCACCTCGGCGATGCGCCGGATGTTCTCCTCGCGGTCCTGCGCCGAGAAGCCCAGGTTCTTGTTCAAGCCGTGCCGGACGTTGTCACCGTCCAGGGAGTAGCACGGGATGCCATGAGCCACCAGGTACTCTTCCAGAGCAAAGCCAATGGTTGTCTTGCCAGCTCCAGAAAGGCCTGGGCGAGGCAGAAAAGTGAGGGGTCGGGTTTGAGGTCAAGAGAGTGAAAACGAGAGCGCAGCCGTGGCACCGGTGGGCTGAACTTGTTGGAATCCAGGGCACAGAGAATGTTTCCTTGCCAGTTTTAGAATGCCCTGATGCTTTGCAGAATGTTTCTTTGCCAGTTTTAGAATGCCCTGATGCTTTGCAGAATGTTTCTTTGCCAGTTTTAGAATGCCCTGATGCTTTGCAGAACACTGCTTTTAACCTCTGTCCCAGGGAAAAAATTGCCAAGGCTTTGGGAGTTGGAGCACACAGGTGTGAACTAGATAGCAGCAGTAGTAATGGTTTGTCAGAGGGTGAAAAATCTAGGGTTTTAGGATTTTAATATGAGAGTGAATAGGGGACAAGATGGAGGATTTTGGGTGTTGTCTCATGTCCTTCTTGTTCTTCTTCCACTCCATTTTCTGTCGTACTGGTGGCACAAGGTTATTGGTTAGAGAAAGCAGTGGCATAGGTGCTACGTGAGTAGATTAGTAGAAGTTATTGGTAGAAAAGTAAAAACAAGATACGTGTTAGAAAGTAATTGGACTGATGAGCTTTAAAAGTCCTTGGTTTTGGGTGTTTGCCCTCCATTTGCTCCATTTTGTGCTTTGCTTTCTGATGTGCTAAGTCTAGTGTACTAGACTTCTGATAAGAAAAGAATGAACAAAGACTGAAGACAGAGAAAACTCAGAGTCCTGCTCATTCTTCATCCTTGCCAAGAACTCACGAGGGAACTGCCTCCAAAGGGCCCAGGAGGAAGGACCTGTGTGGGGACCACCAAAAACCCCACAGAACTCCTTCTGTCTGAAGTTCCCTACCTCATTCCTTCCTAAAGGAGGTTGGATTCATCCTTCACAGAGCCCTTTTCAACCCTTATTATTGAAGGGCTGCCATTAATGCCATGAGAAAAGCATCTACAGCCCAACCTCTGGAGGGGTCCAACCCAGCAGTGCCTCTCACTGGGCCGTGCTGGGACACATGGGTTCCAGGAAGCAGGGGAGCTTTGAAAGGATGCTGCTTCCTCCAGGTCTCTCTGCATCTTCCTCTTCCTCCTCCCACTGTCAAGAGCCAACTGCTCTCCCATTCTGAACCCAAGGAGAGGCTCTTGCTGCAACCACGTGGAGTTGGACAGGCTCTGGCAGCAAAGGCCCATCATCACCTCCTTCTCTAGGTGTGTATTTCAAAGAATAATCATCAGCCAGGCGAGCTCAAACCTTTCAGAGACAATATTTTTGAGTAATACTCAAAAAAGGAAGGAAATTGGCTTGGGTAGGGCTTCTGGCTTCAGAAACTGTATAAAAGCAGATTGAGCACTTCAAAATTGAGGAGGAGAACAGAACAGAAATGTGCTTTAATCCAGCATCTACAACCTAAGGTGACAGGAAGGCAAATCAGAATGGCTTTACAAATCCTTCCAAGCATGTCCTTCAACATCTTCCAGCAGCCAAAGAAAACGCCAATATTTAACAAGCAAAGGAACAACTGGACAAGTGGCAAAAGAAAGACTTGTCTAAATATTAGAAATGAGAAATGCAACTGTCATTTCTGGCAGCCCCTAATCCCCAAACAATGAGTTTATACTTCAAGGCAGAAGAGAAGGGCAACAAAAGAAATGCAAGGGATTGCTTCCAGTGTGACTCTATGGCTGGGAGTGTTTATTCTGCAGACAAGGTGACTGCCTCGTGCTGCCTCAAACACAGCAGACCTGCACGTCCCAATAAACTTCCCACCGCTCCTGAATGAAAACATCCGCGTTTTGGACAGCCCTGTTACGTTCTGCTGCCAAGGACTGCCTGGATTTGAGCCAAGGCTTCCTCAGCTACACACTTGGGAACAACAAGTGCTACCCCGAGGGCCTCTGACATGTTCAAAGGAGCCTGATAGCAGCTGGGAAATCCATAAAAACATTAGTTATGGGCAGCAGCTGCCAGGGAGAACATCTTGCTGCGCCAGCACCGCGTGTCTGCGTTCCCCACGTGGGGATGTTTTGCAATTCCCGGCTCGCACAGAATGCTGACGTTTCCTGCAGATCCCAAATCCCCACCTGGCAGCCATACTCATGGAGTTTCACAGGTGAGGCCACGCTCTCACACCCAGACAAAAATACCTGTGAGCCAAACGGTGCAGCCTCGGAATCCTCCCCTGGTGCCAACAACTTGTCCTCTCTTACTCCTGCTGACATGATGGGCTTGGTAAACCACGTTGGTGGATCCCTGAGAAAACAGAGCAGAACAAAGCACTTTCTGTTACCTTTGCTGCTCTCAGTGCAAAAGGAAATCTCTGCTGGGACAAACAGATGGGAGAGAAATGCAAATTCATTAACGAGCCAGCATGGTGAGCTCTGGTGCTTTGGTGTGAGTTGGATTTCTGTCTCAGCAGCACAGACCTGTAGCAGTGTGCCTCTTGTTGATGGGGTGACCAAATTACAAGGGAATTTACAAATACTCTTTGTCTGCCAAGTAAGGAAAAGACCCTAGAAAGTTCTCTCCAAATTTAGTACAGGGACACCTCACAGGACCCTTTCAACCTTTGCTTCAAACTTGGGGCTGCTCTGTTGGACTGAGGCCAAGAAGTCCCACCTGGGCCATCAGGGAGAAAAAGGTCAGAACAAAAGATTTAATCGCTTTTGTGGCGTGTCTTAGCAGGGCAAGGACCTCTTGCACCGGGCATGGCTTTTCTCTGTAAAAGAGTTTTGTTATTTTGTTTCTTATTAAACCTTTTTTGTTTCTAACACTGCCACGAGAGCCTCCCTTTCATTTTTAAGCCATCTGGGCCAGCTGAGCTACTCGGGGATGAAGAGATCAGTGAGAGCTTTTAACACCCTGGCCCTCACTGAACCCCTTCACAGACCCATTTTTTGGAGGCTCTCTGCCTCTGCCCGGGGTGTTTCTGGTGGTGATGCTGTTGTGGCAGCAGGGAGAAGGTGGCTGGCTTTGCTGCAGGAGCACTGCCAGGTGACTGATCCCCCTGTGGGCAGGCAGGACACAGAGTCTGGGCAGGGACACCCTCCCTGCCTTCTTGACAGATTCAAACACAGACGGACTCAACTATTATTTTAATCAGGCTTGCAAAACAAGAGTGACTTTGGGTGCTGATTTACTGGCTGTGTAACACAAGAAGTGCAGCTGGGGCAGGAGCAGCACCGAGCTGGGCACATGATGGGATGGGAGGCAGAGGAAACAACTCCTGATGTGTCCATGTGCATTCCCAAGCAAACAAGGCACCAGCATAACGCTGATCCAGAGGCCTGGATTTTGGTGCTTCCTAATTCTGGTGGTTCCTAACCTTGCTGACCCCAGAGTCTCTGCAGGGCTGCAGGTGAAACAGCCTGGCTGTGCCCTGCAGCTCCAGCAACAGCACCTCCACAAGGAATGTTCCACAGGAAATGCCCACAGGACCTTGTTAATTGTGAGGATGATGTTCCCAACTGAGGCACACAAGGGAAAGAACAAGGAGGGAGCAAGGATATAAATATATCCTGGATACATATGCAGAGAGAGAGAGAGAGAAGAGAAGGTTGCATGGAGACCTCAGAGAACTTTTCAGTATCTGAGGGAGCCTGTGGGGAAGCTGGAAAGGGACTGTTCATCACAGTGACAGGACAAAGGGAATGGGTTCAGACTGAAAGAGGGGAAATTTAATTAGTTACACAGAAGAAATCCTTCCCTGTGAGGTTGGAGAGCAGTGCCCAGAGAAGCTGTGGCTGTCCCTGGATCCCTGGAAGTGCCCAAGGCCAGCCTGGATGGGAATCGGAGCAGCCCGGCACAGTGGAAGGTGTCCCTGCCCATGGCAGGGGGTGGCACTGGATGGCTTTAAGGTCCCTTCCAACCCAAACCAGTCTGCACTTCTATAAAAAGCCCAAAACATCTCTAGACCTGCCTCTGAAAAGGTGAGTGAATGCTACACATCCTGTGACTCAGAGAATAAAAGATAAATAGCTCAAGACTTGGTTTCTGTGGTTTGCTTTGTTTTGTTGCTTTTTGTGTTTTGTTTTTTTTTGCAGGGGGTTGTCAAAAGTTTGAACATTTTGAGCTCACAAAGGCAAGACAGCACCACCATGGATGAATTTTCTCCCATCCCCAGGAGTTCAGGCTGTGTCCTGCAGGAGATGAGCCACGCTAACGTCCGTGCCTCGGGAAGATGCAGGATCTGGCACATTCCTACACGGCTGATGTAAGGAGATTGTTCTAAGTACAGGTTGCTGTGCCATAAATCTGCACTGTGTGAGCATCTCAGAGCTGTTATTTTGTATGCTGGCACCTTTGGGAGCTTGGGAAAGCACCACTGAGGGCATTTTTGCAATTCAGCAACACTGTCACACCTCTCCCACCTGCTGGGAGCACCAGATGGTACCAAATCCCTCAGATTTTTCTGCTCTGTTCATAAACTTCCCAGGAAACTCTTCCCAATCCTGAGCAACTGGATGGCTGGGCTGGGAGCTTGCTTAGCTGGGAATGAGCTCTTCAGTGGGAAAGACCAATTTCCCTCCTCATCATCCACCAGCTAGGAATGGTTTGGGAAGGCAGAGCTGAAGTGTGGTGGAAGGGAGTGAAGCCACCAGGAAAACTGATCATTAATGAGAGTAAATCTTGGAGAGATTTTGCCTAGGAAGAGCATATCCTGCAAGATGGTTGGGAGGCAGAGAGAAACAGTGGGTGGGGTTTAATCAGATGCAGGGTTGTCCTGCTGATTTGATTCTCAGGGTTTTAACCCTGTCACTGCAAATCAAACATATTTAAGTAGATAATCCAATGATCATCACAACACCAACACCTGGATGTTGAGCCCTAAAGCAGGGACAATTTAGGACACTGGTAAGCACGTCTTGGAATAGTCTGGGTCAAGAAAATGAGATTTGGGAGAGGAACTTCTGACTTATAATTGAGCCCCAAACAAGGCTTCAGACAAGGCAATAAATGTCCCAGCAGCATCTCCAAAGAAGGGCTGTGTATCCCCTGCCAGACAGATTAAAGATGACATGCCATGCTCTCCCCACTCCTTGGAAATCTGCTGTTTGGCCCTGTCTGGATGAGCTCAGTGCTCAGCCCACCCTGCCTTACCTCATCCAGGAAATGAGGAAAAAAAACAAACACATCGCTCCAAACCTTGGACTGAGGCTGCAGCAGACCAAGAAACCAAACCCTAACTCTGCTTTTGGTCTCCCCTCCTCCTGAACCCTTCCATGAGGTTGGCAAACAGGGGGACACCAAGATCTTGGCCGTGTTTATGATCAGGCTTGGCTGAGCTGCCTGCCAAGGGTCTCTTGGCTTAGTTTCCAAAGGGAAGAAGCTTTCTATCAACCACCCTGGTGGGACAAGAGGCTGCTCTGCTGTGTGAAAGCAGGTCACAGCCAGAGGCAGGAGGTTTTTCCTGAGTGAGCCTCCTGAATAAAGAGATGTGGCCTCTGAGACAGGAGGGTCTTGCTGGAAATCAGGAACCATCAGTGTCCTCTGCTCTGAGAGCCACCATTGCTCAATTTACAGCATCCCAAAAAGTGACCTCAGCTCCTCCTGAAGTAATTGGCCCTGGGAGGGAGTAGCTGTGCTTGCCCACATAAATTATGTGTGACTACTCAAGGAGATCTTATCAGGGAGCATCTTCTCTTCTCATCTGACAGTTAAAAGCACGAGGTCTGTGGGGATTCTCACAGACATCACTGATGTTTGTTGGGAGCAGAACCACTGCACATTTAATAGAAAATGCACCAGACAAGAAACATTTATAATCATAGACTTAAGGACCTTTAAAAGACCTTTAAAATCATCAAGTCCAACCATCAACCCAGCACCACCACCGTGTTCACCACTAAACCATGTCCTCAAGGGCCATATCCACATGTTTTTTGAACACTTCCAGGGATGGTGATTTCACCACTTCCCTGAGCAGCCCATTCCAATGTTATACAACCCTCTCCACGAAAAAAGTTTCCTAATATCCAATCTAAGCCTCCCCTAGTGCAACTTGGGGCTGTTTTCTCTCATCCTGTCCCTGTTCCCTGGGAGCAGAGCCCGACCCCCCCTGGCTGTCCCCTCCTGGCAGGGACTTGTGCAGAGCCACAAGGTCCCCCCTGAGCCTCCTTTTCTCCAGGCTGAGCCCCTTTCCCAGCTCCCTCAGCTGCTCCTCATCAGAACCCTTCCCCAGCTCTGTTGCCCTTTTGGGTTTAGGCTTGTCCCAACAAATTGCATGGATGTTTTGCCATCTCCCACTAGGAATTCAAGTATAAACTCCAGTTCTTAGGGCAGCACCTCCTCCTGCCTCCACATCCCCAGTTCTTCAACCAGCACCTCCATGGCTGCATCACCAGTGGGAGCATGGCAAGAACCAACTGCAGGTGCCACGTTCCAGAGCTGAGGGGTGGAAATGGAGGACAGATAGGAGCTGAGCAGGACAAGGGAGCTTGAGTGTGTCCAGAGGAGGCAACGAGGCTGCTGAGGGGCTGGGAACACAAACCCTGTGAGGAACCACTGAGGGAGCTGGGGGTGTTCAGCCTGGAGAAAAGGAGACTCAGGGGTGACCTCATCACTGTCTACAATCCCTGAAAGGTGGCTGTGCTCAGGTGGGGCTGGTCTCTTTCTCCAGGCAGCACTGACAGAACCAGAGGACACAGCCTCAAGCTGCGTCAGGGGAAATACAGGCTGGATATTAGGAAGAAGTTTTTCACAGAAAGAGTGATAAAGTTCTGGAATGTTCTGCCCAGGGAGGTGGTGGAGTCACCATCCCTGGGTGTGTTTAACCAAAGCCTGGATGTGGCACTGGGTGCCGGGGTTTAGTTGAGGTGTTAGGGCTGGGTTGGACTCCATGATCTTGCAGGTCTCTTCCTACCCAGTGATTCTGGGATTCCAGAGATCCCCTGAGTGCACACAACACCCTCAGGCCAGCCTGGGGTGGGTCCTTGCTCAGCCACCCTGAGGAGGCAGAGCTCTGTGATGCAGAAGGAGACGAGGCACCAGAAAGCCACGCCGGCCATCACGGTGGCCCTTTAGGTGTCCTTGTGGTGCCCTCAGTTTACCCCTGCTGCTGCAGCTGGCACAGGCACGGCCCTGGAAGCTGTCCAGGAGCTGCAGCAGCATCCTGCTCTGCAGAGGGACTGGCTGGGACAGCAGGGCTCCCACCGAGGCTGAGGAGGGCACGTCACTCCCACGTCCGGCTCACTCGGCACCAGCACCCAGCTGGCAGCACTCAGGGCCATGGGGACACCCTGACCCCACAGCCAGGGCAGGGTCAGGGCTCCCCCAGCTGCCTTTTTATTTATAGGGTAAGCTCACAGCACCAGGAATATGATTCATTTTTTTTTTCCAGTCAAGCGTTTCACACACACTCTATTTCGGTACCGTAGCCTGGACATGTCTCCAGGAAGGAGGAATTAGATCAAAATAAAAACAGGGGATTTCGAAATGTTTTCAGCTGATCCTATTTGCAAATGGTAGAATGGGCTTTTAAAATGATAGAATGATCAAGCAAGCCTTCACGTGCACAGGCAAGCAGTGGGATCAAGCACATGGAGGGATTATTGGGGTGTCCTTGGACTTGATGATCCTTGTGGATCCCTTCCAACCCAGGAGATTCTGTGATTCTGAGTTTGAAGTCAAACACTTCCCTAAGCCTCAGAAGAGTGAGCTACACTATTATTAAAAAAACCCTCCCAACTCCTGCCAGCATACTGAAAAAAAAAAAATTTTGCTCCTACCAGTTGCATTCAAAGTATAAAAATTACATTTATCAAATTTTTCCTTAAAAAATTATTTTCTTCTGCCAGGGCTGCTCTGGCAAAAGGGTGATACTGTATCCATGAGCAAGCAGTGGGGAAAACCTCCTGAAAAGAGTCATTTGCTGAAGAAGAGCAAAACTGATACTCCAAAGAAAAGGAAGAAGAGAGGAAAAACAGGGGTTTTGTATGTGGAAGCAAAGATTTGATTACAATCATATTGAAGAACAATGGAGAAACCTTGGCATCTCCCACACTCTAGCTTAGCTCTTGTAACCCAAAACCTGTGGACATCCCCCAAATATTCATTTCCTGCACTAAGGCAGAAATTGCTTCAAACCCAGCCCAACTCTTTCCCAAGGGAAAACCCCAGCAAGGAGGAGATACCCTGGGAATTTTGCCTGTTTAACCCCTGGGATGCAGGCCCAGATGGGGAAGTGAGACCTTGCAAGCATCCTTTGTACTGCCCACCTTCCTGCTCCCATGTCCCTGCTGTGCCACCCCTTCCTGGTGTCCCTGCTCTGCCACCCCCTTCCTGGTGTCCCCAACTGTGCCACCACCTCCATGCTCCCATGCTGGTGTCCCTGCTGTGCCACCCCCTTCCTGGTGTCCCCAACTGTGCCACCACCTTCCTGCTCCCATGCTGGTGTCCCCAGTGTGCCACCCCCTTCCTGGTGTCCCCAACTGTGCCACCACCTTCCTGCTCCCATGCTGGTGTCCCTGCTGTACCACCCCCTTCCTGGTGTCCGTGCTGTGCCACCCCCTTCCTGGTGTCCCTGCTGTGCCACCAACTTCCTGCTCCCATGCTGGTGTGCCCCTACTCCCTGCCCACAGGATGAGTCTCCTTTCCCAGCAGCTGGAGGTGAGCAGGAATTGTGTTTTCCCTCCAGACCGAGCTGAGCAGTGACACTGCCGTGTCACCCTGCCGAGGCTGAGGGGCTGCCAGCATTCCCTGTCCCGAGCAGGATGCTGGATTGGGATCCCTTTCCCCACCCCGTGCTCTGAATAAAGGCCAGCAGGCTCAGCCTCTCCTTGGCACTCGCTGCCTGTTCCTTTTGGAATTGCCCCCGGGGCCCTGCCAGGAAGGAAACACAGAAAACCTTAAGGAGAGCAGCAGAGCCATCCCAGTGCCCCAAAACAAGCAGCCTTTCAGCCTGGAGACAGACAGCTGCAGATGCCAAACCCCGCTAGCACACGACATTTTCAAGCTGCTGTTAAGCTGAAGCTGTGTTTTCTTAAGCCACAAGAATTTCTGAGCTCTTAGCAAGACCTCATTTGCTGATGGCAGCTCAAATATTTTTCTCTTGGCAGAAATTCGCACGGCTTGGGTTGTCACAATCAAGTTGTATACAGCGCTGGCACGCAAAAAAAAGAAAGAGAAGAAAACCAACAAAATCAGGCTCATGTTCCAGTAACTTCACAAATCAGATGCTGATTTCTACACTGTGAGTCCAAATCAGCATTTGGGTACTGAAATCTGCCTCTCTGCAGACTCCCAGCTCAGGCGTTTCCTTATCTTGGAATGAGATGATGTCACTACTCTAATTTCCTCGATGCAGAAAAGCTAGTGACTCATCTTGTGCTCCTACATTTTTGGGATAAACTTGTACGGCCAGGGCTGATGTTGTAAAAACAATCCCCCTGTCTTCATTCCTGAAATCTCGAGGGACAGCTGCAGGGGCAACAAATATTTAACAAACAAAGCATTTTGTCAAGCACTGAAAAAAACAACAATTTAAACACGAAACCCCTCTATGGTTGCCCAGTGTTTAATATTCAGAGCAGTTCTGCTAAATGATCTCCCCCAGATGAACCCACCTGAGCAGTTGGGCCCCTGCTCCTTTTGCAAACAATGGGTTTGACATTGCAGGAGAACTGCCCTGCTTTGATGATTGCCAGGAAAACCACCCAGAACACACAGCCCTGCTTCTCTACCTTCTCCTGGAGAAAAAGGTCTGGTTACGGAAATGGGAAACTCCCCGGTGTCCCCACTGTGCCACCACCTTCCTGCTGCCACGCTGCTGATCTGAGTATCAGCCCCTCAGATTGCAGGGACAAGAGGAAAAGAGGGCAAAGGTACAGATTCTGACTACACATTAACTTCAGTATCAAAAAGATTTCCAGGGAGGAATTGTATCCACATGTAAATAATTTTTTTTTTTACCCCCTGAATATGAGATTCAGGAATTTAATTAGTGGGTTGTGGTTCTCTATGGTAAATATGGCACTGGACATGTCCCACCTCCTGCCGTGGCAGGACAGGCACCCTAAACCTGAGAACAGGTCTCAATGATATGGGGATAAGACACCCCCTTTTCCCATGCCCAACCATATCCTTCTCAGGAAAGAAGTCCTCAGTCTTTAGAGAAGCTCCAGTGGTTTCATAAGCAGCAGGAGCTACAGAGGATCTGTGTTTCAAGCAGCTTCATCAGGTTTTAAAATGCATCTACTTCTGAGCCCAGGGAAGGGAACGGAGCTGGGAAGGGGCTGGAGCCCCAGGAGAGGCTGAGGGAGCTGGGAAAGGGGCTCAGCCTGGAGAAAAGGAGGCTCAGGGGGGACCTTGTGGCTCTGCACAAGTCCCTGCCAGGAGGGGACAGCCAGGGGGGGTCGGGCTCTGCTCCCAGGGAACAGGGACAGGACAAGGGGAAACGGCCTCAAGCTGGGCCAGGGGAGGCTCAGCTTGGACAGCAGCAGGAATTTCTCCATGGAAAGGGTGCTCAGGCCTTGGCAGGGGCTGCCCAGGGAGCTTTGGAGTGCCCATCATCCCTGGAGGTGTCCCAGGAAGGGCTGGAGGTGGCACTCAGTGCTCTGGGCTGGGGACAAGGTGGGCATGGGGCACAGCTGGGACTCCATGGGCTGGGAGGGATTTCCCAGCCTCAGTGGTTCTGTGATTCTGTAAAAAGAACTCATTCTTCTGTGAGGCTTCTCCTCTGCAGGACCTGGTGGCAGCCTGAAGAAAGGGAAAAGCTGGACTCCAGCCCACGCTGGTGGGCTCTCAGTGTGTGGCCACACCGTGCCTCTCCCTGCCTCAGGTTGGATGCCCAGCCTTGAACCCGGCATCTTGCACCCCATGTGCCTGACTTTGCTGTGGTCAGTGGTCACCAGCAGGCCACAGGACACCTCTGTCCATCTCAGCACCTTTTTTAGGGTTTTCCAAGGGCAAAAGCAGCAGCAGGAAGGAGCTCAGGGGAACTCGGCCAGAACACCACACAGGACACGGTTAAATGGGGGAACTTTGCCTGACGGGCCAAAAGTTCACTAGGCTGGAAAAAATCATTATGATGAATTCATGGAAGGAAAGTTCATCAAGGACTATCAGGAGGAAAGGCACAGCCTCTGGTATCTCAGGTCATAAATCAGTGGAAAGGGGGACAATGCACTGGTGTCCCAGCCATAAACTCTTTCCTGGCTGCCACTCTCGGCTGCTGCTGGGAAGGACAGACAGGGCCAGGTCTTCCCCTCACTCAGCACCTCCTCAGTCCCCTTGGAATTCCTGCTGGATCAAGACAGGGCTCTTTTTACTGCTGTACCACTGAATGTGCCACTCTACAAAACCAGCTGCAGGAGACAAGTCCAAGCTGAGGACTTCAGGAAGGTGAAGTTTTCCCGCCCCATCTCCCTGAGCATCTGAGCCCTATGAGCTGCAAGATGGGCTTTTAATGTGTGAGTGCACACAGGGTTACCCAGACCCTGGCCTCAGTCAGCACCAAAGTTGTTGGACTCTTCCTGAATGAGTGGCTGCTCAGCATTTCCCCCACCCCTCCCTAAAGCAGGCGTAGGCACAGCCCTTAGTCATTCCACACTGCTCAAAGGCTGGTCCAAGGACAGTTCCACATCTTCCTTGGAGATTATTGTTAATTGGTCCCTCAAAAGTTCATGCAAACTGCCAGCACCTCTCAGAGGGTGGCAGAAGAAGGGTAGTGGTGAATAAGACCAACAGCAGCTGAAGACTTCAGCTCCCCCAATATTTAAGATATAAAAACGGCATACGATTGAAGAGCAGCTCTCCTGGACTTCAGGCTGCACCTCTGAGAGCTTGACACCCCTCACATCCATCCCCAGGGTCTCAGATCAGCTTTCCAGAGATGCAATGAGCTGCCCCAGCCGTGGCTGGGGGAACTCATCATGCCCAGAGGCAGGTGCCCAGCTCAGACCCCCACAGCAGCCCTGTAAAAAACCCCTCCTCTAAAATGACTTTTTCCTCCTCTTCCCACGCTCACTGGCAACACAACCTAATGATCTTCCCATCAGAAGGGCTGGGCAGGCCTGAAAAATGACCTCCTGCCCAACCACACTTTTTGCACCACAATGGGAAGCTAAAATACAGTTTGATGTCAAAGAAAACACTTTGTTCTGCCAGAGAGGCCACAAAGACCTCCAGGTCAGAAAGTCTTGGAAATGTAGGTGCAGATGGTTGTTTCCCAGCAATGCACAGAAAAAGCTCATCTCAACAACCCACAAAGTGCTGCAGCTAACAGAAAATAAAATCAAACCTGTGTAAAACAACTCCTTCCTCAAGCTCTGCTCTCCCAACACATTTTGGCACCCACTCAGCAGAGTTTTTGACAAAGCTTTTGACACAGAGGCCTGTAACTGAGCCAAGCTGTGAGCAAAGACCACTCTGGGAGGGACAGGAGGCAGTGCTAGCAAGGAACCACCAGCCCCACAGGCAAATCCCAACCTCCCAGCATCCCGTGGCACGAGGCACACCCAGGGCTTTTAAAAATCCCTCCTTTTGTTAATGATACACTGTGTGTAAATTTTCACTTGGAAATGATTAAGCTGTGAAACCATTAAGGAGCTATTTCTCACTCCCTTCAGCTGTGACACCCCGCTCACGATAACAGCAAATTCATAAATGGCAACCTGAATCACACAGCCTTTTTCTTAATGGATTTTTGAGAAGCAAAGTGTACGAGCAGCATGACCAAAGTACAGGTTCAAGCATTCACACAGGCCCTGCATGCCATTTATCTTTTGGGGGCACGTACAGCTGTGAGTTTATCTAAAACACCTGGTTTCAGATAGGCAAGGGCTTTGCATTTCTAAAGGCACCCTCCAGGATCAACATCAGCCCAGTTAAAATAATAATAATTAAAAAAAAAAAAAAAAAGGCAAATATGCCAGCGTTTGTCTTGAAAACCCTCCAGAAAAACAAAATCTCCGTGGCCTAAATCTAAGCTGCAGCTGCAGTGCACATGTCTGGGTGGTGTGGGGCCTTCAGCATCATTTGCTGATGGACTAAATGCTCCTGCAGGGGCATGGATGGAAACCTACACCTGTGTTAGGGGTTTTGGCATGGACCTGTGACTGGCTGTGGCTTGATCTGTGCAGCCTGCAAACCAGAGGAGGCTGGAGTCTGTATTTATGCCAGAGTCCAGCAGCAGGACAGGAAGGAACACGCTGACTCCAAGTGCTCCCACTCAGAGCTGCAGGAGTTCCAGCTGGGTTTCCATGCCTTGGCCATCCCCCCCAGGATGGCAGCACCACTCCAACCACCACCAGCAGCAGAGGTGCTCAGACCACGCCAAGATGGTTATTTAATTCCCCAGCCCCTGGGGGGCTCAAGCATGGAAAGGAGAAGGCATTCATATTTAGGAACCTGCAGCTTTTCCTGGCTTTTCTTCCCTGAAATCCCCCAAATTGAACCTGCCTGCTCTTAGAGAGCAGAGTGTGGTTATTAAACACTGGTCTGGCATACTGGCAGCCCAAGTGAATGAAACAGCAAGAGAACTGGAAAGGAAACTTTCTAATAGTGAAGGGCTTCAGAAGAAACTGGGAGAAAAGGGGAGAAAGTTATAATTAACAAAGGAACAGAAGTTAATCACCTCACCTTTCCATGGTCTTCGAAGAACAGAGAAAGCAAACAAAGTAATAGGAAACAAACCAAGAAATCCCAAGCATGTGATGAGCAGCTGGAAAACAATCACCTTTGGATGTCACGGTGCAATGAGTTGGGCACCGTGTTCCACACAATTAATCATGCTGTAAGAACAAGCAGCTTGTGACTCGCTGGATAAAACATGAGTTTTAGAAAACTCACTTTATTGAGTGACTCAACGCAGAGCAAGCCATGCTAATTCCCTGAAATCAGGGCTTTGCTGCCCTGTCCCCTAGGCAGTGTCACTGCTATGAGCTACTCAGAACTGCTTTGAAAATAAACACCTTTCAAGTTGTTTTGCTCTTTATGTTCAAGGCAACGGTTAAGAGTAAGTGTGAGAGTGATGAATGCACGGTTTGGGTGTTTTAATAAGCCTTTTTTTTCATGTTGCTTGGCAATTAAATTGATGTAGATATACATATGTTCCTGCTCTGCCTGGGGTATCACCCAGTCCATCTGAACTCTGCCCTGCAGCTCCGTTTTTTTTAAACATGAGAGTAGTTTTGAGGCAAAGAAACTAAGCCTCTTTCCTCAGGGTTGCCATCTGATCCTGTGGGTTTGTTGCTCATCTCTAAATAAATTTAAATAAGCCCACATCATTTGCACATAAGCCTTACACAAACACAAGTAAGCTAGCAGAAGTTGCAGCTCTGTGACCTGCTGGGCTGCAGAAGCACATCCTGCTGCAAGCCAGGGATGTCACACCAGCCACATTGCTGGAGGTGCTGCTGCGAGAGCAGGCAGGTGACAAAGCTGAAAGACTTCTGCAAAAGGCAGTTTCACTGCTGGGCTCTCATTCTCCCTAAGCACCTGCAAGGGCACTGTGGGGTTCTTTTTTTTTTGGTCGTTTGGACCCCACACAGCTGGGAACCTACCCCTTGGGCCCTTGGAGGAGGTTCCCTCTCGTGAGTTCTTTGCTCAGGAGTGAAGAATGAGCAGGACTCACTGATTCTTGGTCTTCAGGTTGTTGTTTATTCTTTTCTTATCTTGAAGTCGATATGCTGTCTGCACACCAGACTGAGCATATGAGAAGCAACCCCTAAAATGCCCTAAATAGCCTCGATACCCAAAACCAAGGCCTTTTTAAAGCTAATCAGTCTAATTACTTTCTAACACGTATCTTGTTTTTACTTTACTACCAATAACTTTTACTAATCTACACACGTAACACTTATGTTACTACTTTCCTTAACCAGTAACTTCTTGCCACCAATACTACAAAAAATAGAATAAAAAAAACCAAAAAGAAGATAAAACAACACCTTAAATCCTCCATCTTGTCTTCCATTCACTCTCATACTAAAATCCTAAAACTCTAAATTCTTCACCCTGTAATAAACTCCTACTACTACTACTACTGCTACATACATAGTTTACACTTGTATTCTCTAAATCCCAAAACCTTAGCAATTTTTTCTCTAGCACAGAAGTTAAAAACAGTGTCCTACTAAAAATCAAAACTTCCTAAAACACACAGAAAACATTCTCTGTGCCCTAAATTCCAACAGGTACATGAAGAGAAACGTCCCTGGCCGGGGGCAGGATTCCCAACGCCTCCATCCCGGGAGATGCGCTGAGCTGCGCTTTCCACGCAGCCCTGGGGACACAAAGCCACGCAGGCAGTCACCCTGCCAGGGCAGGGCTGTGGCTCTGGGCTCAGTGGCAAGCTTCTCTGGAGCACAGTGCAGCATCTGTGTCCTCCTGGCCGTCAGGAAAACGCCGCTCGGCGGGCACAGACAGCGAGCTGCGGAAATACCGGCGGTGCCGCAGGTGTGGGGAGAAGGAGCTGCTCCTCTTGACAGAGCTCCAAGAACCCCTCAGCCCTGAAAGCCACGCTGTGCAAGAGCCCACACAATGAACAAGGGCAGGCCCACAGCTGCACCCCCCTCACTGCACTCCCTTCACGGTGTGCTGGCTCCTGAGAGCGGGCTTTGCCACTGAGGCACACAGGAGGGCTGTGTGAGGGACATTCATCATTACAGACCGCTCTGCTGCCCAAAAAGTCAGTCCTGAACCTGGCCAGAAATAAATGCTTTTTGTCAGTGAGGGCTGGGAACAGGAGGGCACTGCCTGGCACGCAGAGGACTTCATGCCTCTTGCAGTGTCATGAGCAGAAATGAAGAGAGCACCAAGTGTTTCATTCCTGGATATCAATTTGGTCCTCACACAAGGCAGAATTGAGGTGCCATGTTCATTTTTAAAGACAACACATGCAGAAGCAAAAAAAAAAAAAAATTCTTCTTTACACCTTACCATGTTATCAATTAATAAATAGGTGTGCAATTAAAGCATCTTCAAATCAGATTCAAATTCCAGACAGCATTCAGGCTGAATTTAGGATTTAAATCCTGCGCTTCTAGTTATTCAATTTGCAAAATGAGGAGCACTGTCAAACAACACAGTGGTCCATCTCACAATGGCTGGCACTGCTGTGCCTTTCCAAAACTGACAGGTGATCAACATCACCTGCAAAACCCAGCTCTGACATCCCCTCAGCCAGTGAATAAAGTTGGTGACATCCAGCCTCACAAAACCTGGTCTGTGGGACAAAGATTAACACACCATGAAACTGGGATAAACTACTAAAACTGGGGTTTTAGTAGCAGCAGGGCTTTTTAGGAGTAATAAGGATTCGTGTTACTTGGAGAATGAAGAATGGGGAATAAGAAGGGGCAACAGAAAGATGATCAAGAAAAGAAAGATGATGCTGTATCAACAGGGATCTCAACAGGATAAATTATTGTGTCTTCATTTTAAAATGGAACACCTTTGGCCGTTGCAGCTACAAAAGCTGTCATGACAAATCATCTGTGGGCACAAAAAAAGGTCAAAGCACCCTGAATAAAGTGAAATTCCTTATCCATGCCTTTGATGTAAACTGGAGATGGTTGAAACTAAGAAGCTGCTGAGGTTGCAGCTCGGAGAGAAAACTTCCTTTACACTCAGTGAAACCACATCTTCCTGGCAAAGGACAAGAAGAGCACTAATGGGACATCACCGTTTCACCATCACTCCCCAAACCTCTTGTAATTAGCGAAATCACGCCTTTTCTCACTCCATCAGATACCTGGCAGATAAGCACACAAAAATCCGCCTACAGCTGTCAAGCTGATAGCATCTGTTTTGACATCCACGGCACAAAGGTCAGCCACAAACTCGCTTATAAAGGTCATTTTTCCAGCCCAGGGTGGAGGCAAAGGAGAGGGATTATTCTGGGAGTTCAGCAATACCTCTCTCCTGTGACAGCAATAAACAGAACTCCCATACACAGCTCACGGCTCGCACCTCCCCTGCCTGAAATAATCCCTAAACCACAGGTTTTTGCGTTTCCAAGAACACCCCTGCCGCACAGGCGCGCTTTGTTCCGTGTGGCTTTGGGTGCATTCCTCCCCGGACAGATTCCCACTGTGTCCAAAACGCATCATATCCATCGGAAAAGTTTATGGCAAACTTAAAAAAAAAAAAAAATCAAATAAACCAGCAGAAAGCAGCCCGAAAGACTTACGTCAAGATTTCTTCTGGTTCTGATTTAAAACCTGGAAAACGTACGCACAGCCAGAGGGACCCAGAGCTCCCACCCCAGATGCAAGGAGTAGGGGAGGGCAGCTGGCAAGCGGAACGCGACGTCTGGCTGCGGCTGCGATTTGCAATTTTAATTTCTAACTGAACTGTGTCCCGGCTATGATCACTTTGCTTTGCTGTGTGCGTTCTGGAGCGCTGGCCGCGCAGCGATGCTGAGAGCCTGACGGTGGCTGTGACCGCCTCGCCAGCTCCTTCCCCCGGCTGCCATCGGAGCAGACGACACCCGCAAAGCCACCAGCGAGGCGGGCGCTGCCTAGACCTCCGGCCCCGCCTGGAGGGGATCCGCGGGGACCGAAGCGGCCACAGCGGGACAGGTGCGGGATGCGGCCGAATGCCCGCGGAGGATGCGCGGACCGCCCGGCCACAGAGATGGATGGGCTGGCGAACTCCCGAGCGCTGCCGGAACGTCCCGGCTGTCGCTGCCCGGGAATCCCAGCGCAGGAGAGGGACAGGGACCCGCAGGGACCCCCTAACCAACCCTAACCCCGCTCCCCGGCGCGTCCCTACCGTGTGCTCGCGGCTCGACATGGTGCTGCGGCGGCGGCGGGCCGGCGGGCCGGGGCTATAAGGGCTGCGGGACACGTAGCGCGGCCCTGGGCCGGCCCCTCTCGCCCTGTGCCCGCCCAAGCCACCGCCTCCTCCGGCCCGGCCCCCGGGGGAACCGGGCAGGGCGCTCCGGACCGGAGAACGCGGCCCCCGGCCCCCGGAGGAGCGGGCACGGCGCGCCCCGGCAGAAAAGCGCCCTGAAATGAAAGCTCGGGGCTCTCCTGCCAGGCTCGAGGAGAGGGAGGAGGAGGAACAGCAGCCCACACAGCTATTGGGTGAAAAAGCACCTCCCGAGGATGATGATGATGATAAAAATGTTAGTTAGTTAAAACCAAGCAGTGCTGGAGGCTGGTCCCTGAGGGTTTGGCCAAAATACCGAAAAAGTTGGAGAGAAACAGAGAGGAGCCTCCCAGCAAACAAAGCGCAGCAGGTGAGGGGAAGAGAAACGCCGTGAGTGACAGCTTTGCCCCCCAAAGCCTCAGTTTTCCACTGCTGGGTCCCAGAACTCTGCTGAAACAGAGGAAAGGACAGGCAATGTCCTGGTGGAGGGAAACCGCAGTACAAACCTGGGATGGCCCGCGGGCAGGGACAGAGAAAGGAAGATCCTGGTGGGGCTGGGGTAATTCTACACCTGAGGGTGAACGGTCCCATCCAGCATGGCACTTGTCCTCCGGGACCCCTGCCTCCTGCTCCATTCCCATCCACGGATCCATCCCAGGGCTGCAAGGATGGCTGTGCCAACTGTGCTGCCTCTCCTCTAGGAGGAGATGCCTCACTTCTCATCGTGCCCAGAAGAGCAAAAGCTCCCTCCGGGTCCAACATGCTGAGCCTGCTTTGGGCAGCTCCTGTTCAGCACATGATCACCAGCAGTCCATAAAATACTCCTGCTTCATCTCTGGCCTTCATTCCAGCAGAGTTTAAAATCATTGATGCCCTGATTGAGCCCCGAGTGAAGCCCCTTGAAGGAAAAAGGAAAACATGTTGGGATTTTGCAGTGCTCCCCAGGGTTCATTCTCCTGATGAACTCTTAAAACAGAAAATGGGAAACCCCAAGGGAGCGGTGAAAGGATAAATGGGGTTCCTCAAATGAGGTCTTGCTGCAGGAAGAACAGGGCCCACTGTGGGAAAACACAGAGGGGAAGGAATGGGGCTGGAAGGAGGCAACAGCACCTGCTCAACCAATTCCCAAAGCCAGGCAGCTATTAGAGTGTGATCAGCTATCAGCTGAACTAATCCCTAGTGTAATTCCAGTTAAACCCATGGCATTACATTCAGGATTAACTCAGCTAAATAATACCAGGGTTGCTTTTTAGCATCCCTCATTCCCTGCTTTTCCTCATATTGTTTTTCTCAATTAAGGGCAGATTAAATTTCTGCCATAGAAACAACCCAGCAAGGTTGGAAGAACAGGGAAAGAAGGCTGAATACAATATCCATGGGAAAAATCCATTCTGGTACATTTAAATGCAGGTCTTTACTCCCTCTCCATGTTACCTTGCCTTTCTGTACCTTCAGTAAAGCAGAAGGGTGGAAAAGGTGCCCAGCAGACCAAGGCCAGCAGGGAAACACATTTACTGAAGAACAAGGAGCAGCACGAAGGGGATTGTGAAGAAAAGGAGGCACCAAGAAGGGCTTCTGTAACAACAGTCCACTCTAAATCATCCTGGCCTGACACACAACTGGTTTTAGAGAGGGCATTTTTGAAGGAAAACCTTTTTTTTTTTTTTTTCATTATAAGTGAGCTGTAGAAAGGAAAGGGGAAAAGACAGAAAACTTGTGCTACAATGTAACAGAAAAATTAGCATCCAGAGCATGTAACACCNGGCATTTTTTAAAGAAAACCTTTTTTTTTTTTTTTTTTTCATTATAAGTGAGCTGTAGAAAGGAAAGGGGAAAAGACAGAAAACTTGTGCTACAATGTAACAGAAAAATTAGCATCCAGAGCATGTAACACCTCCATGTTTCCCCTAGATACCTATCAGTGAGACAGAAAATGAGTCAACATTATCTCCATTTCTTGCATCATTCTTCACTTCTAACTTCATCAACATTATTTCCCTTCTAGGAATTAAACTGACTGCTCATAACTTGCCTGAGAATTTGAGCAAATAATATTTTATGTGTAAGAGATCCAGGGGTTTTTCACATATTTTTCACTTATTTTTCCCAAGCACAATGCAAAGAGTGGTGTGAACATTCATCACATTAAGCTATAATAACTAAATATATTTGGCTATTGTCACAAGCTTTAATTTGTTTGTGGCTTTTCAAGGAAGTAACTGATGAAAGAATAAGAATTGAAGCAAGAAAGAAAAAAAAAATCTAGACACACCAATTAGTGACACTCAATTTTCATCAAAGAGCTTCTTGGGCTATTGAACAAGAGCTTCAGCCTCATGCAGCCAGGGAAAGCATCCCAGCAAAGCAGGGCATCCCAGCCAAAAGCAGGCAGGGGCTGCCCCTGGATCCCTGGAAGTGTCCAAGGGCAAGTTGGATGGGAATTGGAGCAACCTGGGACAGTGGAAGGTGTCCCTGCCCATGGCACAGGGTAGAATTGGATGAGCTTTATGATGCCTTTCAACTCAAACCATTCAGTGATTTTATGATTACAGGGAATATTTTTATTTGTGAGGATTCTCACTCTGCTTACAGGAGACTGCTGTTCCTCTCCTTACTGGGGAGGACAAAAGAAAATCATCATGCCCCTGTGACCTGCCCTTGTGCACTGGGATTCAGAATTTTCCTGCAAAGTCTGTACTGCCCTGACACCCTGATCTCAAAGAGAAAACAAACCCCTAAAGAAAAAGCTCTCTCAGGAGCCCACTGTGCAACCTGTTACATTAACAGAGAGCAGAATCTACATATAACTCCCCCAAACAGGCCTAGCAGGCAGCTGCTTGTGAGGCATTTGCTCCATCCCTCTTCCCCATTCCAAATCACCTTCTTAGTCAAAATTCCTATGCCAGCATTACCCAAGAAACTGCCCCAAAGCACCAGCACTCACATCAGTGTTCACAAGCTGGCCATGACCAGTGGGATAGGTTCATCAACACCTTCTGCCACCTACAAGGTGGCAGAGGTGGAAATTAAGAGGCCACATCATTTCTGCTCTGAGGAATCAGGCCCAGAAGTGCTGCAGCCTCTGGGCAAGTGCCATGGAAGGAGAGGACTGTGCCTTGCAGAGTTCTCCCACGTGGAAGATACAGGGGGAGGTCACTGTCTCTGACTTTGCACAGCTATACTCTTAAATCCTTGCAGGAATTCCCTTGTTTGATGACTGCCAGGTGGAAAAGCACTCCACTACTCCCTGCACTCAAAACTACTCCACTGCTGCTGCCTCTGCTCTTGTCAATCTGCTTTCCTAGTGCTGGGGAGCCTGCAGATGAAGGTTCAGTGCCTTGCTTAGTTTTTCAAGTCATGGAGACACAGGTGTTGCCTTCAGCACTGTTTTGTCTCAGATTCTTTGGCTTTGTTTTTCCAAAGTGCCAGGGGAAGCTGTCACCCAGTTAATGGAACATCCTCCAGTCACTGGGAGTGTGACAAATTCTGCTCATCCTGTCCCCAATGCATTAGGTACCTTTGAAATCTGAATATTCCCCACCTGAACACATGTAACTCCTCTGGCATCAGCTGCAGAGATACCAGAGATACTGAACTGCCCCAACAAGCACTTCCAGCTTATCCACCTCACCTTTCACCCTCTGCACAAAAAGGGTTGAATTCTGTCTCTAAGTCAAGGGCGGATCTGCAGCCCTAAAGCCTCACTTGTGAGACGTCAAATCAGAAATAAGCTATAAAAGCAAAGCATGGATTGCTGGAAGCACCAGAGATCCAGGTTAGGGTACTACCTCCCGGAGTCAGCAATCAGGACTTTAATGAGAACAGGAAATGTTTTTCCTTTCCTTGTTCTATAATTCAAACACATTGGATCATCCCCAGCTTTCAGAAAGCTGTTTGAGAGAACAAGAGCTCCAGAAGTGACAAAAAAATCAGCCACTGAAGCCTCCAGCACTGGCAACACCCACTGATGCTGGGGACTGCTACAGCCAGAAACCGAGTTCCAAACCAGTTTGCCAGGATTTCACAATGGGAGAGAGGAGCCCAAGCCAGGAACAAGCTCTGCACCTACTTGGGTCTTCCCATAGTGCTGCAGAGCTCACTTTGAACAGCCCAGGCTGGGCTTTTAATGCCCCAGTGCCACAACCACTCCTGCTCCCCTGCAGGACCTTGCTTTCCCACACGCTCTCCAGGCTGCACTGACACTTCTGAAGGTTCCCAGTGCAACTGGTCCAGCCTTGGGGATGGCATCCCACCCATACCAAATCCCCATAATCCTTAGGGAAATGGTAAAAATGCAAAATATACAATCCCACGGCTGCTTCTGTCACTTTCTTTTTTAGGGTGGGTACAAACGTGTCCTGTCCTCCGAGCACTGCTCAGCACAGGATGCCAGGGTGGCTCAGGCTGCAGGAGCTGAGTGGGCACCTGGTGGCACCTCCCTGCTCCAGCAGGGCCATCCCAGAGCACAGGGCACAGCATTGTGTGCACACAGCTCTGCACCAGCCCCAGGGAGGAGAGCCCAGAGCCTCTCTGGACAATGTGCTCAGGGCTGGGCAGTGCCCAGGGCAGAAGTTGTGCCTCCTGTGCAGGGGAATTGCTGGGCATCAGCTTCTGCCCACCAGATTCGTAAACTAAGTTCTGACAGGGGCACTTGATTTTTCTCACTCACCTATTTTTACTTTTTTT
>VXAX01002800.1:383896-405225 GCA_013399835.1 Leptocoma aspasia
GTATTCATGTTTTCATGTTTCTCTTTTTATTCATGTTTTCATGTTTCTCTTTTTCCCTTTGCCTCTATAAACTTGCAGTGCCTTCGAGGCTTCCCTGCCAGTCCCACAGAACCCACAGCAATCCCAGCTCCCACTTCCAGACAGACCTCATGCTCTCCTGATTGCACACCACAACTCCAAGATATAAAATATAAAATATTATATAAGATATAATATATCCCTATCAGGGCCTGGACAACACTCTACAAGGAAGGGAATATTGACTTTACAAATATCTTGGCTTGGAAGCAAAACAAGGATTCTTATCCTTTTGTGGTGTGTCATATTGCAGTAAAGATATTTATTTATTGAGTGTAATTATCTATTACAGGTCTGTTGCCTTTGCCCTATGTGATTGCTTGTCCCTATCACAGACTTTGACCCATATACCTACCTTGCTCCTTTTACAATACCAGAATAAAAATCTCAGCTCCTGGAATTTTTTCAGACTCACTTTCCCTACAGTAATCTGGGAACACAGGAAGTCAGATTAGAAGCCACAGAAGTCTTCCAAAAGCAGGCTGGCAGAAAAAAAGGCCAAAGATATCTACAAAGATACCAGGCTGGCTAAAACTGCCACCAGGACAGTTGTGATTGAAGCAGAATGAGTTAAGGAAGGGCTAATTTAAAATCCAGCCTCTCCAGGGCCGGGCAGTGTTAGAGCTGGACAAGCACAGACAGGTAGGGAAGTCAGCTCCTATCACATTTTGAAGCCTAATTTCATCCTAATCCTTTTACAAAGCAGCCAGGTGTGACAGCAGCTCCTACCTGTCACTCCCTCCATCTCCAGACACTTGTGAGCAGGAGCACCAAGCACTTTTCCAGGCAGCACAGGGAAAACCCCATGGGTCTCCACCTGTTTTCACTCCTGTGCAGAAGCAGATTGAGGATCTGCAATACATTACTGGATTGTAGCACTTTTCCCCCTGTGCCATTTCCTAGTGGAATCTGTCACACAGATTTCCACAGAAGTTGTGGACCACGACAGATGTGTGCTGCCACCAACTAAGAAAAGCAACTGTTCTCACAGGAACCCATGTGAAGGGAAACTACTTCTGGTTTGGTAAACTCAATTCCAATTTTGCTATTTCTAGAATGATCCAGAGAAGCCTTTTTACCACCTTCATAGAAAAGGCACCCTGAGGTAGAGGTGATAAGCTTTAAAAAAATCAGGGTGACATTTTTTGTTTGTGACAGGTGTTGGGTGCTTTATTCAAACACTGATTTTCATAGAACGGCCTAGGTTGGAAGGGACCTTAAAGCCCATCCAGTGCCACCCTGTGCCATAGGCAGGGACACCTTCCACTGTCCCAGGCTGCTCCAAGCCCTGTCCAACCTGGCCTTGGATACTTCCAGGGATCCAGGGGCAGCCACAGCTTCTCTGGGCAAAGTGGCCCAATAACCATGATGGAATTCAAAACTCCTGCAAGCTCTCCATTGCCATGCAGGACGGAAACAATTCCTCATTTACCAGCAGAGCTGCCTCCTCCAGCTCAGGTCTCTGCTCTGCAGGCTATGTGTGAGAGCTGAAGAAGTAGGTCACATGAGCCTCTGCTGTTCCTTGTCTTGCCTCATCCAGCTGGGAGCTCCAAGCACACCCCCAAATTTGGCTTTGACACCCAACTCCAGCCCTGTGCCCAAAGCTGGGTTGATCAACACATGCAGCACCTCCTGGAGGGAAAGAAAAAGATAAGGAAGAACCTGAACCTATCAAGAACTCCTTTAAGTCACCACCTCTTTCCTGCCTGAGCAGGGACATGGAGCACAGGGGCACAGGACAGGCCATGGCATGCAGGGAGTGACATTTGCTCCCAATTCTGCCTGGAAAGGATGCAGATGGAGACAGGGGAGATCTGCTCCATGGGAACACTGGAGGATCCATCTCACCTGACCTCAAACCCAGGAGAAGAAAGGCAAAGGGGAAACCTCCTGATTATCCCCAGGAATAATCAACCCCTGTAAACCCAAACATCCTCACTGGTGGGTTCAGGGCAGAGCCTGCATTCCCTACAGAGTAAAGATATGCTATTCTTTGCCACACCAAGGCCCACGAGGGCTGAAGAACAGCCTGATAATTCTGGGTTATGGGAGATGAAATCTGAACCCCAAAGGCTTTCCTGCAAAGCCAAGACCCAGCAGGATTTTGCATATGCTTCATGCTTGAGAGGGCTGGGAGCACAAAGCCCTGGGGAAGCAGGTCCTGGATAATAAAAGCAGCAGGCATGCAGGCAAACAGAGAAATGCAGGATATAGTTAGCAACACTCTTTGTATTGCAAAAAATTGAAATTTGTTCTATGCAAATCTACGTGCAAGAAATGACCTGAGGCATCTGGTGAGAAAGTTCTGTAACAGAAGATGAGAACCAGAGCACAAAACCTCCACAGGGCCACAGAAAACAGCCCTTGATCAACCAAACAAATAGAAAAACCTCACTGGCCTAATGATTAACCTTCTCGAGAAAAAAGGCAGGGAGATCTCCCTGCCAGCAGCAAGCTGTTTGTTAGACCTCATCTGGAAAACCAAGTACAATGGTGGTCACTAAAGTTCAAAAGAACTGAAGTGAAACAGGCCAGCACACACATGAAATAAGTCAGGTGAGGAGGAGAGATGAAGAGGGACCAACTTATCAGATCTGGCAAAGCAAAGAGTGCAATGAGATGCAAGTGGCATCTCCAGAGGGATCAGGCAGCTCAATGACTATGTCAGGACATGGAATAGGGAGACAAAGGGCAAGTATAGCATTACAGGCTGCAAACCAAACCCCTAAGGACTTCAAATCTCCCTTCTGGCACATAAACCAGGAACCGGAGCTTAGGGGGTTGGGTTTTTGAATTTGAGAGGTGAATGAGAGGCTGGACGTGACCTGGCAGCCCAGAGAGCCAACTCTGTCCTGGCTGATCCAGCACAATGGTGGGATCACAGAGAACCAAGAGCCACCTCCCTGTGCTTTGGACAGAACTATCTGATGGTTTGAAAATATTCCCTCTACCTCATCCCATGTATATTTATTCTAACAAATAAATGATTAATTTCAAACAATCGTAATTAAAAAATACAGGATATTGCAAGTTCATGAATATTAGAAAGTTGCTCCAGTTTTCAGAAGTATTTTTAGGCAACCAAAATCCTCAGAGAACAGCAAATAGCATTAATAGCAAGAAGGAGCAATACATCATACACAGAGGACATCTTTGGGATGCTATTTTACGTGGGGGAAGTGTGAAATAAAAACCTAGAAAAGTTCACAAGAATTATCATCTCACTCCTTTTCAAGTCAACAGCACAGCCTCACCTTGAACAGTGTGTGCAAGTGTGGCCCAGGAAATATATTTATAGGCACAGGGTAAAACCAAGCCAAAAATCAAAGCAGCAATGAGAAGAACAGAATAACTCCAGCACAAGGAATAAAGCAGCAAGATTGGCCCCTCCCATGTGGGGAAAAGAAAATCAAAGTCACAAGTAGCACAAGTGGGATGCAAAGAGGTCAAGTGATTAACTCCTCTGCCAATAAAAGTGCTCCGAGGAATGGGATGAATTGCTGGTGTTGAGGAAAGCAACACTGAAACAAGATCTGTATCACAAGAACTGCTCCAGAACACATGCCAAGCCTCACCATTTGCATATGGAAACTAACCCTGCAAACTGAGAATGTTAGAAGCTCTCACTGTTTTCAAATCACAGCTCCTGGAAACGTGGCTGAAATTCCAGTCTAGCAGGAGACTCAAATGAGAGGAGCTGGACCTTCACAAAGCTCCAGCATCCACCACATCCCACTGCAAAGCAAGCCATGGAATCACAGAAAGGTTTGGGTTGGAAAGGACCTTAGAGCCCATCCAGTGCCACCCCTGCCATGTCAGGGACACCTTCCACTGTCCCAGGCTGCTCCAAGCCCCAAAGTCCAGCCTGGCCTTGGGCACTGCCAGGGATCCAGGGGCAGCCACAGCTTCTCTGGGCACCCTGTGCCAGGGCCTGCCCACCCTCCCAGGGAACAATTCCTAATTCCCAATATCCCATCCATCCCTGCCCTCTGGCACTGGGAAGCCATTGCCCCTTGTCACTCCATCCCTTGTACAGAGTCTCTCTCCATGTTTCCTGGAGCTCCTTCAGGCACTGGAAGGCCACAATTTGATCACCTCAAGGCCTCTCCTCTCCAAGCTGAACAATCCCAACTCTCCCAGCCTTTCCTCCCAGCAGAGCTGCTCCATCCCTCTGCTCATCCTGGTGCCTCCTCTGGGCTCTCTCCAGCAGCTCCAGGTCCCTCCTGTGCTGGGCCAGCTCTGCAGGTGGGGTCTCACCTGAGCACAGGGGCAGAATTCTGCCTTTGGGTTAGGAAAGCACCAGGAGAGCTGTAAAGAAGAGAAATTCCTTAAGAGAAATATATAAAGCTAAACACAAATCCACTGTCCTTAGCTCAAAAAGCCCCTGTAGCCACAATCAGGAGGGGATGGGGAATGTTTGCTCTGTCCCTGTGCTCCAGGCACCACATCCCACCAAAAGCCAGAGGGCACCAGGCCGAAGGACCTTGAAGCTGATCCCAGCTGCATCCTCTTTCTGGAGTGGTTCCCAGGATCACCTGGGCACCTTCTCGTTCTCTAAGAGATCAGGATCTGTCATCACAGCCAGGGAAGCATTTGAGAGCTACAGGTCACTAACGTGGACAAGCCTGCAGAGCTTTTCTGACCCCTAAATAAATAACACAAAATTCACCTCGGTCCTTCCATACTATTCCTTCCACAAAAATCCCTTCCCTGAAGATGAGGGATTTTTTTCTGTTAACTGAACACAGCAACAGGTGTGCTCTAACCTTTGAGCAGACTGTCAGAAAAACAATGGTCCCTTTAAACTCAAAGGAATTGTTAAATTAAATAAATAAATGAGTCCACCACCATAAACGCCATATGCTGTTAGTCTGAACCTCCTCAGTCCTGACCTTCACTCCAGGCCAGTCAGGAAAAATCTGTAATTTAAAGCCCAGGAAAGCAAGAATTTAACAGTTTAAAGATAAGCCATTAGTCCTGCCTCAGCAGCACCTGATAATACTACCAACCTTTAGAAAAGTTAGACAACAAACAACTCTTTAATGTACTATAGACTCAAAAAAACAGGGACAGAGGGACATGGATGGTGGTGATTGTGTTCCTTCCCCAAAGGTTCTATGTGGTGTCTTAATTTGAGAGGCATTTCACTCCTTTGCCTGTGACTGCACAGTCTGGGGGGCTTTTCCCTGTTTTAAACAAAACATCCTCTATTGTTTTCCATTTCCAACTGTCTTACAGACCAATACATCCTCACAGAAAATGCAAAAACAGCCCTTAATCAAAGATGATGCCATCCCAGCCACCACACCCTTTTTGCATCTGCAAAAACCAGGAAATTGCTGCTGCTTTTTATACCAGGGTTCCTGGAAACAAGAGTAAAACTTTAGTCCCCTCAAAATGTGAGTGTGAAAACCTAATTAAGGCATTTTCTATTAACCACCGAGAAGTCTGATGACTTAAAATAATCAGAGACACCAGGACATGTAACAGCAACCTCCCAACTGTATTTTGCAGGAAAACACAGCCATGATTCCAAAGATCATGTCATTATTGCTGCTCAGAAAACAGATGAAGAAAGTGTGCAGTTTTATTTCACAGCACTAAAAATCCACAAGTTCTCCAAATTCATCCAGTTAGTACCAGATCATTACAAATCTGCATTTGACAGCTCCACACTAACCAGAACTACAGCAGCTCTTACCAGGCAGAAAAAATTCACTTGCCAGAAAGATTAACCATTTAACAAATTAAAATGTACTTCACACATACTGAAGGCCAGCATACAAGAACACTGTTGGTATTTCCCATCAGTGAAAGCTTCCAGTTGCAGAAAGGTTGCAAAGAGTCCATGACAGATGTCTGAGATGAGGCCTCCAGAGCCACAGGAAGGAGGAGAAAACATTATTTGTCTTGCAGGATTTTTCAGGATGTGGGAATGTGCACTGCCAGGAGATGTGGCAGCCTGATCAAACACTGCATACTGAGCAGGTGCCCAACTCCGGAGGAGTATTTTGATCCATTTTAGTTTTCTTAAGTATCTAAATAAATATCTTTGTTTATTAGACAAAAGGATCAGACTGAAGTCACCTCCCCAGTGCTAAGAACCAGAACAAATGCCTGGAGTATTTACATGTCCCAACACTTCTGTAGTGCCACAATGGTGCAAAGTTTCTACACTGAGCCTCTAATTCTGCCAAAGGAGTGAGTCAGAGCATCCTCTAAACACAGATCAGAGCCCCAACAGCACATTTGCCTCTCCAGTTAATTGCTGACAGCCACTGAAGAGAGATCTGTTACACTGGGGGTGTGAGGGACCCAGGCTCCAAGGTGAAACAGGGAACAGCTTCTGAGGCATCACCCACAGAATTTAAACAGTCAACCTGCTTATGCACAAAGGGTACTCCACAGCAGGAGGTTTTTGGTTCCTGCACCTCACCTGGCACGCAACCAAAAACACAGTCAAATGCCATGTATTCTTCCCTCCAAAAGGAAGAAGGATGTATCTTTTAACAGATGTGATGTCTTAAAAATCAGTCTTGCTGAACTGACAACAGAATCCTCCATTCATCTCACATAGTCAGGCTTTCATCCCTTCTGTTCATGAATCATCACTGACTCACAGAAAAAAAATATTTGTTCAAAGGTGGATTTTCTCACTCTCATATCTGCTCTTTCCAAACTTAACTGCCTTTAAACAAAGGCTCATTTCTTTATAGCCTGACTCAAATGTTGCAATAAAGTTCTTAACTGGGATCTGTCACAACCATTTCCATCAGTTGACTTAGTCTCAAGGTAGGATCATGTGAAAAAGGAGACATGCAAAGGTGATTGAGCAGTAGTCATATGCAGGGGCTGACAATTACCCTGACCTATATTCCTCTGGTTGTTGCAGCACTGAACTCCTCCCTAACCATTTCCCCAGCTTCAGAAAGAGCTGTGGATTTAACACTGGCAAGTGCTGAAATATTTGAATCAGTACCTTCTGTGATCTCTTGGTCTCTGCAGCAAGTGGTGCACTAATCAAAGAGGGCCTACAACCACAGGTAGGGAAATGCCCTTAACTCAGAGAGCAACAGCAAAAAGCAGGTGTTCAATTGCTCCTTAACTTACAGGTATGTAAACATGAGGTGCTTTTATACAAGGTATATTAAGAAGAAAAAAGTGACAGAAGACTGAGTCCCCCAAACATAGCCTAACTCCAAGTTGAGAAGTTACACTTAGTGTTTCTTTTTTCTGTTTTTGTTTTTTTCAGCAGTTAAGTTCCCAGTTCTGGGGGAGAGCCTACAAAAAGGCCTTATCAGGTGCACTATAGACATTTTTACCCTCAATGGCTATGCTGGTAATGGCAGGCTATGCTGTGGTAATCACTTATTTCCCAGTCTTCACCTCCTGCCCAAGAAACACAGCAAAACAAACCCCACTTTACAGGGTGAGCTCTGAATGCTCATTAGATGGTGAGAATGCACACTTGAAGAGCTACCAGCACCATAAATCCATACTCTCATTTGTGTTGGGGCAGCTTGGTCAAACAGCCATTCCCTTGCAGGTGATGAAGGAATTTTTATCTGACTTAATTCAGACATTTCTCATCAGGTATCTTCACTGCAGAGTACCAGTAAATACTAAAATACACTAAAACACTTCCCAGCTTTCAGGCATAAGGGAACCTACTTAAAGTGCACTTCCTTTAAAATATCACCAGTCCTTCTATGCCATTCACCTCCTTAAAACCAGCTGCATTTCAAAAGCAAGGGGGCACATCAAATGTGTAAGGGCTACATAAGTGGCAGCTTGTTTGGTGCCTTAAAGTTACCAGAAGTCAAGCCTCAGCCCAATCTTTATACAGTTCAAAATCCTGGATTTAGAGTTAGCAACAATTCCACTTCAAGCAGAAGGCTGGAGCCATCAGAGGTGCTTTCCAGCCAGAGCTGGTGGAAAACTGTCAGCACCTGGCCAGGACCAAGAGATTCAGAGCCGTGGCACTGCCTAACCTGAATGCCCTGAATGGCCCAAATAACACCAGAAATGGATGGTGTTAGTGCAAGGACACTCCAGAGTATTTAGAGAATAACTGCTGCATGTCCCAAAGCACCTAAAAGGAAGAGTGGCTACTTTCCACTCCCTCGTTTTTATTTCTTTTTTTCCTACTTTTTAAAGTTAATTTACTTACCCTGGAGACTAACTTGCTATGCAGGATGGGTCGATGATGACCTTAATACTTTTAATTCCTTGCCCCTTTACAAGCAGGTGATGCATGCAGGAACCCCTCCTGCTTTAAAATGCCCAAAATAGAAATGGTGCTGTCCAGGCAGAAGTCGTGCAGCTGTGGAGAAGAACTATGTACCCTCTACCTTCTAGAAGCTTGAGAAAAGGATGAAAAAAGGTTTGAAATATTTCATGCGTGGCACAGGAAAACAGCAGCTAGAAACACAGGCAGCAGAAAGCAACACTGAATCAGTCCAATAAAATAGAAGCTGCCCCAGCTCTTAAATCCATCTATGGCCCATTCATAACAGCAGTGACCAATGAAATCAGCTTATTTGCACATATAAACAGACAGGTATTTGTGTCTTGCATCACACATTTGTTACAACTTCCCCGTGACAGCAGTTGTTTATGGAGTTCTGCTTATGCAACAGAGAACCAGTGCACTGAGCCGAGACAACCCTCCAAATCTGCAAGGTTAGAAAGTCAACAGAGCAGCAAATCATCCAAAGTGCTTGTTCCCAACACCTGTGGAACTGAGCCCAGACCAATTCGAAGCAGGCCCGCTCCATTCCATGCCCTCACAGCTCATCGACAGCAGTGACGTTGACTTTGGGCAACTCGCACTCCTCTTTGAAGTGGCAGTTTTCCAGGATGTCCTTGTAGTAGTCCTTGAGGTCCGTGTAGGTGGAGGTGGTCTCGTTGGAGTGATGGAAGGACAGCAGTTTCTCGTTGAGCAGCAGCTGCACCTGGTACTCCTCCTGGGAGGCGTTCACGTGGTCGCAGTGGTAGAGCACGAACACCAGGTTGGCCGCGTACGGCACGATGCGGCCGCTGCGGAATTTCCGCTGCGCCTGCCGGGCGTAGTTGTTGGCCAGGAGAGGCTCATGGTCTTTGAAGTAACCCATCAGGGCAAGCAGGGGCTGGAGGGTCTCTGCGTGCCCAACTTGGACAATCAAAGGTGAAGAAATGGGTTTGGAGCTACAAAAGAAAAGAAGCAAAAGGGATGAGCAAGAGGCTGTGCTTTAAAACAAAGCACCAATGCCTTGCACAGCTGGGCTGAAAGAGAGAGACCTTGAACCTGTGTTACTCCTGAGAAAAACCTGGTTGGGAATTTCAGGCTGTTACAGACATTTTAAATGCAGCTTCCTAAACTTTGTCCAAGTATTGATCCAAGGCCAAAGCAGCGAGGTTCAGCCAGTGCCGGGTCCTGCCCTGGGGTCATTCCAGGCCCTGCAGCTCCAGGCTGGGCAGAGGGGCTGGAAAGGCCCTGGGGGTGCTGTGCCAGCGGCTGGACAGGAGCCCAGGGGTGCCCAGGGGGGCACGAGGCCAATGGCCCCTGGGCTGTGCCAGCCATGGGGTGGCCACAGGCCCAGGGCAGGGCCTGTCCCCTGGGCTGGCCCTGCTGAGGGACCTCGAGGGCTGTGTCCAGTTCTGGGCCCTCCCGGCCAGAGAGCCCTGGAGGGGCTGGAGCTCACATACACAGTTAAGCCCATCATTAGATGTGAGAGAGTCTCCTTCAAATCATCATCAGCATTTACCAAATTTAGTCTGGAGACAGAGATCCAGTGATGCAGGGCAACAGTTGTGCCTCCCCAGTTTAGCAGTCCGAATGACCAGCAGGAATACTGCTATTACCAGTTCCTGAGGACAGCAAGCAGCCCAGAAGGAGATGATGGTTCCTCAGGAACAGGTCAGCAAATCAAGGCACTAACTTGTACCATGACCAAGGAGAGTTAATGGAACAAAAGGTTACACACTGCTCAGGCAAAGGGGAGAGAACAGCTGGCTTGCTGTGTCAGGAAGCACCAGCCAAGAGCAAAATCTGACCCTTGCTCCAGAGACAGATGATGGCTTTTGGGGACCATTTCCAAGTGGCCCATGTCACTTGGTCTAGCACAGGTAAATACAGGTTTAGCTTTCAGGAGACACATCTTGACTGGAAGAAGTCATGGTCTGAAAGGAGGTGAAAAGGAGGTGAAAGGTCTGAAAAGGAGGCGTTTCCTTGGCTCCAACCCAAAGTAATGGAAAAATGGTTAATTGGGAGACTTGCCTGTGGACTGGAACTTTGATCAGCTCAGCAGGAATTCAGTGCTGGGCCAGGGTGGGCCCTACCAGCTCAGTGCAGCCATGGTGTTTGTGCTGTCTGACACACCTTGTACCATGCTCCTGGTGAGCCTGAGCCCTTCTGACTCCACTCCTTAGACTCTCCTCTTACACAAAACATCCCCTAAAAATATATATCCAAACCCTGCTTCTGTTTTCTGTTCACAAGAAGCAGCCTTCAAACCACATAAAGGTTCTCTGAGGAGGACATTGTATTTTTTCCCATCCATTCCTTTGTTGCACCAAGATTTACATTCACCACACTCTTCCATCTCCTCAGTGTTCCTGCTCATGTTCTCCCTTGCTGTTTATAACCCCTTCACTCACTTTAAAACTGTAAAGCTTTTGGATCCTTGAATCCCTTTCTCTTCCCTTCCCTCTCTTGTCCACTTGACCAGATCACATGTATCCTTCCCATCCACACACACCTGCAAGGAAGTGGTTTTGGGTTTTAGGACACAGTCACATCCCTCCTGTCACAGCAGCAAGACACAGATGTCTGTGGAAGGAAACAGAAGGCCATTCCTTTGATCTCCTGCAATTTCCAGCTCAGAAGTCTCCAGGGCCAGAGATGGCTCCTAGGTAACGAATCACTCCTTTGCCAAATCTCTCCTTCAATCCACACGCATTCCTAGCACACACAACATCCTGTGGCAAGGAGTTACACAGCTTCACACACCGCTCTTCATTTTTTCTATTTGTAGATGCCATGTCCCATTTAACCCATTCCACTCACAGCTTTGCAATAGTGTTCTCTCCAAGCTGAGAAATCCTACCTTAGTCCTTCCACAATTTTCCCACATGAGCTACATCCCTTTAGATCAGAGTATCAGAATGCACAATACTCAAGAACCATAAGCCACACAGAAATCAATGCTGCACCCATGAGCTCTCTGCTTAATTCCTGATATCCAACATGGAATCATGGAATGATTTGGATTGGAAGGGACCCTAAAGATCATCTCATTCCAACTCCCTGTCCCTGTCAGGGGCACCTTCCTTAAACCAGGCTGCTCCAAACCCCATTTGCCTGAAGTCTGAGATATCTCACACAGCTACAACAACCTCATAACAGCCCCTGAGCAATAAGTTCTCCCAGATTCTATCCAAACAGGTGACAAGAAGATCATTTTTCCCCATGTGGATTACTTGACAGCTCTGCAGTTTTCCAGCCCAGTCAGTCTCGTCAGGTCCTTTCACAATCTTCCCAGTAGAAACACTTCATCTTATTTATCTTGAATAAAAGTGCCACATTTACAACACCACTGAACTTGTCAGCTCTTCTCAACATTCCGAGCAGGTCAGATCTTTCCAGCTCTATCTCTGCTAGGAAAAACCAATCAGCTGTCCCTACCCACCCTCCATTTCTTGTAATTTTATCAATTTTTCCCTGTGTAAGGACCTTTCCCCTTAACCCCATCTCTGTAATTTGAGATAAGCAAACCTGTTCAGAAGGATGTCTGGAAATCATGACTGTGGCTACCAGATCACTATTTTGTATTTGCTGATCCCTCCCAAGAGCTCCAAGAGGAATATTTTCCTTTTAAAGAGCCATCCTAACACTTCTCAGGTGTATCAGATTCATCAAGGTGCTCAGCAGTACTAGTCTGGAGCATTCTTTCCACAAGACTGGTCTGGAACTCTGATTCTCTCCTAGAGCTGCTTTTTAAATTTTTCCCTTATTTAATTATTTGTATTTTCATGTCATCCCAGCTCCATAGTGGTCTCTGTTTTGTTAACTAAGAGGGAAGCTGGGAATGCAAATATGCTGCTAGAACCTCCAAAACAACCTTACATGGGCATTACTGACTCCACAGGGAATGGATTTCACAACCCACCACTCAAAAAAGGCTTCAGAAATGCTAAGACAAAAAAGATTAACATTCTGGCTATCAATGCTGGCTTTAAGCAAAGTTCAGTTTTACTTTCCAGCTGATGCTAAGCTAGAATGTTGAAATTGAAGTAAATCACAAGAAAATAGAGCAAAAAATAAATCATAAAAAACCAAGCAAGGCATATGTTCGCAAAGCAGGAAATAAACTACAGCACAGACAAGTCTTCAAGAACAAGGGAAGAAGTGGGAAAAGAAGGACTAAACAAGGTGCTCACTCTCAGTGTAGCTTGAGTTTTTCCTTCACTTGCTTTAGTCTCATGAAATCCCTATGCCAACAGGCCAAACAGCCTTGGGAGGCAAAACAAACCTCTCCCACTCAGAGCTATCCCACTGGATTAGTTTAATGAGGATTAAAACTGTTTCCTGATACAACACAACCCTGAGTTCTCCACAGCCTCTTTAACACAGCATGCCTGGTCTTTCACCAGTGCTGGTGACTTCCCAGACTGCCAGGGTCAGGCCTCCAGCTCAGATGTGGTTTCCTATCATCCAGCAATGACAATCAAAATGGCCATCAAGGTTAAACTGCAATATTTTTAATTGTGGGGAAAATTATGACAGATTATGTCTTCAGAGAATACACACAGGCAAAGGTTACAATTGCCCCTACATTTCTGATAAAGGCAGAACAAGCAACAAAACAGTGATAAACAGTAGCACAGGCTACTGAAATATGAAGTGGCAGGCCAGATATTTCCACACTCAATTTGCCTCACAATCTATCAATGACTCAGCGTCTTGTTGGAAGCATCAAAGTTCTCAACAGTGTACTCTGGGAATTACTAATGGCATTTCAATCCACTTTTCCCCTCCCTGTTATTTACCAGTACACAGCTTGGGAAAGCCCACTGAGGAAATCTCATTCCCACCTTGGAAGGGAGATGAAGGGACTGTGCATAAAACTCTGCCATAAAATATTAGGAGCTTGTCTGAAAGGGATTGGTTTCACAGTGATTTCACGGGGCACTTCCCAATGAGCAGAAGCAGGTTTCACTGGGGAGATGTGCCAGCTCCTGAACTGCCCACATTGGGGTTTTACAGGTTTGTCTTTTACATTTTAAGTAAATCTGACCACAGATGAAAATGAAGAAAGTACTGAAGAAGTCAACAGCACAACCCCAAAAGCTATGTCTCACCATGGAGGGAAAAAAGCTTCATGCAAAAGCACAGATGTGGGATTTATAATCCAGGCAAATTCTATTTCTCCTGGATCTCAGCAGATTTGGGTTTAACTCTGAATTTTCTGCATCAGCTCACCCATCTTCAAGACCAGATCACTCCTACTCTTCCCAGGACTACTGACAGTCCATTTTCCATATGGAAAAATGAACTTTCTTTTAACCAAAGTTTATTTCCTAAGCAGTGATTGGACTTTCAGTTAGAAATAACTCAAACTCCAGGAAATAGTGCTATAAGACAAAACATTTCCTGCAGCAAAGCTCAACTGGCCAACCTTCAAACCTCTTGTAAAAATCCCTCCAACAACTGCACAGAAGGTAAGATTTTAACACCTCTTTAACAAGCAAGAGGTGTTACACTACATTCTGTTCCTTTTCTCCCTAATAAAAAAGCCAGGTCAAAGGACTCCAAAACCTGCCTTCAACTATGGGATGAGTTCTTCATCCTTCTCATTTCCCCCTGTGATTTATTTCAGGGGAAAAAAAAAAAGCTGGACAAACCCTAAACATAGCAGGAAGCAGCAGAGATCAGGGAAGGCAGTGGTGGCATTCAGAAGGCAGCAGAAATATTTAACAGTGTCAAAGCTCAGAGGATTTTCACCAGTGGGAAGAATAAAAAAAGTTTAAAAAATTATCTGTCAAATAGTATTAAGTCCTTATATGTCAAAACTTCCACCATAAATAGAAGACAGCTAATCATTCCCAGAATCAGACACAAAAAATGCCACCACTAATACTGACAAGAGAAAATTTTCTTCTGTTGCAACAAGGAAAAAGCTCACTCATGACAAAAGCAAACTTGAAAAGCTGACTGGACTACACAAAACTCATTAAAAGGCTCTTATCTAGTCCTGAGCTAATCAGGACTAGGCCTCCTTGTGTTTCACTGCAGAGCTGCTGCACTTTGAAAGGCTCTTTCCTGGCTGACACCACCCCTCCCATTGTTTCAAACCTCAGAGGTAGAATGCATCACTGCCGCAGCAGCTCAGTGTTGATCCATCATGAGCCAAAAGCAAACCACGAGGCTGATGGCACTTGTCAAACTCTTTCTGCCCAAGGTGGACACTGGTCAGACCAATTCATTTGTCTGTTACTAGCCCAGGTACTGTTTTGTTTGGGTTTTTCATTTTTACATAAAAGGATATGAATCTGTCAAAGTTGCTCAGGTAGTTTTTCAGATCAATTCTGAGCAAGCATATATTGACTAATTAATGTGAGACTGAGGACATGCTGGGGAGTCTGAAAGGCCCAAGAAACTTTAAATCTCTAGTTCTGGGCAGACAGATGAACAGCCACATTGCCAGGGCAGAGACCCCGGGCTGCCCAGCTCTCTGAGAGAAGTCAGTAAACACACTCTTCAGGAAGGCAGACACAGGGATGCTGCTGAGTGTGCCACAAGGATCTGTGGCGAATTTCACACCAGAAGCTCCCCTCAGTCATGTCACAAGTCCCACCTTTGAAAGATGGAGCAATCAAAGCCAACCACACACTATGATACAGAGCTGCTGACAGAGACATTGTTTATTAATGAAAGTCAGGCCAGCAGCAGTGAAGGGGTTTTAATAAAAAACCTGACTGAAGGTTTGGAGCCCGAGCAAAAGGGGATTTTCAGTCTAATTATTTCATTGCTACTGCATATGTAGAAGCTTTTTGCTCAGTTCCCTTTGTAGAGTTTTGAACTGTGAAGTGGTTTTAGATCATCCATTATATTCCTTTGTACTGAGTCATAGGTTTGGAAGGAATAATTAGGGCACAGCAGTAAATGACTCCTGAAAGGTTACCAATTGTGTGGGGAAGTGACCTGCAAAGAGGAAGGCAAATTACATGCAACAATAAAAGCTACCAATAAATTGCCAAATTGGTCTGTTTACTGTACAGCTTTGTGGTATAACTCACAGAGATCACCTTCAATTGATCGTGAACCACATTCAAATTCAAATAAGTCCTTTTTTATTTTTTTAATACCTTGGACCCATTTACTCCCTCAGAGGAAACCATCACCAAATATTTTGCAATGCATATGTGCAGCTAGGCTGGTATTATCAATGCACACTGTAAATACTGAGATGGCTGCACAAAGCATCCTCCCAATTTCCAGAGCCTTATTTGGCCATTTGGACAGTACAAGCAGTAACAGGTATTTCATATTCTTTCACCAGCAGGAAATAGTCGTGTTAAATATTTGAAGCTAGAAGGAAAAAAATGGAAAGTCTAAAACAGCTTTAGTGAGTAGCTGACGTGCTTTAAAGTATGCCACAACTGATTTGCAAATCCACTTCTGCCCAAGTGTGCAGCTGCAAAGATTTTTAAAATCAGATGAGCAGCTTCATATTGCATTAAGTACCAAAATACCTGAATTTCTCATCAATGTACAAACAATTCCTGTGGGCAAAATACTGTTCCTTAAACTGCTGGGAAAACCAGCAGTGAGAAGTAATTCTTCATCAGCTTCTCTTGCTATTTTCTATCTCTAGCAGGCAGACTTGGTAAAAACACAGTTCTTTATAATTGTGAAGACATATGACAACTGCCCAACTATGCTATTTCAGTACAGCAAATCACAGGGGTTTGATATAGAACAAGTGAAACTTTTTAACCAAGGTCTATTTCCTAAGCAGAAAGTTGTTTCATTTTATATACATCTCCTGTGATACATTTCATTATATTTCTGTAACTAAGAAAACTTATATGGAAGAAAGAGTTCTGGCCCCCAGCCTAACCCTTTGACAGCTTTTAACACCATCTTGCTGTCACAGCAAGACCTGCACAGGAGAGACCATTGCTAGTTTAAACCCCAGAGTTATACTGGAATTCACATGATGGAAGAGCCTAAAAACACCTGAAACTTTTGCACTGCAAACTGAAAGTAGGACTAATTAGCAATAGGTATTTATTACCACCTTCATCATATTCTTAAGGATAGACTAATCAGTAAGGAAGGGTTTTCCACGAAGGAAATAAAAGCAAGCTTTGATAAGGCAACTAAGTTTAGTAATAAGATTGCAAGGGCAACAATCACTTCATGGAAGAAACAGGTTTTCTCTCTTTAATTTCACTGTAACTGGGAATGAAAACAGAACAAAGCTACTGAACACATACAGTATGCTACCAAAAACCAGCTTTGCCAACACTGCTCTCCACTGCCAAGTCTGGAGCAGAACAGATAATCCAGATCCCTCAGCTTCTTCCCAGAACAGAAATGTTTCCCTTTTTACTTCTGGATAGCCCAATCTAAGCTTTCCAAAAAGAAAATCGATTTTGGGGCAAAGATAATGCCCTGGAAGTAAATTTCTTTTCCTTAAATTTTTAGAGCAAGCAGCCAGTTATAAACCAATGTTAAACACCATTAAATTGAAACAACATTCCACTAGAAGACATTTCATCATCACAGAAGTTCATTTCCTGAAAATGCTGCAAAAATATTTAACCTGCTGCCTTGAAGTTGACCATCACCATAAAAAGAAAGACTTCTATATATCTTTTTATCTGTATGTTTTCTCATTTTCACTGTACTCTCACACTGCCACAGGGTGTCTCTCACCACAGATGAAAAAGAGATAAATCTCTCTGTGCAGATGAAATAGGATTAGCTGCATCTCTGCTCCCTAGATTCCAAGAGAGACAAGCTGGCCCCGGCAGATTCCCACATTCTCTGCGGGGTTACCCAACCCAGTTTGTTCCCAGGTCTCCAGTGCTTTACGACTGCCACCTTCTGTTGTGGAAGGGAGTGACACATTCCCGTGGCTACCTCGGCTTTCCGGCTCCTGTTTAGGATGAGCCTCATCCTGAAGACTGCTCACCCAGCTTAGAATTTTGCAAGATTTAGGGTCCTGGTCCTTTACATTCACTGCGTGCTTCCCTCGGTGATGGCAAAGCAACACGGGAGCCCCAGCTGGGGCAACTGAACTTCCACAGCCAATGCTGAAGGACACAAAGTTACCACAGCGCTTGGGAGCTCTGCCTCAGACACCTGCTCTTCCCACCTCCCAATTTAGCAACTGCTGACCCAGCTCCAAATAAATCACTAATCTCCATCTGTACCTCTTTCTTCCAACTACAGCTTGTGGGTTTTTAAAATTTGTTATTTTTAAACTTACAGGGATGTTTTATACACAGTTGAGACACAGCTGCAACTAGTGTGTGTGATGTAAGGATTGAAAGGCTCTCACTGACCAAAGAGGAAATTACACTAAAAGGGAACAAAATTGATCACTCTCCTTCCATTATACAATCTTATGGCCCTATCCTTGAGATCCTGTACTTCTATAAGATTTCCATACTAATCTGCTAAGGTATAAATTCATGTGGCTAATTATTAACCATGAACTTGTTATTGTTCAGTTTACATAAGAACATGAAGGCAGGCTGTAAATTAACATTTAAGCAACCAATTATTTTTAACAAACAAAAAAAGCTCATTATTTTAACTCAATGTCTCCTCTCAAATTGCAGGAAGAGAACACCACTATCAGACAGAAGTTGGCTGCCCCCTGAAGGCCTGTGTGGATCAGCAAGTTAAAAGATGGAAACACTTTAGCTGAGCACAACTGCATTAATGAAAGAAAAAAAAAAACCCACTCTTCAAAGTAATACTACTCCAGTAAAAATTGTATTGCCACTGTTAAAATTTTCCTAGCTCCAGCTCTGCTATGTTGCCACGTTTGGAAATAAAGTACTGAACTTCCTTTCACATGAAATCCAGCTCAAGATTGAGCACAGAAAGCTCACCCCCAAAGCACTGAATTTACCTTTTGCTCTCCTCCACTGCTTTGTCCAAGTGCTGGAAGATATCTTGGAATAAAACACAGCTGGAGCGACTGTTGATGTCATAGCCATATCCTCTCTTCCAGTACTGCTTCAGGTCGTTCAGGTATTCCAGCACCTAAAGTTAGAGCTCACAGCTTTTTATTACTGCACCAAGGCAAAACAAGAAGCTCACAGCCTGGAGTCATGACACAAAGAAACCCCCAAACATCAGGGCTCCAGCTGGAACCACTTTGGCATAAAACCAGACAAAAAAGCGACCAAATTCAGCATCTGGCAAAAATCAGAGTCAGCTGAGGTGCTGCACATCATGAGACAACGACTATCCACTGCTTTTAGCACTTCTGATTTTGTCTTTGGCTCATCATTCTTCTCACAGAATCCATCCCACACCTTTAGCCCAGCTTGTCTGTTTTCATGCTCCAGAGACATGCACACATCTCAAGAAGACAGAACTGTGCCTTGGAATTATTCAAGAGCACACAGTGCTCTCCTCATTCTCTGTTCCTTTCTTGACAATTCCTGGCATCAAAGCTGCTTCCCACCTCCCTGCTGAATTATTTATAACTAGACTGAACAGGGCAGGTCTCAGCAGAAGCCCATGGTGACCCTGATCCTCTCAGACAGGAGATGACTTACTCCTAACTGCCCACCCTTTAGCCAAACACCTACCTATGCAAAGGTCTCCTCTTTTCCCAGGGGTGCAAATTTCCATAAGAGCCTTGGGGGAGCCTTACTCAACATCAAAAGCTACATCAAAGAGTTTTGAAAGAAGAGGAACAAACCTTTGTCTCATTTATCTGCGTTCTACTGGGTTTTGTCAACAGGCATTTATTTGGTTTTTGAGAGCTGATAGTCCCCAAAACCAAACAGAGTCTTAGAGGCCCTGGGAGACCTCATTTGATGTACCCTGGAGTGAAGTTTATCACGTGATTCTATCATGTGAAAAACACACATTAGAGAATGGTTTGGGATGGAAGGCCATTTAAGATCACCTCATTCCAAACCCCCTGCCACAGGCAGGGACACTTTCCACTAGAGCAGGTTTCCCCAAGCCCCATTTACCTTGGCATCTTCTTCACTGAAGAGTGAACACCATGGGGAGGTCACGTTTTTTATGGCCAGCTCATATGAGCAGGTGAGAAAAGCCACTTGAACAAGATCTGCAATAAAACCAACAAACAAGCAAGAGATAAACCACTGCTACACAAGTGGAAACTTCCTCTCCTCAGTTTACCTCTAAAATGAATTGCAATTACTGTTTGGCAATGCAAACAATGAAATCCAATAAATATTTGGCAGGACAAAGACCAAGCACCAAAAATACACAGTTTAACTATTTATTGTGCAAAATCCAAATTCTGGACTGCAAGCTCTTCGCATTACATCATTACAAAGGGAAAACAAGAGCATTTCACATTAAATGCTGTTCATCTGCTGATGTGTAATAGGTGTCTGCTGCTGGTGCAGCCACAAAAGTCAGAAGAATCAATAAAGGGAACATGTGAGGTCTTGGACAACTCCCCCTCCATATCAGCACCTGAGTACGAGCAGCACCAGGCTGAACTTTGTTTCCAGCACCTCCCCAACACTGCAATCCCAACAGCAACAATTATTTTGGGAGGCTTTTCCCACCACTTGACTGCAGAGGGAAACGCAGCACTTCTGTTCTGGACAGGTGAGTTTACACACAGGGCTGCTTTCCTCAGGTCATTTATGTGCTTGAGTTATAAGGGGTGTCACAAAAGCAAAATTAAAACACTCAAATTCCTCCAAAACCAGGTAAAGGGGATTTCAATCTACAGGAAAGATGTTTTCACACATCTTTTTCTTCTAACCACTATCCAACAATCATTCATTACTGCAACACCAACACAGACACAGAGTCTCATGCACTTAATTAGAGACTGCATCTCCAAGTCACAGCCACTTTAAATTACCTACTGTGCATAACTCCACGTCTTGGAAGTTGTTTTTGGCCACCCTTGGAGCCAAAGCCATCTCTAACAAGAATTCCTTACCTGCATTTAGCTCCTCCACTGGCAAACACAAGGCACTGGCCACCTTCTCCAGGACCTTCTTCATCTCAGGCCCCTGTTTGAAGGCGTTCACCTGGCACATGGCCGCGTCATTCTCCTCCACCAGGGCTACAAACTTGGCACAGTGATCAAAGAACCGCATCAGGGAGTCGTTAACTTCAACCTCCACCTCTGAAAGCAAACCTTGGCATCAGGGGGAGCACCACCGTCCCCAAGGGTACCAGCACGTGGCCACCACGACATCCTCCAAGGGACAGTCTGCCCACTACAACCGTGTCCCCATGGAGGGGATGCAGGGTCCCCCTCAACCTGGGCAGGGGGGACGTGGGACTGGTCTTGTGGCTTCCCTCAACCACAGGGAGGGCACAGGACATTCTCAAGCCCTCTGGGAGCGTCGGGGGCTCCCTCAGGGAAGGATTATTCCAGCCACCCAGGAAGGTAACAGGAGTCCTCCATCCCCTCAGGGAGGTCATGGTGCTCCCCCAGCTCTCAGGGAAAGCACAGGGCTCCCTCAGGAGAAGGACGGAGCTCCTGCAAAAAGGGTGTGAGGCACCCCCATCCCCTTTGGGAGAGCCAGGAATCCCAGGGGCTGCCCCGGTCCCTCAGAGAGGGCACGGGACTCATTCACTCAGGGCATGGGTCTCCTTCACCCCTTCAGGGAGCAGGCTCCCAGAAAGCACCTGGCGCGCCCTCAGGGAAGGACGGGAGTCCCCCATCCCCTCGGGAGAGCTGGGAATCCCTCAGCCCTTCAGGAAAAACTCCCCAGGGAAGGGTCGCGCACTCACCGTCGCCGCCGAAGTCGAGGGTCGGGCCGAGCCCGCGGCGGAAGGCGGCCCCGCTCTGCAGGCAGCGGTGCTTGGAGCTGCTGGCCAGCGCCAGGCGGCGGCGGGCGGCGAAGAGCGCGGGGAAGCGGGCGGCCATACGCCGGGCCAGCTGCTCCATGTCGCGCCGGCCCTGCGGCGCCAGCCGCCCGTCCAGGCTCTCCTCGTACCACATGGGCCAGTCGGCCAGGGCGGCGGCGGCGGGGCAGGCGGCGGCCCCCCCGGCCCGCCCGGGCAGCCGGGC
>VXAX01002800.1:405618-427522 GCA_013399835.1 Leptocoma aspasia
CCGCCCCGCCCGGCCCCCACGGCCCCGCCCGCCCCCTCACGGCTTCACTCGCCTCAAAACAGCTCCTCGTGGCATCACCTGCTCCATCACAGCTTCACCCGACCCCTCCCGGCTTCCAGCGTCCCCTCACGGCTTCGTCCGCCCCAGCCCGGGCAGTCGTAGCCAGGCGGGAGCCCTGAGGGGAGCCGCGAGCTGTCTGACCGATTTTTGCGTCTGCTTTGCCTCTGTGGAGCCTCACTGACTTCACGGAGCTCAATAAAAACAAAAAAGTCGATACACGGTCAGACACGAGGGGAATGGTTTAATTCCTCTGTGCAGGCAGAACAACTGGATCGACTGCAGTAGGGAAACAAGAGGCAGAGGCAAGGTACGTTGTCCTTCTCTGTATATAAAAGTCAGAGCAAACCCCTTGAAGCAGATGGGCTCTAACCTTCTTCTTGGTGGTGAGTGTCCAAGATGTGCTAGTTCTGAAAAAAATTTAAATTGCTCCTCCTTCTTCTCTGCAGTTGTGCAATTTACGATCAACTCTAAGGTTTCCTATTACCAAAAATGCACCTTGTTCGACTGGTAATAGAATGTGCTCCTGTCCCTTGGAGTCCTGTTTTAGAGAATCTATCTGTTGATGAACAGCAACAGCAGAAATTTGCTAGCAAATCCCTACATGTTTTATTCATCAAATTAGTCTAATTAGCATTTAAATTAGTTAAATATTAAGACCACTTCAGTCAAAACCCTGGACCTAGGCCATGCTGGGAATGGGGCAAGTGAGGATGTGGAAGTAAACTTCAAAGCTATCTCGGTTTCTCAGAGCTCTGTGAAAACTTCAGCTATGATGTAAATATCTCCATCATTAGAGAAGCTCTGGCGTAGATAGATTTTTAAAAAGTTAATACAATCTCCTCTTTGTTGTTTCTTCACAGCAGAAATTCATCCCAAACCAGGAACACTGCCAGGGACTGCAGCTCTTCTCAGAATTCGCTTTGTCCTCCAGCATGGGTGACCAAAGCCAAGAAAGGCCTTTCACAGGTGGTTTTGGCTCTTTTTTTGCTAAAAAACAGCTGGATGGCACTCAAAGTAAGGTAGTGATGCTGTGAGGAGATTGTAGGTGGCTGCTGCAGGGGTTGGAAGCCTGGGGCATGTGGGTTTTCCATAGAATCATAGAATCTCTTGAGTTGGAAGGGACACACATAGATCACCACACCACAGAATCCCAGGGTCATTGAGGTGAGAAAAGTGTTCCCAGCCCATGGAGTCCCAGCTGTGCCCCATGCCCACCTTGTCCCCAGCCCAGAGCACTGAGTGCCACCTCCAGCCCTTCCTTGGACACCTCCAGGGATGATGGGGACTCCAAAGCTCCCTGGGCAGCTCCTGCCAAGGCCTGAGCAGCCTTTCCATGGAGAAATTCCTGCTGGTATCTTGAAGCCATTTCCCCTTGTCCTATCCCTGTTCCCTGGGAGCAAACTCTGATGCCTCCCGGGCTGCACCCGCCTGTCAGGGAGTTGTGGCGTGATAAAGACCCCCCTGAGAGTCTGCTCAGAGGAGTGCCACTCCTTTTAACTCACTTTTTTTTGTTCCCAGCAAGAGCAGGTAGGAACAAGCAGCTGTGTAAAAACAAGTGGGAGCATGAAGTCTGCAGCCAGGGATGTTTCCAGCCTGGGAGCTGTGTCCAGAGAGCCACCAGTACTGGTTTTAAACACAGGATCCCAGGGTGGCTCAGGCTGCAGGAGCTGAGTGGGCACCTGGTGGCACCTCCCTGCTCCAGCAGGGCCATCCCAGAGCACAGGGCACAGCATTGTGTGCACACAGCTCTGCACCAGCCCCAGGGAGGAGAGCCCAGAGCCTCTCTGGACAATGTGCTCAGGGCTGGGCAGTGCCCAGGGCAGAAGTTGTGCCTCCTGTGCAGGGGAATTGCTGGGCTCAGTCCCTGCCCGTGGCTCTGGTGCCATTGCTGGGCCCCGGAGCAGAGCCTGGGCCCTGCTCTGCCCCTCCCTGCAGACACTCAGTCACATCCTGCTGGCACTGCTGGCAGCATGGAATGATGGCATTGTAATGACCTATCCAGAAAAGCTTAGAGAGGCTTAGAAAAGCAAAGAATAAAAAGAGGCATCCTGTGGAAAAGCCTGAGCAGCACAGTGGTGACACATCAGGTTATAAAACAGTTTGGGCAAAAGCATAAGCAAAACATCCCCATGCTGATTATACCCATTTTCAGCTAAACCCTCACTACTGAATAGATACCAGCTTGTAGCTAAGGAAACAGAGTTATCTGAGCTTTTGGCCCACAGCACATCCTGTGGGGCCCTGTGTTTTATTCAGAGTCAGACTTCACTCCCTGCCTGCATATTCAGGCTATTGCTTCTGCAGCTGAGAATTTTCAGCAAATAAATAAATTTTCATGATCTATTTAGTCCACTAGTGAAATTCTGTTGGCAAGCGTGTACCTCACCTGTCTCCCATCTTCTCAATATCCAAAAGGAAGTGTTAATGCAAGAGTGTGCTAAGGCTCAAACAGGGTAGGGAAAACCTGTAATGGTGAAAGGGAAAAGAAAATATGGGAATAAGTAAGTGGTTTAAAGCTTCTGGGCAAGGTTATGGGCTCTCTGTTAGAGCAGGGCAGTGTGACTCAGCTGTCTCCCAGTGACTCTGTGCAGGGCTACTTGGCCCCTTTCCTGTGGCTCATTTAGTTTATATTAGACATATCTACCACAAATCACTTCTAGCAGATCATCTTGTATAACAAAACCAGCTATGAGACTACATACAGTGTTGCTTTGAAACCTGTTGAGGGTATTTTATAAATACTGAGAAAAATACCCATTCCATCTCCTACATAATTATTCACTGTAAGGAATCTGTAGTTGGTTTTAGTAGGAAAAGGATTTTGCATATTACAGCAGAGTGCACATGAGCTGCTGTGTGCAAGGGAGAAAAAGGGAACTCAAAGAGTTTTTTGTTAGAGATTGTAAATGTGAAGTTAAAAGGTAATTAAGTAAAAACTGGTTTGTGATCCCAGTTGCTGTTCCAGAAAGGGATTTCTGTGTTCTGAGTTGTCATGGGCAGACAGTTACCCCAGATGGGATCCCTTCCTTGTCCTCTCACATCACATTAAATCATCACATCCTATTGCATCCCATGAAATTGTTCAGATATGTATTTGGAATGGTTTCACAGGATATTTTCTATTAGGACAGGGAAAATCTTATCAATAGGATATCATTCTATGAGGAGTCACAACACCTCTAGTTCATATCCCAAAACTCTGGACAAAGCATTTACGACAGCCACGTTGCCGTTTTCACCCTCCACAAGTATTGTGATGTTCTTTTTTTGGTGCTTGTGACTTCTTTATATCTAAGTTGGAGGCCAAAACCATTTTACAAACATGCCTGTTACAAATGCAACATCATCAGATTGTTGTCTCTTCTGTTTTCCTTTATTTTTTTTTTCTTTCCATCTTCAGTTCTGGTGATGCTGAGGGTGGTTAGTTCATGACTCACATTTCCACAGCAGCATTTTTTTGTTCTCTTGCAGTGCAATCAAATAGTCCTGTCCTGAATAATTTCCTTGTTTCTGCTTCATCTATGGATTTTCTGTAGAGCTGCACCCATTTCCAAACCAAGCTCTATTCAAAATGCAACTGAGAAAGTTAATGTACCAACCTCTTCTAAAAACACCTTTTTTCTTATAAACCCTCCTGCTCCTCACTGCTTTGGTGGCCTGTAATTGCCATTAATGGAAGTGTATTTCTTTAGCAGTGAAAGGGCAGAGAACCCAAATCTTCCTGTGTCCCCAGCTGAGTGTATGCCATTAGCTGGTCTTTCCAGGAATGAAGAAAATGCTCCCATTGCCAGTCTGAGCATTGGGGTAATTCCCATAGTACAGAACTCACTGCCTGCACCTGTACAAGTGAGGCATGGTTTCAGCTCTCTGTGTAATGCTTTTAAACCCAAAGATATTAATTACATAGTCCAGGGAGGAAAGGTGTCAGCCCCTAATTCTGTGTTCTGCTTTCCTTCTCATGCAACCTCACTCCTTCACTGACAAGGAATCTCAAAGCAAGAGTCTCTTCCTGCTGGCTGGTAGCCATTCCTTATTATCTGATGAGTGGCCATGGTTTTAGGAGAGGAAATAATCATAGAATCGCAGAATTATTTGGGTTGGAAGGCACCTTAAAGATCATCCTGCTACAGGCAGGGACACCTTCCACTGTCCCAGGCTGCTTCAAGGCCCAAAGTCCAGCCTGGCCTTGGGCACTGCCAGGGATCCAGGGGCAGCCACAGCTTCTCTGGGCACCCTGTGCCAGGGCCTGCCCACCCTGCCAGGGAACAATTCCTAATTCCCAATATCCCATCCATCCCTGCCCTCTGGCACTGGGAAGCCATTCCCCCTTGTGACTCCATCCCTTGTACAAAGTCTCTCTCCAGCTTCCTTGTCAGCTCCTTCAGGCCCTGCAAGGCCACAATTGGGTCACCCCAAAGCTTCTCCTCTCCAGGTGAGCACGCCCAGCTGTCCCAGCCTTTCCTCCCAGCAGAGCTGCTCCATCCCTCTGCTCATCCTGGTGCCTCCCCTGGGCTCTCTCCAGCAGCTCCAGGTCCCTCCTGTGCTGGCCCCAGGGCTGGGGCAGCTCTGCAGGTGGGGTCTCACCTGAGCACAGGGGCAGAGGGGCAGAATCCCCCCCTCCCCTGCTGCCCAGGCTGGGGGCTCAGCCCAGGGCACGGGGGGTTCTGGGTCCCAGCTCTCACCCCCAGCACCCCCAGCTCCTTCTCCAGGGCTGCTCCAGCTGCTCATCCCCAGCCTGGATTGATCCTGGGGGTTGCCCTGATCCAGGTGCAGCACCAGCACTTGTTTTTGTTAGCTGTTGGCAGCTTTGAGCCTTACAGGGCCGAGGCAGCAGGGAGGTCAGACCCATGGGAGTGCTGCTGTGGGGACACTCTGCGTGTCACCTCCTGACCAAGGTCTGCATTAACCCAGGTGGTCCAGAGCTGAATGTCCTCAATTCATTTGAATTTAGTTATTCTCTCTAAACAAGTGAATTCCAACCTGAGGGCAGAAAGCAAACCCAGCAAGATCCCAAGGCACTACATCCTCCAGACACCCCAACTTTATTGTTCTCACGTGGATGAGCCCTGCAGACACGGGACAGGCTGGCAGTGGCTCGGCTCAGCCAAGGCACACACAGCAGCCCAGCTGAGCAGGTCTCCATGTGTCCCTGTCCTGGCCCTGGGCACCAGGAGTGGGGCCGGGCAGAGATGAGCTGATGGGAGTCTGATCTGGCCTAGAGAGAGGCAGGAAGGTGTGGTGGAGACTCAGAGGAGGTGGAGGGTGTGGGCTTGGAGCAACTCAGCCTGCTTTTGGGTCACACCTTCACACTGGGAGGTGATGTGGCAGCACGTTACCTTTGGGAGTTCCTTGTGCACCTTGCCTCCCACGAGCAGGGTGCTCCTCTTCCCCCTGAACTTCCCTAGCTCACATGCAGCAGCTGGTGCCTGTGCTGAGCAGGCAATTCTGCGTTGTTGCTGCTGCTGGGTGGGATGGAAGCATCCAGAAACCCGGGCTCTTGATTCTCTGTCAGTTGGCATCACATCTCAGCTCACCAGTGCAAAGCCGTGTCAGCACAGTGATGCTTGATTCGGGGACACACTTTTGTACCCTGGGTGCCAAACCTCTTCAACTGCCAGCTCCCTGCTGCTCCTTTTGAAGTGTGGGCTCTTCAGAGGCATTTTCTGCTCCTCTGGGCAGTCCTTTGCCTTCTGTGGTGTGAGTAGGGAAGAGTTTATTCTCACAAGGAAAGCAATGGGTTTTTCCATAGCTGATGCCACATCTTGGTTAGCAATGGGAGAACTGGAAAAGGAATGACACATATAATTACTGCTTTCTGCAGAAAGGGCTGAATTCAGATCTCATCCATGCTGTCCTAATGGAGAGAGAGTGTTCCACATGCCCTCCCCTCTGGCACAGCACCGTTTAAATGTGTGTGACACAGCCTGTTCTCCCAGAAAACACAGAAACCTCTGGGCATCCTAAGTGGTTTGACCTCTTTGCAAGCAGAGTTTCTGGTCTTGCAGTGTGGCTTCACCCTGTGTGGGCAACGTCGTCAGCCTGGCCACCCCATAATTATGTGGTTGCCTTTCTGGAACATGGCAGGCCCTTCCAGTTCTGGAGCAGCATGACCCCATGCAGCAAAGTCAGGCAGGCTGTGGAATGGCTTGGAGATTCAAAAACCCAGAGATAAATTCAGAAAGCCTCAAAACCCAGCCAAACTGGGTTTTCCAAGGGTAAAAGTAAATTTAAATAAGAGTTTCTTTTTCCACGTAAGTAAGAGGAGGACAGAAACTATGTGGACCTGTGCGCTATATATGGAAAAGTAAATTTCTTGGTTGTATTTTCACCAAAATACAGGCACAAAGAAAGCTCAAAGATTCAAGCATGCTAAAGGCAAGGGACTATGCAGAATAGTGAATCATGTAAGAACTGGACAGGACAAGGGGAAACGGCCTCAAGCTGTGCCAGGGGAGGCTCAGCTTGGACAGCAGCAGGAATTTCTCCATGGAAAGGGTGCTCAGGCCTTGGCAGGGGCTGCCCAGGGAGCTTTGGAGTCCCCATCATCCCTGGAGGTGTCCCAGGAAGGGCTGGAGGTGGCACTCAGTGCTCTGGGCTGGGGACAAGGTGGGCATGGGGCACAGCTGGGACTCCATGGGCTGGGAGGGCTTTTCCAGCCTCAGTGATTCTGGGATTCTGTGAACCAGCAAGAGCAATTAATTAACTAATTAATTAATCCAGTGCCAGTCTTTTTAGTATGGTTCTGTCAGACAGGGTTTGGGCTTGGATGGCCCAAAGAAGACCATGGTAAGGAAGTTTGCTGACAGCACAAAGCTGACAGTGCCCCAGTAGAGAGGACAAGTCAGAGATAGGATGAAATTTAACAGTGAGAAATTCTTGCAGCAAGCAGGGATTTCTGCTGCAAACTCTAAAGCTCAGTAGGACAAAGGAAGAGAAAGGCTTGAACAGACCAGCAGATCTCCAGGCAGCTGGGAGCCCTCGGTGTGGCACGGCCACATAACGGCAAACTGGAGTTTGAGGCAGGTCAGAAGTGACTTTATCAGGACACGGAGAGAGATTAACACTCCCCACTGTGGGTAGCCACAGCCACAGCCAGCCAGGGGCAGGACTGCAGGGAAGCACTGCTGGGTGGTGCACAGCTCCTGAGAGGGCACTCAGATGGCTGCAAACCAGACACGAGTGAACATGAAGAGGATTCTCGGCTGGAAAGGGACACTTTGGGAGCAGCCTTCCAGCAGCCAATGACCCAGCTGACCCCAGGTGAATTCAGCAATCTCAGTGGGAGGAAGGAGGTGCTTGGTGAGATGGGATGTTTCCAACCTGTTCCCCGTTCTTCTGCTCTGCTTCCAGCCAGAGGTTCCAGCCTGCAGCGCTCTTTTACAAGCCAGCTCTTGACAAAGGGACAAAAGGGATGTTATAGTAACAACAATAGTGTGACTTCTCCTGCCCAGTGCCATCCATCCCCACAGGAAAACAGGGGCGGAAAAGCTCTGAAAGAGCTGCAGAAAAATTCAGTGTCAGGAGTTGGCATGAAACAAATCCAACTGTATCACGCTGCATTCAAAGCCACATCTTATTAAATCATTCAGGATGAAGGACTGGAAACAGGGGCAGTTTGCCAAGTTATTCAGCAGATGTACAGTCACGGCTGGTCAGCAGCTTTCTAAAATTACCACAGTCATCTAAGACAGATTTTCTTCATGACCAAGGCAGGTTTTTAATAGATTCAGGAAACAAAATGTTGTCTGGTAACATTTCTCCTAATTCTAAGGAGTAAATTGCACTTGTGATACTGCTTTTCAATTCCTTCTATGTTTTCTATTCCTGTTCAGAATTTTTATTTTCTTTTAAAAAATGCTGATCACCCCCATTTACCCTTAGAACAGTGAAGGCCATGGTAACTTCTGTCTAGTTGTAAAAGGCTGGTTTATAGGCAATTATTTCAAGAAGTTTGGAGGCGATTTAAGTACAGTTTGAAATTTTTTTCTGATCTGGACAAGTTAACTTTTGTCACTTTATTTTTTCCACAGGAAGTGACAACTCACTGCTGCTGACTTTGTTTCTCTGCCTGCTCTTCACTGCACTGTTTTATGAAGTTTAGCTTTCATCTCCTCTAGACTTGAGCGATGGTGAGGCATTAGGAAGCCAAGGAAATTATTGTACTTGCCAATACACTCTCACAAGAGGAGAAGCAAATATTGAGAATGCTCCCTTCAGCATTAGAATGAAGGCAGGTGCTTGTTCTGTCCTCCCTAAAGTCTGCAGCCATGCCAAAGGTATCTCATGGTTATGGAAGCAAGGGCAGTCCATACCAGTTGTCATATAATCACAGAATCACAGAACCCCAGGGTCACTGAGGCTGGAAAATCCCTCCCAGCCCATGGAGTCCCAGCTGTGCCCCATGCCCACCTTGTCCCCAGCCCAGAGCACTGAGTGCCACCTCCAGCCCTTCCTGGGACACCTCCAGGGATGATGGGCACTCCAAAGCTCCCTGGGCAGCCCCTGCCAAGGCCTGAGCAGCCTTTCCATGGAGAAATTCCTGCTGCTGTCCAAGCTGAGCCTCCCCTGGCACAGCTTGAGGCCGTTTCCCCTTGTCCTGTCCCTGTTCCCTGGGAGCAGAGCCCGACCCCCCTGGCTGTCCCCTCCTGGCAGGGACTTGTGCAGAGCCACAAGGTCCCCCCTGAGCCTCCTTTTCTCCAGGCTGAGCCCCTTTCCCAGCTCCCTCAGCCTCTCCTGGGGCTCCAGCCCCTTCCCAGCTCCGTTCCCTTCCCTGGACACGCTCCAGCCCCTCCAGGGCTCTCTGGCCGGGAGGGCCCAGAACTGGACACAGCCCTCGAGGTCCCTCAGCAGGGCCAGCCCAGGGGACAGGCCCTGCCCTGGGCCTGTGGCCACCCCATGGCTGGCACAGCCCAGGGGCCATTGGCCTCGTGCCCCCCTGGGCACCCCTGGGCTCCTGTCCAGCCGCTGGCACAGCACCCCCAGGGCCTTTCCAGCCCCTCTGCCCAGCCTGGAGCTGCAGGGCCTGTAATGACCCCAGGGCCGGACCCAGCACTGGCTGAACCTCAGCCCATGGCTCCAGCCTGTCCTGATCCCTCTGCAGAGCTCCCTGCCCTCCAGCACTGCCACACTCCCAGCCAGCCTGGTGCTGTCTGTGAAGTTACTGAGGGCAGCCATGGTAATTCTCACCCTGAAATCTGTTTCCTGCACTCACACTCTGGTTTCAGCTCTTACATAGCGCACAGTTTTTATGGTGCCCAGGCAGTGTGGGTGGCAAACAAATAATATCATCTCTTTATACTTTTGGAAAGGTGTTGCCCCCCCCAAAGCCAGGCTGAGGCTGATGGCAAGCACAGCTTTGCAGAAGAAATATGTTGTGCTCCCAGCTCTGCCCAGAGCTCAGCTGATGCTGTGTTTCAGAGCACAGATTCCAATAACAGGAATGAAGCAGCACGTCAGTCATCGGGCTCTTTCTTTTAGCACCGTTAGCAGTTACACCACAAAAGGCAAATGAACAGAAAGAGGCATTCAGCTGGGGCTGGCTGAGTCTTAGTCTTTTGTCTGGAAAATCCTTAACATCCCCATTGAGGACTGGGGTAACAAATTAAAAACTTTTGTCTGCTTGCCCCTCCAAATCAGCGCGTGTCAGTAACACTGTGAGCGTGGATAAAGGAAAAGGGAGTTGTGGGCTGGCTCTGCCATTCATTAAGGTAAAGTAATTTCCTCTTCTTTACACAGGGTTGAAAAGGGCTGCCCAGTGCAACAGTGCTTGGGGCATGGATCTGGATACAGCGGGGGTGGAGAAATGGTGCTGCCGTCATTCCAATGTCATTCCCAAAGCAGTCATTCCTGCTTTGGGAATGACTTTGAGTCCCCTGCTGAAAGCAGAAATCTATGAAAAACATCTTATTTTCTTTATGTGTGTATGGAGAATCCACTCAAACTCAAAATTAAACAATGAATGGGATGTTTTACCCCTCTTCAGGATCTTCAGTGCTTGCAGGTCTTTGGTTACAGAGCAGTCAAAGCCAAACCTTTCCTGATAGCAACAGGGATGGACCTACGGCCCCTGACCCCCAGACTGCAGCTGGGGGGTTCAGGGTGGATGTGGGGTAGCACACCTTCCGTGGAATCACACAATCACAGAACCATTATGGTTGGAAAAGGCCTCCAAGGTCTCCAACCTTTAACTGGAACACCACCATAAGCCAGCAGCCCTGGGACAGACACTGGGAGGGTTTAGGAACCTCCCTGAAACAGCCCATGAATGAGGGACCAGCGAATGGAAGAGATGGGAAAGCTTCCTTTGAAGCAAAATTCAAAAACCTTCCTTTGAAGGTATCACTCAAATTCCTGTTTGACAGGAAAAATAGTGACCTGGGCAAGCTTTCTGTGTTATTGTGGCTGAGGAAACAAACCTCTGTGCACAGAAACAAGCTGCACATGGGAGGTGCTGCCTGACAACATGGTCAAACCCCAGCAGTTTTCTTCTTGCTTTCTGTGGGAGGTTACAGGGGCTGGGGTGGTTTTATTGAAGGCACTGGTCCATTCAGGAGCCATGAACTCAAGCTTTAGAGTTTCACAAGCAGCAGGGTCCCTTTTTTAATCACTGTTTTTATGTCTGGGGAAACAGCGCTGTGTAGAATGGAGTTCTTATTTCTCTTGGCTTTCCTGACATCTACCCTGATTGAATGTCTGTTTGTTTCACTCCTGTCAGGATAAAATCTCTTCTTTTTGGCAGATTTCCCATGCTGGAATTCACTTTTGCAGTTGATACGTTAATGGTGCATGGCTGCGAATCGACTTTGTAAAACCTTTTATTTAAAATGCCAGGATAATAATTTACTGTGCTTGTCATTGGATCTCTTTTTGCTTAGGCACTCCCTGCACTTCTTGAGCTGTGGATGTGAAATAAGCCTCAGTGAAATTTGGCAGGATGTGAGGTGCAGCATTAGTTGGTGTTAGTACCCAAACCCATCATTTGGGAAGTTTCAGTGCCTCTCCTCCATAAGGTGCTGTTACACATGTTCATTACATTAACACAGGCACCTTTGTGGAAAATGTTCTTCAGCAGACCCACAATCTGTGACTGTCGAATAAATTCACTTGTGAACTGATTCTGTGTTAAAAGGGAGTTTTATACCCATTTATCATAATGAAAGGAATTCCTTAAGCACTATGGAAAACAGCCACCTACAATTATCACTCAGTAATTTAAAATTCCAGTTGCTTTCCTTTCTGACACAGAAAATATATGTCTATGCGTGCAGTAAAGGTATTTAATGATCACATGCTGCATTAACAGGATAGGAAAATTAATCCCATCCAATATAAAAGTATAAATATCATTAGCTGAACCAAGATGAATGTGACGTTCTTGGTGAGTGAGTCTATTTTTGGGAAATCACGGGGTTGGAATAAGATTAAAATAAAAAAGAGGTGACACTTGGCTCTTCTAACTAACTGTAAAATATTCCCTTTTCCACTAAGAGGTTGCAGCTTGTTCCTTTCATAAAGCCTCTGGTTTAGCCTCTCTGTAATTTCAGCCTGAGAAAAACTTCAGGGTTGAAGCAGACCCTGGAGTGACAGGACAAGGGGGAGTACGTGTAGATCAGCTATTAGGAAGAAATCCTTCCCTGGGAGGGTGGGCAGAGAAGCTGTGGCTGCCCCTGGATCCCTGGCAGTGTCCAAAGCCAGGCTGGACTTTGGGGCTTGGAGCAGCCTGGGAGAGTGGAAGGTGTCCCTGCCCATGGCAGGGGTAGAATGAGATGAGCTTTAGAGTTCCTTTCAACCCAAACCACTCTGTGATTCCATGTAACCAATGTTGCTTATTTTTGCAGAACAAGTTCACAAAGCAGCTCAGCTTGTGCCACCCTTAACATTTCCCCTGACCTCCAAGACTGCTTCTCATAAGGTAAAATTAATTTGGTTGGACTTAACCAAAGCTGTTGTTTATCTCATGGAATATTTTAAAAGCCAGTCTGTTCCCTCTGTTGGTGTATTTTTGTTCTGATTTAAATAGACACAGAACAAAACACTTGTGGTCTGTGTGTTTAATGTGCTGTGTGTTTAAAGATCCTGCCCTGCCTTTTCTGGTCCTACCAAAGCTGCTGATGGCAGCCTAAATATCCTTTTGCAGTTTCTGTAGTCATTATAAATCTTCCTGCTAATGAACAAGGGTGTTCCTCGGAGTTTATTTAACCAGGAGAAATGCTGGTTGCATTTCAAACTATCTCACCATCATGATTTTAAGCCCCCAGATATTTTGCACAAGGAAAACACACTTGCAAAAGCTTGATCCCACCAGCCAGGGTCAGAGATCTCCTCCTGGAGGCTCCTGATGCCTGTTGGCATTTGGCTGCTGAGGCAGCAGCAGAGTCAGGGAACCCATTCCAGCACATGTGCTCAGAACAAGAGCTAATTCATTCTGGGAATAACTTTGAACTGACACAGAAAGTCAGCACTTCTCCCTGCTCAGGGAAGCCAGCTAATTCTTCCAAGGCTTTATTTTTAGCTGGAGATAACCATGGGCTGTTAAACAGCCAGAGAAGCTGAGACAAGCCCTGTGGCACTGGGAGAGTCCTGCTGCAGCATATGGGCCTCCACATCTGACTCCTTGTGCCCATTCCTATGGGAACTACACCTGCACAACACCCCCCATGGCATGGATATGATAAAGCTGTTGTCACCTAGGCATCAGGATGTTGTGTGAACATAATAAGTTTCCCTGCATGCAGGCCTGCATGCAGGGAAACTTATAATATGTTCACACAACATCAATGGGATTTGAAAGAAGCCAGACAAAAACCTTTCTAAGGTAACAGACACCCTATATATATATACATATATATATATATATATGTATGTATATATATATATGTGACTTTGTTTGCTGCTGCTGCCAAGCAGATCAGGGCAGGAGGCAAACCCACCTATGGTCCCCTTGGCTGGCAAGAAGGGTTCAGCAAATCAAAGGCAGATTTGGCCCACTGATGTGTTTGGATACAGTAGGTGGCAGATCTTCGCTGGAGAAAAAATGTTCTTTAATCAGTATCTTTTACTTTATCACCATTAACTCTGTCACGCTAATACAGTGTTACTGATTAAAGATGCTGAGCTTCCCTGTAATAGTCCTGAATTACTGTCAGGATAATGAGATTTCCATTTCTAAACGTCCTGTTCGTGCCATCCAAATCACATCTGCATTCATGTACATACCAAACAGGAATTATTCTCCCTTCCTGCATCAAAAATAGCACGCCACACTCAGCTGGAACCAGCTTTCCCCTGGTTTAGTGCTCAGTTCAGGCCTATTATTATCAGCCCTGGGTTACTGCTGCTGTGTATTTGGACAGGCATTGAAGGACATTTGCAACTCTTGGTGCACAAGGCTGAGCTCTGAGGGACATGGAATACTGGGTGACACCAGACAAACTATTTTTGCTTATTAATTATGCCTAATTAATCCTCCTTGCACTAAGGGTGCTCCTGCAGTGGTGATAATCACACCCAGTGATGGTTGAGCATGGAAATCATGATTCTGGAGCTTCATTATTCAGGCCCCCCTTCCACTGTTCCTCTTGTATAACTTCAGGTACCCAGTTGAAATCCACTTGATTTTGTATGTTTCTCTCATTAGAATATGAGGAGACAAGGCATAAAAGATAATACCAATCTTTCTAAAACCCAGCAAAATACCAGTTAACAATCATTCCTTGGCATGAAAGTAAAATCACATTATGATCTGGAAGAAGAACGAAAGTGCAAATAGGATTTCAGTGCATAAATACAGTAATGGTTATCATTCTCATTCAAGAGCAAAATTACAGGAACAGCTGAATACAAATTAGTATTCTTTTCTCCCATCTAGAAGTACTTATGGCCAAAGAAGTGGATCCTGCAAATAGAACACATTAGATCCTTCTGGGCTCCCATTGATGGTTTCCCAAAGCAGAAAAGATTTAGTTAATAGCACAAACATGAGGAAGCTCTGAAGGCATCGATAAACACATAATACAGTATTTTTTTGCAGTTATTCTTAGATCAAAATTTAGCAAATGTTTTTTAATACAACTCCTGAACTTGATTCAAAAGTATGTGATGAGAATGAGTTCCAGGAAAAGAGCAGAACAACAGAAGTTTTCAGCCCAGATAAGCTAAAGTTAAGATAAAATCTATTTGCAATACCCACTGCTAAGCAATTAAGTGTTCAGCATGACTCTCATTTATTGAATAATTTTATAGATTGATAACTGAGGAGAAAAGTAGAAATCAGAGTAAAAAAAAAAAGTTTTGCTCTGATTTCTGCTGTATTAAACATTAAAACGATGGTGGTTGTTACTAATGACATGGAAGCCTTCCCTAGCTGTAAGTTACCCTAAAATTGGGTCTGAGCTAATACAATTTCAAGGAAACATTCTCTCCTGTGATCTCCAAACAGAGGCCAAGCACACGTTACACATCCTCTTTTATGCTCCTCACAATATTAGCCCAATTTGCAGAACAAACACATCCGACCCTCAGCCCTCGGGCCGTGACCCGTGAATAACACCGCTAATGGGATTGTGCTCCACACAAAACTCCCGCTGGATTTGATGGGAGCCGCTCCACCTCCCGCCCTCTTCCCACACACCCTCTGCCATCCTCTCCTCTGAAAGGCACCTGCGGCCCGGGAGAGCCACGTCTGAGCCACCAAGTTGCTTTGAGCTGCCTTTTCTTTCTGTAGCAGAGGTGGAAATGACATTTTTTTACAGTTATAAATTGTGTGGCCACGCTGAAGGGGTCCAGGCTCGGCAGGAGTGAGGAGGTTGTATCGTTCTGAGTTTTCTATGGCTTATACTACTTTGCAATCCCACTCAAGTAATATATTCTAGCTCCACTTGGATTGTGTTAATGGGTGTTAAATCTTCAAGTTACCAACATTTGCCATCAAAATGAGAACCTTATCATCAGCTTTTCCCCTTGTTTCCTTTCTTCCTAAAAGCAGCACCAGATTATTGTATCCAGAGGCTGCTGGGGGAAAACTGTAGAAGCCCCAAAGCTGGGAAAATGTTTCATGCTCATCCTCACATGGAGAATCTGATGCTCTCAAGGTTTATTTGATTGTGTGTATTTATCAAGCTGGTAAGAGGATATCCACCTGTTTTATCCAGTGTTTCCTTGAAAGGATGAGAGGATCCAGAGAGAGATTTATTCTAAGGACAGAATCATAGAATACCCAGAGTTGGAAGGGTCCCACAGGGATCATCAAGCCCAGCCTCTGACTCTGCACAGACACCCCAAAATAGCCTCACCCTGTGCCTGGGAGGGCTGTCCAAACACCTCTGGAGCACGGGCAGCCTTGGGGCTGTGACCATTCCCTGGGGAGCCTGGCCAGTGCCCCAGCACCCTCTGGGGAAAGAATCTTTCCCTAATAACATATCCTTAATTTCCCTCACCTGATGCATGACAGCAGCAGTGTTGGGAAGGGAGCTGGAGATCTCCACTCCAGGGCAAGACTATTGCCTGCAATCGATCAGGACAAAGAAAACATTTATTATTATTATTACTATTGTTATTATCATCATCAAAAAAAGCTTGATTTACAGACGTTTTGCTAATTTGAGGAATGGAGCTGGCTTGGGGACACAGGGCACAAATCACTAGGCAGCTTTAGGCACCGAGTTCCATGATAACTGCTAAACCACCAGAATAAGCAGAGGCTCATTCTGGTGTTAGTCTTAGTTATCAGAGCTGCAGTCACTGGGAACAGGAGTTTGGTTTTAAAATACAGATATTTTTCTTCCTTTGGGCTGGCTTCAAAGGCAACTGCTGCCCCTACAGGGAAAACCGAGAAAATCCAGCTTGGGAATGAAACTCGTGCCCTCCCCGGGTGCCAGCACAACAGGAGCACAGAATCCCCAAACCGTTTTTTGGCAATGGCAGCTCCCAAAAATCACGTGAGGTGAAGGACAAATAGAGGGTGTGATATGAAAAAGCCTCCAGGATGGGATCCCGGGACTGAGCAGGAAGGAGAGCTGCCACTGGTGACTGCAGCATCTCTGGGCTCAGCAGAAAACCACACAGAGCTTCACTGGGAGCCCCCAGGTATCCTTTTGCTCCTGCCCCTTAGGCACCATGGAGGTGACACGGTCTGGAGCTCAGTGGCCTGGCACAGGGGGACAGCCAGGTTTTCCTGGGTCTCCAGAGGAGGTGACTTGAAGATGATCTGGAGGCATCATCCTGTTTGTCAACTTGACATCAGGTTAAGGGGTGCATTTCCCCCTGTTCTGCACTGGGGAGGCCATGGCTGGGCACTGGGACCAGTCTGGGGCTCCAAGGCATCTCCAAAGCAAAGCAAGCCTGGGGACACCCTGGCAGGGGTGGGTGGCAGCCAGGGAAAGCAAGGAGAGGCTGTGGGAGCGAGGCTTCCACAGCCAGAGAGGAGGAGGCAAAGGGGGATCCAGTGGCCTCTCCTTCTGCTCAGAGACAGCCTGGGGACATTTGGGATGGGCTCTGCTCGGAGGGGCACAGCTGCATCACTGGAAGCCCCAGCCAGTCCCAAGGAAACAATTCTTATGCTTACAAATTCACTGCTAGCCCTTTGCCTCAAGAAATCTGTCTCTTCCCAGCCTCTGCTGTGCTGTAAGCTCAGCCCTGAGCACTGGCAAAGCCATTCCCTCCCGTTTTCCCAGGATTTTAGCATGTTGCTTGCAGAATAAACCTGCTGGCAAAGTGAATACAGGGAGCATCCGCAAGGTAATCTCTCAGGCTTCCCTGAGTCACTGCAGAGCCACAGCACTGTTAAAATGCCACCTTGGTGCTGCTGGTTTCCCAGAGCAAGGCTTTCTTCTCCTAACTCCTGCCTGGAGAGGTGACTGAGTTTTAATGACTCCATAATTAATTTTGGGCTGCTGGACCTGCCCGAGCACGCAGGCTCCGGCTGCAGGGAGGAGGATGCAGCAGAGCCGGCTCCGGTCCAGGCTCAGCTGAGCCCCGCTGGTGTGTCTGGAAAACCCTTTTGGGGATAAGCACAGGTTTTCCAAGGAAACAGGCACGCCGAGACATGCAGCACAGCAACGATCCACATCCACCGCAACGTTTATTTATTCACAGTTCATGTAAGGAGGGGAAAAAGTCTTTTGGAACGAGCAGCGCTGGCATGGTGGGAGAAACCAAAGGGCTGCAGCACGTGAGGTATTGTTCCGGTAGGAATTTCAAAGCAAATCAGATCCAAACTCCTGCCACAGCAAGAGCACAGAGGTAATGGCCCCGTGGGGCTGCTGCTGTCCCTGTCACCTCCTACCACCTGTGACTCCGACACGGAGAGGGTGGCCTGCCCTGCTCAGCCAGGCTCCCCCTTGTTGACTCGGCAAGAGGGCTGCAAAGCACACGCCGGTGTTAAAGGGGGTTGTTAAAACCCCCCGCTCCATGGACGGGTGCTGAGGAGCGGCGCCAGCCCGGGAACGCCGGGCGGGTTTGGACAAGCATGGTCGGGAGCAGGATCTCGCTCCTTGGGAGAGGAGGCAGCGCCGGAGCCACCGACGGGGGAGGACAGGGGGTGAGGGATTTGATGAGCCTGGGAGCCGCCATTCTCAGGAAATACAGCACTTTATGGAAACTGTTTGGTTTTTTTCCCTAAGAGGAGAAGCAAACTCCGTTAGCAGCGAGGGAAAGAGGGAGGAGAATAACTTCCCGGGTTGCTGGAGAACTGTCGCTCGCTGAAGGGGCCGGGAGCGGGGATATCTGCAGCGGGACACCTGGGATCACCAGCTCCATCCCGCTCCCAGCCCCACTCATCATCTCCAGCCCAGTGGGAGCTGCAGCTTTTATCTCACAGCCGCTTTTTGGGATCCTCTGTCACCCTTTCATTATCCCATGGGAAATGCCTGGCATGGCGCTGAAGGAAATGCTGTATGGATCCACTGAAGGCACGGAACGGTGGTGCCCTGGGCTTCTAGTCCTGAAGCCCAGGGACTTGTCCGGCTCCCAGGACCTTGGGGAGAGCAGTGCCCAGCCCAGCCAGGACACTCCGCTTCCAGAGGGATGTTCCGGCAAGGCAATGACAGCCTGTGCCTCTGGAAAACCCACCAGTCCCATCTGGAGAACTGCTGGCTTGCTTTCTCCTTGGAATTGTCTTGTCTTTCTTCTTTTACCATCTTCCACACTTCTTTTCCATTTTTCTCTCTTTTGTTTAAGTGGGGAAATGTTTTTTGCCCTCCCTCCGTTAAGAGTTTCTCCTTTTACTTCCAATTTTGACGCATTTCCCCCAGACACGTGCTATTTTAATCAGAAGCAATCAGCCATTAAAGCCAGATTAATTAAAGAAATGAGTTTACGTATTTTCCTAATGATCTGAAACAATCTTGCATTTATAATGCTGTTTGTCTGCAACCCGTCACTGCTTAATATCCCTGATCACGGAGGATGACGCCACCCCACCCTTAATCACTGCTTGAATAACAAAGTAGCTGAATCGGAATCTCCCGCATCCTTTGGAAACAGGGATTTTGCTCTCTTTTCTCATTTATACTGCCGCTAACAGCCCTGCCCTGCAGTTCCTTAAAGCCACAGCATGTGGATTCGCTGTGCTCTTTGCTCGATTCCTTTCACCATGTATTTAATTCTGATTTTTTGCTCTGCTGCCTTGTTCTGAACAGCCCTTGCTACCATCAGGGGACAGGGACAAAGCCCTGTGGGACTCTACACATTTGGAGCAACGACCTCTCTGGCTGTTTCCATTTCTAAGGCTTTTAAAACCACCACAGCCAGTACAACCCCATCAAAATCAGGGTTTGGTGTAAAGATGCTGAGTGAATGATGTCATATGGGGTTGCAATGATACCGAAACGACATTGCAAAGACACTGAGCTGATGATGCTGCTTGGTGTAAATGGTGCCATGGATAAAGGTACTAAGTAAAGGATGCAACCCACAGAAATGATGTCATAAATACCATCAGTGAGCAAATTACATTATCAAGTGATAGCATAAATGATGGGTTCAGGGTCTTTGCTGCCCTCAAAGAAGGGCAGCATGGTGAGTGAGGACCTATGGTGAGTGAGGTAAGATGAAGGTAATTGAAATTTTACTGAAGTTAGTTTAATACGAGTTCATTAATAAAGTGTCAGCATGCTAAAAGTCAACATACCTTTCTAAATAAAAATATCTCTTCCATTAGAACATCATTGATTTAGGGATTATTGATCAATGCCTCATGATTGTGACCTATTAGCATTTCATTGTTGATCTATTCACATTGATTCTGATTAATCAATTTATTCAAAGCTCCAGCAGAAGAAACGCCCAGCTGAGCTCATCCATGGGCAGGGACACCTTCCACTATCCCAGGTTGCTCCAAGCCCTGTCCAAGCTGGCCTTGGTGCCAGCACACTCTTGGAATCACCCCCACACTTGGGGGCTGGTTGTAGCCAGGCAGGAAATGCTGTTTTCAGGAACAGAAGTGGCTCAGCAGGATTAAGGCCAGGACAGCTATTCCTAAGCCTCTTGGATGGCCCTTTGTCATTCCCAACAGGGAGGTCAGGCTCCCAGGGAACCAATTTGCACAGGCTTCAGGTTCATATTATCTGCCGGAAAATGCCCATCCTGGGGGAACAAGCCCGGAAAGGGGGGATTTATTGTACAACTACCCCGAGGGAAATGTCAACAATATTAATCCTATTAGAGAATTAGTGAGATGGGATGGCAAGAAACGATAGTCAGGAAGGAAACAGCCCCTGCTGAACAGCAGGAACCCCCTTCAGGAATGTCCCTGTCTTGATGGCATCGCACAAGGGGGAGCAAATGGAAAGATAAATTGGAATTGGGATTGCTAAGACCTCCAAAGGCTCCACTGCCCCAAGGGAGATGCACCAGCACCCCCAAAAGCCTTCCCTATTCCTAAACTCTTCCTGCTGCAACCAGGCTCATGCAAGCCAGCCTGATCAACCTGGGAAAAACCAGAACAGAGCTGCCAGTATTAGATCTACTCACAAGTAAATCCCTCCTCAGGGATGAGAGAATCAAAGCTGCTGGCAGCTGGTGTCCCCAGCACCACTCTCCTGGATTTCTCCAGAACCCTTCTCCAAAGCCATTCTCTTCCATCTGCGTTTCCCCTCCTAATTACCAAACAGTTTGCACAGGGTGAAAGCTGTTGCCTGGATCCTGAGGTCAAACAAAACTTGTCCACTCTTCACCAGTGCTGGTGAAAATCTGTGAGGAGCTGCAGGTCACAGCAGACTTTAAATAATTTACAAGTTGGCTTTAAATTCACATTTTATTATACAGAGAATCTTCTCTCAGAATGGCTCAACTCCATTTTTAGAAAGTGCAGGATCTGATAGCTCTTTACAGAGGCCCAGAACACCATTGTTTCACCTGTCCCAGTGCATAAATTACTATTTATTCAAGCTTAATTCTTAACTTTGCTTGGGTAATGCCTGCAATCTCTTGTTGATTGGGATAAGTCACAAGGGTTTTTTTCAGATTTTGTTTTGTTTATGTGCCAAGATCAGCAAAACATGTCTCTCGCTCAGTGTTACTGAGACACACCGGTACATCCAGTCCCTCCCATGTGTGTTGTCATCCTCCCATGCCTGGGAGAGGGGGAGCTGGATGTGTGGCTCTGCTATCTCCACAATCTCCTGGCTGGAAAAATGCCTGAAATACGGGAAAAGTTTTAATCAGATCTTCCCACGCTGGGGAAGAGTCCTGCAGGGAACCAGGCTCAGCACACGCAGGAACCCCTTTGTGGGCACCAGGAAATGATTTTGACCTTTTGGCATGGAAAAAGCCCAGTTTTGTATTAGAAGGCACAATCTGTGAAGCGCAAGGCTTGAAATGGGTGTTAGCGCTCATGGAATAAAATTTGAGCTTCTTTCTACCTGGAGATGGTGACACTCAGGGTGTGGCTGTATTCTCACAGCCAGAGAGAAAGTTTAGAGATAATAAGTGAGTCTGTGAAAAAGAAATGTAAACAATAGTTAAGTTTAGAGACAGTGTCCTTGGAACTGCGTTAGCTGAAGTCACCAAAGGAGTCAGATAAATTACCATAAGACCAATCAGCTAATGGCAACTATCAGTATTATAAAAGTAGTGTGTTTCAAATAAACTTGCTCTTCATATTGTCACAGTTAACTGGTGAGTTTCTGTCTCGCTCCTAGCTCGACTGCGACACTCAGGGGTTGCTCCTAAGCTAAATTGTCCTGTGACTTTATTTTAAACTGCGATTTTATTAGTAACAAGTGACTTGTCACATCTCCAGAGCTGACAGAGAACTGAAGCCCAATGGCCAGTAGAGCTCCTGCAGAGTGAAATAAAGGCAGAGAGCAGAGTTTGCTCCAACACCCTGCACTCTGGTTTTGGGGATCTTGGGACAGGATGTGTTCATCCCAGTCCAGAATCACGAGGGAATTCTCCCCAGGATCTCATCTGACCCTGCCCTCTGGCAGTGGGAAGCCATTCCCTGTGTCCTGGCACTACGTGCTCTTCTAAAAAGTCCCTCTCAGTCTTTATTGTAAGTTTCCTTTAGGTACTGCTAAGCTGCCAGATGGATTTAGGAGGAGAACTCACACCCTGCTACACCTCAGCTGCTCTGAACAAGCAACACCAATGCCAGAATTTAATATTTTGGGAGCACTACATATGCTCAGAAGTGGTCAGGGTGGCTTCTTTGAGGCCACACCTCGAGGGCTGTGNGCCTCGGTGACCCTGGGGTTCTGTAAAACACAGCGAGCAGCGGGCTGCCCCTGCGCGCCCCAGGCTGTGCTGGGCAGCGGGGGCTGTGGATCCCTCCGGGAATGGGAACGGGCATGGGAGTGGGGATGGGAATGGGAACGGGAGTGGGGATGGGGATGGGAATGGGAACGGG
>VXAX01002800.1:428077-482480 GCA_013399835.1 Leptocoma aspasia
ACGTGCCGCGGGCCGTTCCGGCTCCTCATCCCGACGGCGGCCCCCGCAGCCTCGGGGGATGCGAGGAGAGCTCCGGCCCCCGCAGTAGCGGAGGCTCCGGGGGGGTTCGGGCTGCTCAGCTCGGGGGTCTGGCACAGCTTGGGCCCCGCAGCACGGCCGGATCCGGGCCCCGCGGCCCCGGGCGCACCGGGAAGGTGCGGTCTGCTCAGCCCCGGGCAGCTCTGCGACCCCCAGCCCGGGGCTGCGGCCACGGGAGCCCCCGGGAGCTCCGGGCTCTACCCGGGGAGCTGTGCATGCCCGGCTCGGGGGGCTGCAGCCCGGGGGTTCCAGCGGGACCCCGAGCGCGGGGGCTGCAGCTGCTCCCGGGGGAGCTCGGGGAGCCCAGCTCGGGCGGTGTCCGGCGGTGCTGGGGGAGCTCTGCAGCCCAGCTCGAGGGGCTGCGGCCCCCTCAGCCCTAGGAGCCAGGACAGGCTCTGTTCCCTGCAGCCTGGCCAGCTCTGTCCCCTCCTCCCCAGGGTGCTGGAGTGGCGGGTCGGGTCCTCCCTGCCCCGGGGGCTCTGTGGGGACATCTGGTCCCCTTGGCTCAGGTGGGAGTGTGGGGTGAGCCCGGTCCCCTCAGTCTGGGGGCTCCAGTCCCTCTGCTTGCTGGGCTGTGAAGGCAGGATGCTCCCAGAGGAAGCTGGAGGCATCTGCTGTGAGTGGGAGCAGATCCATCCCATCCCATCCCATCCCATCCCATCCCATCCCATCCCATCCCATCCCATCCCATCCCATCCCATAGCGGTGACATTGGGGCTGTGCTGCCTCACTAGGGCTGAGGTTTGTGGGGGTGGCAAGGGCGTGATGGCTTTGTCCCCCTCTTGGGGGGGCAGAACGGGGGTGAAAAGGGAGAGACCTCGTCCTGGCAGGAATGTGTGCTCCCTGTTTGCTCATGGAATGGCTTGCTGATTGCCTGGCTGCAGTATTTGGATTTTTCACGGTGTATAAGGCATGGGGCTGTCTTTGTAGTGTGTTCCTCCTGGAGGCCCTGTTTTGATCGAGGTTTCTAATTTATTCTGTCTTGTGTGAAAACCTCATTAAAGAGTACCTCAGTGCCTTCAAGGCACCATGAATACACGGGGAGAGCATGAGAAGAGAGAGAAAAAGATGATTATTTGTAAAAAATCGGGAGCTCTGCCATATTGACATGGTGCTGCTGAAGCTTGCTGATGCAGGCAGCCTCTCCTAGCAGAGCAGCACCGGGATGTCGATGAACGTCCTCGTGTCACTTTGGCTGATGGTGCAGCCTGGTGTGACAGCAGGATTTGTAGTGATGCCTTCAGATTGCCTTCTCCCAGGTCCACATGGCTGAAATTGCTTTCCTGTTGGCTTCCACACCCAGCTGTGAAGCAGTGCAAGACGCAGAACCAGTACAAAACACCTGGCTTGAGTCAATGGAAGTGGTGTTGTGGATCTTGGTGGGTTTGGGCTTGGCTGTGTGTTTTTTTTGGGGAGTGGATCTTGTCTTGGAATTGCATTCTGGTTTGTTTTGTGTAGTATTTTGTGGGTGTTAAAATTGCTGCAGCTTTGTGAAGTTGTGTAGAGTTTGGAAAGAGAGGGCAGTCTCCCTGGTTGGTGGCAGACTAAAGGTAAAGGCTGCTTTTGCAGTATGGGTAACAAACCCCCTCTAAATCCAGAGAGATTGCTGTGATTTTTCTGAGTTTTTGGGCATGTGGAGCAGAACTAAATTCAGCTCGGATGCCTTTAAACTGTGTTTGTGATCTGTGCAACAAATGGTGATTCCTGAATTATTACGCTTCTTTCTCCTTCCACATTATCAACCTGGGAACAACGTCTCTCATGTTAATTAGCTTTTAATGTGACACTTACAAATTTAATAAATCCAAGTAGGTGGATGATTTTCAGGACTTGGAGGTGTTATGGATGTTACTTGACTGCTCAGAGTTAATGGTTAAAAGGCAGTGATTTGTTGTTTTCCATGGATCTCATTGCTTCTCTCAACACTCATCAAGCTTGAATAGGTGCTACTTTTAATTAGATAATTCTTGAGTTCCCTTGAACTGAACCTGTGCACTGTGGGTGATGGTGACTTAAAAGTTCTTCCTTCTTCTGGTTGCAGCCTCTCTGCATCACTCAGCGTTGGTTAATTGGTGCACTAAATATGGGTGGCCTGGGACTTGCTCAGATTTAAAAGCAATTTCAGCCTGACCGTAAGGAGTGGTTGTGGAATTAAAGGCTTTTTAATTGGGGCAGCAGGACATCCTGTGGAAAGAAAAGAAAAAAAATTGCTCAGAAATAATCCAGAGCCTTGCTGGGGAACGGGCCTGTTTGGGTAATAGAATAAATCCATATAGCATCATCAAAAAGGGAAGGAGTGTTGCACACAGGCCTGAGGGCTGCTTTTGTTGGACAAGGCACGAGGTCCCTGTTTCCTGGGGTGGTTTGCAGGGACTGGTGTAGGGCAGGAAGGATTTCTGAGGCTGCCCAGCCAGGAAGGTCCAGGCTGTTCTTTGCTGAAGTGGAGCAGAGCACCCAAATGCTATTTCAGTCATGATTCAAGTGCAGCACATCAAACCCAACTGTACGGGGAGAAAGTGCTCTGAAGTAGAGGTGAGCTTAAAATGAGCTCAAAAACCTGAGTTTTTTTAGAGGTTTCTTGCATCTGATGGTCACGAATTGAGCTCCCACGTACTGTCAGTGCTTTCCAAAGGGTTTTGGTGTCATTGGAGGCTTTTTGGGCCCAGGGCACCAGCACACAGAGAGGGGCAGGAGCCCTCTGGAGGGCTGGTGTTCTGCATGGAATCTCCAGCTTTTAATACAGCTTGAATCCCCAAAGTGTGTGGTGTGACATAATGAAGTTAATTATTGAGTCCTGTCCTCCTCCTTCCCCCAAATGCTGGGGGAAATGCAGAAGACGGAGGAACGTGTGAAACCTACCAGCTTTTTGGGATGATTTCATCCCAGTCATATTTTATTATTTTGAAATAATTTTGGTGACTTTGGCTTTTCATGGATTGAAAGAACATCCATCTTAATAAGCTGCCAGATGTAACTGTGTAGTGGGGCTTGGTGGAAGGTGTCCCTGCCCATGGCAGTGGGGTGGAAAGAGAGTGTCTTTGAGGTGCCTTCCAGCCCAAACCATTCTGGGATTCTGTGATTTAAACATGTCTAAAATATTTGTCTGTCTGTATTGCTTCTGGTCTTATCAAACGTGGTGTTGTAGTTGAGGGGGGAAAACCCCCCAAACTGTTGAAAGTAACCCATGAGCTTTGTTCTGATAGTCCTTGATCAAGAGCTGGAAAGAGAAAACTTAATTTTGGAGACTGTAACATGTTTCTTAAAGAAATGCTTAAAAGTTACTGCTGTTGGTGGGCTTTACAGTTGACTCATCCAAATCAGGGGAGCAAATCCAGAGTGGGACAGATGTCCTGTTGATGTTTCCTTTGTGTGCTGCTGCAGTCCTGCTCTGCTGTCCAATTACCTATCCATAATCCAAGAAAACCACTAATAAATCCTTATTGAGAAAGCATCTTCCTTAGGTTTTGCCTGTGCTAGTTTGCTTAGATTTAAATCCACAACAAAATAAATCTCCCTCTGCTTAGAGCCGTGACTCTTAACACTTTTTTTTTCTCCCTGACTTCCCAGCCTGGTCTGCCTTCTGTCTCCCTGCTTTTGAAACTGCTTGAAGGTAGCTTTTTCTGTTTAAATGGAACTAAGGCAAAGCATATTGCCAGTTGGGGGGGAAAAAAAGGAATCTCTGAAGTCCAGTAGCTTTGGGTTTTTCTAGTGCAGGAAAGCTGGCAGCTTCCTTAGAGAGCAGGGTGAGGCACAGGTGTGGTAGCAGAATTCCTCAGGTGGCTTTGCTGGACTGGCTTTTTGGGGTGCTGTGGGCACTGTCACATCCTTATTAGCTGTGTGGGACAAGGCTTGGGAATTTTATCCTTGCTCTCTGTGTCTGGGGAACAACACACAGCGGGGCTGCATTGTCTAAGGCTTCAACAGAAAAAGCAGGAGGAAACAGAAGTAAAACCAGGGTAAATCCTGTCTGAAGGACTGAAAGAGCCTTAAAATTGCCCCTTTCTGAACAGGTGGATCTGGAGAGGAGAGCTTTTGCAGCCTTGGCTTAAGAAGGATTTTTAATAGCTGCCATCTCCTCCTGTCCACTTCAGCCTGCTCCTTTAATTTCCTTTACTAAAAAAGAGCATTGCATTTGGGAGTGTTTTACAATTTCCCTTGCTGGTCCATTAGTGTATTAGCTTAGCTCCGTGTGTGTTGAATGCCACTAAATGTCACTTGCAAATTTAATGTTGGGAGCACTGAGATTTGTGCTAATTGAATTTAAAGTCTTATACTTGAATTTGTTAAAATGGCAGAGTCAAACAATTGAAATGCTTTAATGGGAGAGTGGAGGAGCACTTGCAAATCTGCTCCTGTGAGTGACTCCAACAGTGCATTTGTGTAGATGGGAGGGGAGACCCTGAGCAGACAGATCAGGGTTTGATGGGGTTTTAGTGTCCCTTTGCACATTACAGGTGGTGACAGCTGGCAAAATCCACTGTGATGAAAGTCTTAATGCTTGACGTCTGCTCAGGGTCATTGTTGACACCATCTTAACCTTAAATACTTCTGTAAAAGTGGTAAAGATTATAGAGCCTTTCAGTTCCTTTTAAATTTCTGCTTCTCCAGCCATAGTTTTAGGCAGTGCTGGAGAAAGGTTAATTATTTGGGCTGTTGGTCTTTAAACTCAGTTGTCTGTATCTGTCTTCTGGGTTTTTTATTCAGGACATTAGCAACTTCTGCTCCTGAGGGTTTGTTGTTTTGGGAGGGGTTGGGAGTTGTTTGGGGTGTTTTTTGTTTGGTTGATGTTTTCTGTGGGTTTGTTTTGTTTCGTTGTTTTAATTTGGTTTTTTGTAAAAGAAAAACTGTGGCATTAAACACTTCTTTATTCTTAACTTCAGCTACATACCCAAGGATTGGCTAGACACAGGAATGGAGACTGCTGTGCTTTTTGTGAGGTAAAGCGTTAAAGAAATAACCCTCAACTGGAAAAGAGGCATAAAGATTGGCCTTGGCTTTCCAAGTGATGTAAATCTGTACCTCCCTAGATAGCACAGTGCTTTTAAGAAGTTTGTCTGGAAACACTTCCATTAAATCTCCTGATACCAGGCTTTGACCTTCTGCCACTGAGCTGGCATTTCATACAGGCTCCTGGCATGAGCTCTGCTGCCACTTTCAAGTAAAATTTTATCAGGCATTGAAAAGTTTGACTCTGCAGTGAAGCACTGTGCCAAAGCTGTAAAAGCCCTATTTGTACACAAAATGGATTTTTGCTTGCTGGGGGGGCTGGGGTAGTGCTTCAGTAACTGCAGGAATGGCTTTGAATCTACATAGTAATGAAACAGCTCCATCTAAATCGAGCATCTCCTCCCCTCTCAGCTCTGCTCTTTGTCTTCTGTGTGTCCCTGCCTGGAGTTTTACGTAGTCAGGTTATACTGCTCTGGAAAAGTTTGTCAGGGAAGTTAATTTAAAGCTATTTGAAAGGCTTAAAAATGGCTCTGCTGTTAGGATGATGAAAAAGACCTTGAAAGTGCTGTGAGAGCAATTGCTGCCAGAGTACCTGCTTGGCCATGAGAGTGGTGAGCTGCTCCCAGAGCCTTCTCCGAGGGAGCACTCCAGGCTGTCCTCCTTCAGTGCTGGCAGCCACAAAAACTGTGGCTGCCCCATCCCTGGAAGTGTCCAAGGCACGGTTGGACAGAGTTTGGAGCAGCCTGGGATAGTGGAAGGTGTCCCTGCCCATGGCAGGGGATGGAATGGGTTAGGTTTTAAGGTCCCTTCCAACCCCAGACCATTTTGGGATTCTGTGATGCATCAGGGCTCAAAACTCACTTGCTTTAACTGGGAGGGAAAATCCAGCACTTAAGGGTGAGCTTTGCCCCTTGCAGGGGGTGCCAATGGCCTGTGGATGCTGAGTGTCTAGAGATTACATTTTTAATGGAATAAGAAAGTAAACCAGACTTACAGGAAGGGAGAGGAACACCCACGTTCCAAAGTGCTGAAGTTTGGGGTGCTCAGCAGAGGCAGTGAGGGGGAGGTGATGTCCAGAGCAGAGCTGTGAAAAAGGCAAGAGTGGACAGAAAAGGGTGAGTGCAAGCATGTGAAGATCCCTGCTAAATGGCAGAACATGTTGTTCCCTTTCCCTGGGTGCTTTGGGGATGTCAGGATCCCTGTTTAATGGAACTGTGGTTTTATGGAGGCTCTCCACCCTGGGAGAAGCTTGCCTTTGCCAAAGGCAATACTCAGTAATGGGCTGGGGGTTCTTATCTGCTCTCCATGAAACACTGCAAAAACCTTGTTTTGCAGTACTGAGCAATTACCCACAAATTAACAAAACTCTTTGTCAGATACTGCCTTTGTTTTTGTGCCTGTGCAATTTCCTAATTCATTTTTTCTCCCTTTCAAAACATAAATAGATGGGTTATTAAAAGCCATTTTAAAAACAAAAACAGGGCCCTAAGCACATTTATCAGAAGGGGATTATTTGAGTTCTGATGGTTTGTTCAGAATTCCTTTGCTTGCAAGAAAATGAGTGTCTGTGCTGAGAAGACACAGACCCATCCAGCCACGTGTCTTATATCCAAGAATTATAATGTTTTTGAGAGGGAATGCCAGAGTTCAGCCACGGGTTCAGGAAGTGTAAGTGGTTGGGAGAACACTTGTGGAGATGACAATCACAGGCAAATCTGTATTACTTCCTCCTCTGAGCAGGCCTAACCCCAAAGAAATGTCAAGTTTTTCAGGGTCCTGTTGGGGTTTGAAAATGTCCAAGGAAGGAGATGGGCTGGTGTGGGGAGAGGGGTTCCCAGCTGGTGTGGGGAGACACCCTGCAAGGCTGATTCAGTGCCAAGGGAGGGGAGGGAGGAACCTGAGAGCCAGCTGATACTGGATACAGGTGCCCCAGATTGATGCACTAAAGGCCATTAGCTGCATTCTTCTCTGTGCCTGGCCAGCTGAGATGATGTTCCTAATGAACAACTCCTTAACTATCTTAATTTCTGACTGCTGCTCCTTAGCCCATGGCCCATCAGGGCACAAGTGAATTGAGCAGCATCATTTTTAACTGTCTACAGGGAACTTTCCTTGCCACTTCATTGAGTGGCTGCCAGTCTAAAATCCTTTTATGATTCTTCCTGTTAGGCTTCTCCTTTGCTAATATTGTACTTAATGCAAACAATCTCCTTTAACCTCCTAACTTTGTAATCCCCTCACACTGTAATTGTGCTTTAATGCTGCCCATTTGGAGTTGGATATGAGCAAATATTAAAAATAGTTGTCCACTCTACAAAATGTTGGTTGACTTCATAAACGGTTTTGTCTTTTGTTTGTTAACTCCCTGGGGATCTTGTTTCCACGTCCAGGACATCCATTTAGGTCTTTCCAAGGTAAAAGGTTGGAAAGCAGACTAGAAATCCTAGGCAATGCTGTATTTCTTCACGTGGTTCCACTGTTATGGCTGTGTGTTGAAATTCAGCCTGCAGGATGTGATGTCATGCTAATAAATTAATGACTTGTGTTTATTTGAGGATTGGATAATAACCCAGGCATGGGATAATAACCCGGGGAGCGCTTGGCCCTTCTACTCTAAGCTTCCCAGAAATGGTGACGTGGATAAACCTTGGCCTGCCTCTGTCTTGCTGCACTTTTCAGCACGAGTATTATGGGGTGGGAGCCTTCTATTCATGCAGAGACACCCTGACACCTTGCAGAAGGGGTTTGGACACGTGTTCCTGACACAGGGAGCTGTGGGGACACGGAGCTCTCAGCCTTTGCAAGGTGCAGCTCCCAAACTCTGGGCTCACTGCATGTGCAGAACTCATCAGAGGTGAGCTTGAAGGTCCTTTCCAACCCAGGATGGAACCATTTCACGATTCCGTGCTCACTGGAGGGGAGCTTGTTGAATTTCCCAGCCTGGCTGTCACCAGTGTGTTCCTCTGTGAGGGAGTGGTTGTGGTGGCAGGGTGGCTTGTGGCAGGCAGAGGCACCCAGGGGAGGAGGAAACACCTCAGAGCTGTAACTTCTGATCCCTATCACTGAATCTTTGCTTTCAGGTCCAGCTTTCGTTCCCAGAGAAACCCAAGGCTGGGGTACATCTGTTCAAAGTGAGCTTTCTGGGCTGATTTAATTCATGGCTGTCAAAGGGCTGTTTTTTCTTCCCTCACCTTGTCTTCATAGTCCCAGTTTCCAGTGTTAAAGGGTGTTGATGAGGTTTTGGAGACATGCTGTGTGGTTTGCCTGGCTGGGTGGGGCCTTATCAAGAGATAAACAACAACACTGAGGGAAACAGCAGCACAGGGAATATCAGTGACAGGCTTCTTTTGGGTCTGGGTCATGCAAAGCATTAATGACATCTTCTGCACCCCTGAAATGGAGCAACTTCTGCAGTGACTGTCAGCTGTGTCGACAAACTTTCTGTTTGGGACTGATGAATTGTTGAGTTTTATTTTTATTTAGAAATGAGAGGCAGCTGAGAGTAGTCTGAACTGAAGTGGGTCTTGCTTTGGGAAATAACTGGAGGAGGCTTGCTGGTGGTGAATAGCCAGTGCAGTGACAGGATGTGTGCAGACAGCTGGAAAAGCTCAGCCTTGCTTGCTTCCCAGTACTGTCCTGAATTAGGATAGCTGGGATAGAGCCCAGTGCAGCTCGTGGGGTGTGTTCCAGTGTCACATTTGCACATCAGGCTGTTCAGTTAGTGCTGCTTGCTGTTGGAAAGAAGTACTCAGGCACTGTGGAGTCTCTTTGCCTGGGATTGCTGGATTTGGGGGTGCTGGAGCAATGCTTGGCTGCAGAATGGTCTTTGTGCTGTTGATGGTCATGGAAGAGGCCCCACAAACTTCAGCTGGAAGGGAAGAAAAGTCCATTTATTTCCACAGACACTGCAAAGTGACACGTGAAGAATTTGGAGAGCTGAATATGCTGCTGTCTTTATAGCCTTAAAAGTGGGCAAAGAATTAAAATAAATAAAAAGAGGAATGGTTTCTGTAGTGGCTTCTCTGGAGGCAGTATTATCTTCTGGTTCTGAGGATTTGTTTCCTTTCTTGGTCTGCTCTAAAAACATTTCCTTTTTCATAAAAGCAGTGAATTACTCCATGGACATTTATGTGAAGGGACTGCTGAGTGCTTAATAACCTACTTATTTTATTTGGGCTGTACTTTTAAAAAATGAAGTGTTCAAGTCAGGCCCTTAGAAGACAGATTGTCCTGCCCGATTGTCTTGAGCAAAGTACCTTTCTGGTTTTAATTGGGGTTTTTATTGCTATGATTTACAATGGCAGGGTGAGGGCAGCACCGTTCCTGCAGTGCCTCAGACAAGTGGGAAGAGGAGAAGGAGCAGAGCTATTCCTTATCTGGACACTTTCTTAGGTGCTTCCAGAGCTGTGTACTTAAATAATTCCTCCATGTAAGTATTGATGCGCAGCAAAGCGACACGGCTTTGAGCACAACCTTTAATAGAAGTATTCTCAGCGTGACTCTGCAAATATTCCCAAATTTGACTTTGCCACCCCTGGTGCTGCCTCCTGTCATGGCAGTGAGGGACGTTTGTGCAAGGCTCAGAAATGCAGATCAAATCAGACACTTGGAAATCACCTCTGGGAGCAGTCCTTGTGGCTTTCCTGGGCTGGTCTGCTCGCTGCTCCTCCGTGTCCCCTGCCACCTCCTGGTGTCCACTGCCACCTCCCCCTGTCCATTCCCATCTCCACAGGCCCTGTCCTGTCCTGTGGGCCTCCAGTCCTGCCTTGCTTTGGGAACCCTGTGCTGCATTTGGGGTTTTTGGTAAGGGTTTTGGAGGGGAATTTGGCATTTCAGCACCAGCTGCCTTTGCCAGGTCAGCCACCCTGTTTGTGTGTGCTGTTCCCTGTGCTCAAAATGCAGGAATATTGTTCTGGCAAGCCTTGTCAAACTTGGATTCTCCTGTCATGTGCAGATGCAATGAATTTCCTAGAAACTTGAGGGAGGGATGAAAGTGATGTAGATAGTTTGTAACAACTGATGATTCAGTCATTGAAGCATAAACTGGATTTTTAATGTGCTGAAGAAGGAAACAAAGCCTGGCTTGGTAAGGTCGGCATCAGAAATTTAGGGGCTGTGTTGATTTTTCTTCTGTATTACAGTTTATGGAGAATATTTTAATTTTTCCTTAATTAAACTGCTTTTGCAACGTGTGTCAGTCCATCTTACATCCTATATAGGAAGATCTGTGGCTGTATCTGATGAGGGCAGAACATTCTCCTGTTTTTGGGACTTCAGCTTCCCTTTTTGCAGCTGGATTATGTCAAAAAGGTTTTTTTTTTTCATCCTTTCCCCTGTCAGGCTGTTGAGCAAACCTCCAAGTGTAGGGTGTTGTGGGGGACAGGGACACCCCTCCAAGTGCAGGACTGTGGGAATTGGGACACTCCTCAAAATGCAGGGTTGTGGAGATTGGGACATCCTTCCAGGTGCAGGATTATGGGGGTGGGGACACTCTTCCAGGGAAACTGGGAAGGAAACCACCCTCCAAGTGTGGGTTGTGGGGAACAGGGACACCCCTCAAAGTTTAGGATTGTGGGGACTGGGACACCCCTGCAAGTGTGGGGTTGTGGGGAACAGGGACACCCCTCAAACTTCAGGATTGTGGGGACTGGGATACCCCTTTAGGTGTGGGATTGTGGGGATTGGACCCCTAAGTGTGGGTTTTGGGGGATTGGGACACCTCTTCCAAGTGTGGGGTGTGGGGACAGGGACATCCCTGCAAGTGTGGGGTTGTGGGGAACAGGGACCCCCCTCAAACTTCAGGATTGTGGGGACTGGGATACCCCTTTAGGTGTGGGATTGTGGGGATTGGACCCCTAAGTGTGGGTTTTGGGGGATTGGGACACCTCTTCCAAGTGTGGGGTGTGGGGACAGGGACATCCCTGCAAGTGTGGGGTTGTGGGGAACAGGGACACCCCTCAAAGTTTAGGATTGTGGGGACTGGAACACCCCTTCCAAGTGTGGGATTGTGGGGACTGGGTCACCCCTCCAAGTGTGGGTTGTGGGGACAGGGACATCCCTGCAAGTGTGGGGTTGTGGGGATTGGGAGGATGCTTTGCCACACTTCCTTCCCCTTCATTTAAGAACCAAAACCCTGAGCAGACCTGCAGGGGAGAGGAGGGAGGATCCTCATCCTGCTGGTGGTCAGGGGACGTGTCTGGCTTCTCCCCAAGCTGGCTGGGATGTGCCAGGACAGAACTGGAGGCATCCCAGTGCTGTTCCCACCCAGGTCACCGGTTGTCACTGTGCCAGGTCTGTGTGACCTGCTTGCCCTGCATCCCCCTGCATGTTTACATGCAGAAGTGCAGCCAGGATCCCATTTCCAAGGTTTGCTGTTCCCAGCAGAAGTGCCTGAAGCTGGAGTCAGGGATCAGCATCTTCCCAAGGGCAGGGCAGGGCAGGGAGGGAGAGCTGGCTGCAATTCCAGCTGGGGGTGGTCCCATTCCAAGAATTAGGAGGAATTAATTGCTTGGCCAGAGGCCCAAGACATCACAGATGGCTCTTACAGGGATGGAACAGATTCCTGATCCTGAGGTGTGTCCAGTTTTGGGGAGGTGGATCCAGAAACCACATTTTTGCCAGATCCGAGGCCAACTGGCTTGTCAAATCTGAATAGAAAAGTTTCTTTTGCTGAGAAATGGAATATCTTGTGCTGCTTTCTAAAGACCAGGGAGCTTAAATTTCTTGCTTATATTGGGAACTGAAAGCAGACAATCAATCCCTGGTTTGGGCTGTTCCACAGAAATGGGGACAAACAACCACTTTCAAATGGGTTTGTTTATTGTCGTGACTTTGGTGGTTTTATGCAGTGCTCCTCTTGGTGTTATGTTCCTGTTATCCCTTTTGAACAAGGTGTCTGTGCACTCCAGGGAAGGTCTTTTCTACTGATAGTGACTCCTTGCTTCTGAGCACAGGATTTGTCTGCACCCCCAGCAGCACTTTCCCACTTTATGGAAGATTTAGTTCAATTTTCCACCCTATTTTCTGTTAATTTTTAGTGAAAATACGTTGTTTTGTTCAGGTCAAATTTGCAGATGCACTTGTGGAGCTCAGTTTTTCTCTTTCCTGCCAATGTAGTGCTTTTGCACCTTTCATAAATCATCTGATGAACTGTTGAAGCTGGAAGAGGCTGTTTGGCATTTACAAAGCTCGTGGAAAACTTGAGTAAAGGATCCTTTGCAGGAAATGGCCTCTCAAAAAGGGAAGTAGTGCAAAAGCCAGTTATATTTTCCTTGTTCACAGACTTGTTTGGAAGAGATTATTAATCCCTCACATCTGTGCAGGTGCAGCCTTCAGACTCCCAGCTTGGTGTTTTTAACAGGAGCAGACCACAGCAGGGAATTCCCTCCCCTTCCCTGTTCCAATCCAGTATTTTGGTTTCTTCAGGGAACTTGTGTGTCTTTCAAAAGCCACAGTTTGGTAACTGGGTGTCAAAGTTTACCACAGAAACTTTCAGGAGGAAAAGGGGAAGGCAGCTCCTGCTGAAATACCAAAACCACTGCAAAAGCAAGTGTGAAAGCATTGGGGTGGAGTGGTGGGAACGGGGGGATGCTGAGGGGGAATGGATGGGGCTAAAGGGGTCAGAGGTGAATCACAATCTGATTATTCTAAGTGTAGGTGTGTGTTCCCTAACTGCAGTTCTCAGGATTGAGCTGTTGCTTCTGGGGGTGGGGTGTGGGGGGGGAAGTCACGGAATTCCAGCAAGGCCAGTGGAATTCCAGGAAAGCTGTGGAATTCCAGGAAAGCTGTGGAACTCCAGGAAAGCTGTGGAACTCCAGGAAGGCCAGTGGAATTCCAGGAAAGCTGTGGAACTCCAGGAAAGCTGTGGAATTCCAGGAAAGCTGTGGAACTCCAGGAAGGCTGTGGAATTCCAGGAAGGCCAGTGGAATTCCAGGAAAACTGTGGAATTCTGGCCAAGCACCCGCTGCAGAATAGCCAGTAGGACTTTGCCAGGTGCCAGATCTCGTGCTGAGAGTGCATGGCCAGGTTTGCCTGTCCCAAAGGGCTTTTTCCATGAAGAAAGCAGAGCCTTAGCTAACAGAGCGTTCTCCAAAGCTAACTCTGAAAGGATAGCTTTTTTTAATATGGAATTTCTACCTGTATAGCCATCAAAGCCTGGGAAATGACCATCCCTTACCATTTGTTTACCGGCACAGGAGGATTGTTGCAGCAATGCCTGGAAGAAGCAAGATTAAAAAGCAATTACTGTAGCCTAGGATGGGTGTGTTATCCAGAAAATACCTTTTCCAAGTTAAATTCCTTCTCCAAGTTGATGGCTTTGAGGCCAAGACAGAGAGTAAAAAACTTTGAGCACATGAAACAAATTTCTGCTGCGAACTATGGGAACCTCTGAAAGTTGACATAACTTCTGTAGCTGGAAGTTTCAATTTATTTAATTTATTTTGCTTCCTTAGGGCTCAGCTGTACTTGTTTTGTTGAGTTAGTTTATTTATGGACACATTGTGCTGTTCTCCCGCAGGGATGACCTCTCAACTTTAGCAAGTCATCTGCCACTTGTTAATGTTGGTGTTAAGCCTGTTTAAAGTCTCTTCCTGGGATTTAGAGGTCTTTTGCATCAGGCTGGGAATGTATGGATGGTTAACACAGAGCAATTGCTACTCTTATAGCTGCTTTCTAGGCTAATTAAACACACATCTGATTGTCACAGGTGTCATCTTGTAACTTTACGTGCAGCAGAGGAGTCAAGTGCAAACCCAGCTTGAATTCCTTGCCCTCAGTGCATTTGTGTGCAGGTGGCTCATTTATTCTGTCTTTGCAGTGGCCAGAAGAACCTCTTTTCCGAGGAGACTCAAGTCAGTGTCAGGAGAAGAATGTTCCTGCTGAATCTGATGCGTGGGGCAGCTGAGGGCAAAGCCTCACCGAGAGTTTGAGTTCTGTGGTCCCTCCCTGAGCACCATGTCCTGGCAGGAGCTTTGTGTGTTTCACAGCCACCAGGGAATAAAGCACTCCCAGCACATGAAAAGCAGATCCCCTGCCTCTGGACAGCCAGGGAACAGGCTCTGTTTGTGGAATTTGGGAGCAGGCTGCACCCCAGGCAGGCCACCTCTGCAGAGCCACCCTGGAGTTAGTGCTCCCAAGGGCCAGTGTGGGTTGGTTTCCTGTGCCAGCACCTGCACATGCTGCCTTCCAGCTCCCTCCTGCTTCCCTCTGATGCCTGTGGCACCAACAGAATGGGAAAAAGCAACATGTAAGACAATTCTAGTGTAACAGGAGAAATGCTGCCTCACTTCAGCTGCACTTAACCCCTGGCTTTAAGTGGCTACGAGAGGTTTGTGAGACGTGCTTGATACGTTTAAGGAATAAAAACCTCGCTGTGAGAGAGGGGAGGAGGGAATTGCAGTAGAGCTTCAGGCTGCTGAAGGCACTTCTAGGTGTGCATCTCTTCCTTGCTTGCTGCCTGAGGTGAAAATGGGCTCTCCAGCAAGAGGAGCTGCTTCAGGAGGAGGTGTGCTTGGTAATGGCCAGTTTGCTGATTTTTCTTTAGCTTTGCTTTCCTTGTGCAGGACTTGCTGCCCAGATCTTGCTGTGGAGCTCTTGCTGTGATGTGGTGGGATGTCCTGTGGTGTGCTGGGTTTGGTTACTGCCTTTGGTTCAAGTGACTTGCAAAGGAGTTTCACTGACTTTTGGGTTCTCACACCAGAGATTTCCTTGCTCACCCACCACTCAGGAGTCACCTGCTGAATATTCCTCCCCCATGCCTGACCCAGCTTGTTCAAGCCTGTTCTTTGCCTGTGAAGCAAGAGACAAAGAAGTAGCATTTGCTGTAGTTCACAAAGCTCCCAGATGCATTTAGGTTGGAAAACACCTCCCAGCCCATGGAGTCCAAGCTGTGCCTGATCCCCACCTTGTCACCAGCCCAGAGCACTGAGTGACCTCCCTGGGCAGCCCCTGCCCTCACTTCCCAGGAAGAAATTGCTCCTGATGTCCAACCTGACCCTCCCTTGGCACAGGTTTTGGGATGGTGACTCTGTAAGCAGCTTGTGCCTGCTGGGAAGCCACATGAGAAGGTGACATCCATGTGCCAGTAGAAATCTTGGCTCCAGAAACACTCAGTGTGAGGTGAAGGTGTAGCTGTTTTAACAAAACATGAAGTGGAAATTCTCATTCTTGGAAGAGAATGGAAGAGTGGAAGTCTTGGAATTCTTGGAGAGTGGAAGTCTCATCTTGGTGTTTTCAAGTTTGCTTGCAGCTGTTGTGCCTGTGCTCATCCTTTCTTTCTGTCCTGCAATCAGGAGTTATGACCTAAAAATAAATGGTGTTGTGTAGAGAAGTGGGGAATGAGACAGCACCACTGGTTTCAGGTTTTATTGCTGTGTGTGTGCCCTGTGCTGAGAGACTTTCTGCTGGTCAGGGAACTCCAGCTGGGGCTGAGCAGTGCAGGCTCTCATCACCCAACTGGGGCTGAGCTAATGCTCCTCTGCTCTCTGGCCTCAAGACACAAAATTAAATAAAAAACAGGATTTGGAGAAGGCAGAGAGGTTGTTACAATTTCCCTGAGGTGAGGAGAACCCGTGTAAATCCCTGGAAGGGAAGAGAACAGATTTACTTGCTGTGCTGCCATGCTCTGCAGTGGCTTGGAAAGGTCTCAGGTGAGGTGGCCATGAACTGCTCTGTCACCAGTTGAAACCACTGAAAGGGCACTGCTCTGCCTGTGGTAGACTGATGACTTCACTGGACTAATAGGGACAGTTGTGTCATTTTATGGGTGTTTGGAGAAGACATGGAGTGAACAGTGAGGCCTGAAGGTCACTTTTGTATTCCAACCTCTTTGTCTACGTTAGTGTTGACATTAAATTCATCGGTACAGGGCAGCTTTGCCTGTTGCTCTTTGTGCTTTGGCAGCAAGGACTGAAATCTCTGTTTCAGCTGGCAGCTGGCCCCAACTCTGGTGCCTCTTGCAAGATGAATTTCACGTGTTTCAGAGTTAGGCATCCTCCCCCCACAGGTTTGGAAAGCGTGTCTTTGGACAAAGAGGGAGAAGGATCTCCTTTTTAAAGGTGGTGGGGAAAAGGTGATTGTGAAATCTGGTGGTGCTGTGTGAGCCTTTTGGTGTGTGACAAGCCTGCCCTTCTGCCCCTCCAGTGGTCTCAGAGGTGCAGGACAGTTCTTTCTCCTCCTTTTTAAATTTCCCTTAAACTAGGCCTTGAGGCTCTTGTGTGACTTGCTGATTTTGTAGTCTGTACCTCAGGAAGTGCTGCAGCTGGGTTGATGCGTTGCAGTTAGGCAAAACAGCTAATTTTGGCACTTGGCATGCCTGGTGTAACTACTTTTCTCCCAGGTGTAAGAAAAAAATGAGAAATACAGTCTGGTTTAAAGTCACACCAGCAAAATTCCAGCTTGGAAGACAGTAGGAGTAAGTGAAGGTCTGCGTGTTTTTTTTTTCTGTTTATACTTCGTTAATTCTACTTTTGCAGTAGAAAGAGCGAAGTCCATCGATGAATTAGGCAGTTTATGGATGTAAGGAACTGGTGCAGAACCAGCTGGTGGCTGCTTCCCCCCTGGCAGGGGGAAAACAACAAAACCATATCCCAAGAAAAACATGGAGCTGGAGCTGTGGGGTGGTGAGCCTGTAGAGATTGATAAGGAGACAGCACAGGAAAATGCACTAATTGATAACTGCTCCAGAACCAGTGGAGTGGCAGATAACTGTCCCCTGCCCTCTCCAAAAGAATTCCCCAGGCTCAGTAGCCTGGCCTTGGCAACAGGGTCCAGCCCATTTTATTTCCTCTGCTGACACAGAGATTGTGTCTACAGCAGCCTTTAAATGAGAAGAGCTTTGAGCTGCTTTTGGGCAGTAACATTCCTGATATTCCTGTCTCCCAGTCCTGTTCCCCTGGGATAACTGGGATGAGCTGAATTGCCATTGTTGTTTGGCTGTGGTGCTTTTGCCTCTGGTGACCACTGTGGTTGATTCCTCTTGTCTTTAACAACAGCCTTGCTGAGTGCTTGGGGCAAAGTTGTATTTTAAGGTGGGTATGACTGTTTCAAGACTGGAGGACAGCGGGTGATCTGCAGGCTGGCTGGATTTCACTCCTGTAAGGAAAATTGTGAGCCAGGCTGCAGGGAAATTCCCTTTATTTTGATAGTGGTTTTCTGGAGCTGCTTACTGGGGAAGACTCCATAAGTTTTGGGTTTCCCTGCTGCACCCTCAGGTTTTTCCTGCTGCTTGATCAATATCTGCTCTGAAAAAATTGAGCAAGACAGAAAGGACAGCCTTGCTTCATCCTCAGCCTTGCTGTATCAATCCTTTGCAGCCCATTACTAAGAGATTACACTTTTTGTTTGTAGCTTTGCTTTAGCAAAATAGTCTCTCATAGCTGGAAAGCCTTAAGGAAAAAAGTTTCTGGCAATATCTGTAGGAGTTGCAGTTCTTTGCTGTGCAAATGCTGAAATCTACATCTTGCTTTAATGTTTCTCAGAGCTAAAACATTTTTGGAAAAACAAGCATTTCACATACTGTTTAAAGTGCTTACAGGCAACCTTTACCCCCGGAGTGGAATGCAGCCATCAGGAAAAGTGCAGTGGGAACAAGGACCTCTAACAGAGTTGATGGCCAGGAGTGGGATGGAATGGGGCAACATGTAGTATCTAAATGTTAATTTTGATTGGCATGTCACATTCCAAGCCATTTATTGTATGAAAAATTACAGGCGTCCATAACCAGATTATTTTTTGTTTATGGAACAGCCTGCAATCGGTTTTTCTCCCCCAAATTCCCACTGGATTTTGCTGGGTAAGTAAGTAGGAGCAGCTAGGAGCTCAGGAAGCTCCTGGAGCTGAAAGGAGCCAAAGCCTCAGGCAGAACCTTGTCTGGTATGGGGCAGTTATTTTAGCTGCTCTTAAATGTTGATTTAACTGCTACAGCTGAGCAGCTTTGGGTTTGGGTAGTGTTTTTTTTTTTTTTTGCTTCTTCTCAGTGTTTTTGCTTGTTTGTGGTTTTTCTGTTGCATGAGGCTATAAAGGAAATAAAACCCGTAAAGCTTGGGGTGGCTGGCTTTGAGGGTTGTAATAGTTGAGGTAAAACCCCGACTTTTCATTGAGTATTGGCAGCACCAAAGGAAATCTCCAAAAAGCCGTCGCTGGTCTTGGGTGTGCTGACTCCTTCCCAGAGGTGCCATGGGGGGCCAAACTTTCCTTTTTCCCATTTTTCAGTCTTTCTTTGATGGAGATTTCCTGGGCAAGAAGGTGAATTGCAAAGGTTGACATGGGATAGCTACACATGTGCTGCATGACTGATATCAGTACAATTATCCTGCAAATCTTCAGATGAGACCCACATATGGATGGAATGATATTTTAAGAGCTCAAAGAAGCCTCCTTTATAAATTTAAGTGCCAGCAGCACATTTTTTATACCTAGATCTTTTAACTGCTGCAGTAACTTGGGGAAAACTGCTTGGGCACATTGTGAGGTATTTACCACTTGAGAAGAATGTGTTTAGGTGTGGGTTTTTTCCCACTTCACTGGAGCTCTCAGGGTTCTTCATGGAGCAGGTTGTTTTTAGTTGTTCTGAGAAGTATCCCCTTGCCTCCCTGCCCAGGAGAACCTCAGCATCCTTGTGGAATTGTGGAACTGGCCGTGCTCCATGTGTCCTTGGAGCGAGCTCCGTGCCTGTGGTGACGCAGGGCGGCTGACAAAGGAGACATTCAGTCACCAGCTCAGGATCGTGTTCCCCCTGAGTCTGGACTAATGCTCTTAGCCCTGCTGGGGCTGGAAGAACAGCCAGCAGCTCTGGGCTGGTGCCCTGCTCTTTTCCTGTAGTCTCTGTGGGCTAGAAGTGACTCTGTGTCTCTGCTCTGCCCGTCCTCCCTTTGGGATCTGCAGGGAAGCACCAGCAGCCATCCTGGCCTCTCCCCTCCTTGCCAGGCCATCACACCACTGCTCTGCAGGAGTCATCTTCCACTCAGTGAGGTCTCATCCTCATAGGAATTGTTCTGATGTTAAAAACTTAGAAATCTTATGGTTTCTCAACTCTCTGATCCTTGAAGACCTTTTTTTCTGAAGCGATTATTGTGGTTTCTTTGCAATGGCTGAGTCTCAGCTATTGCCTGGTAAAAGGTGGGATATGTCTGAGGTCCTGTTCTTTCAAGGCACTTGCAAAATGGGAAGAGCTAAGTTTAAACTGCTGTGGCTCGTTTCTGAATCAGTGGATAGCTTGGCAGGGAGGCTTTTGGCTGTGAAGTCCTGGATTTAAGTACAGTGGGAATTCTGACATTATCTACAGGTCAAGGTGAACCATTTCTGTTTCCATATCTTTAGCAGGAGCACATAGATCAAGCCTGTCATGGAGTCCTCACCTTTCATCCCATCCTCCTGCAAAACCAGAACAAGTACCAGTCACTGGGAAATGGTTCATGAGATGCCAAACACCAGCTTGATTGGTAAAATTAAGCAGTATAATAAGCAATACGAAGTGGTTCCTGGTGGTGATTGACAACAGGAAACTTCTCTGATGTCATTGCAGTCCATAACTCTGGCCATTCCCTGAATTCCTTATTCCTAACATGTCTAAATGATCAGACCCTGGATTTTTATCTTGATGGGTCTGGCTGTGAACACCCTGACAAGGCCTCAACTCTGAGTAGTTGCAGTGTGTTTCATGTTATTAATGTTTTCTGACCTAGTCCTGACTTGTTAGAATTAACCAGTCTTTGCTTTTTCTCTTCAAAGTATTTTTGGGTGAATCTGGGGAATTCTGAGCATCTCACCCTTTGGGGACAGTTGAAAATATCAGTGTGTACCAAGCCACTTCTCAGTGTCCAGACATCCATGTAGGGCCAAGATGTCCATGTGTCTCTGGGGCACTTGGCTCCCTAAGGGGTGAGAAGAGTCATAGCAACACTGGGGCCAGGTTTATGGAGAGGAATGTGCCCTGGAAGGTGTTTTTTGGAAGGATGAGCAGCAATAAGGTGGGGGAAGAGGTCTGGAAACAGGAATGATTATTTTGGAAACACGGACAAGAGTCTCCTGCTGCAGAGGTCAGGTGTATTCAGGTCACCATGATACTGCAAGAACAACAACAACAAAAAAGTAATCCCATGAACAAATCCTATTAATTCACATAATTATGTTGCTGTTGATTGTGGTAACAATTTTTTCACTTTTTGGGACACTGGGAATGAGTTTGCATCGTGCTGGCAGGTCTCCTACCAGTTTTCCATGCCCAAAAGATGGAAAGGATGTTTCTGGGCTGCCTCCCTGAGTTCATCACTGCACTATTTAGTGGTTCCCTAGTGCAGATCTGTCTACTTAAACCAAATGAGGATCATTCCTTCCCTTTCACATTGCTATTAGCTGGATGATTTTATTGTCTCTGCAGGAAGAGAGCAGAGACAAGCAACTGTAGATTAGGAACAATTTGCAAAATAGTTCAGTGATTAGCATGCTTGTGGAGATGTTTTTCTGTGTAAGGGCTGCACCACAAATTTTACTGGCTCCCTGTGCTCGAAGAATTAACTGTGAGGAGGATTAAAATGACATCTTAGACATCAGCTAAACGTCCTCTCAAAATCCCTTACGTTGTCTCTAAATCAATTAATTTGATTTCTTCAATCCACAAGCAAACTGGGTTGGTGAACTTGTGTGACTGATCTATTTAGGCTGAATTTCTCCAGAGTGTTTTTTTAAAGAGTACTTCAGTACTGGTGAAATGGTGCAAAAAAAAAAAAGCAGTGAAATATGGGAATACCCAGTGCCAGGGTGTGAAATGAAGATGCTGCTCTAGTCATGGGGGTGCCTTCTCCAAGCAGCAGTCTTCAGCTGGTTAATCCAGCCCTCACAGACATTCCTGATCTTTGCTGGTTAAATGGAATAAGAAAGTAAGACAAGAGCCTGCTCTTGCTCCTTTTGTCATGGTGCTGCTTGTGTGCATGTAGGAAGTGGGAAGGAAAAGACACAGGAGAATCCTCAACTCCAAAGTCTTGGAAAATCTACAAAAGTGGCCCTCAGCACTCAGCTGTGGTCACTTAACTCTCCTCAATCCTGATTTGCTTGTAATCCCACATGGATAATAAGGATGGTAGCATTCACCTGGGAAACATCTGAATATCAGTAAGAGGAATCAGTTGCTCTCTCTGGGATTCCTGCTGGTCTCTGCTAGCTGTAACATCTCCAGATGCATCAGAGATGGAGCTCCCACTCTGAGCCTGCTGCAGGCTGTGCTGGGGACAGTGTTAGATCAAGTGCTGAAAGTGGGGAATGTTCTGGGAATAAGCCAGCAGAGCTCTGGAGGTGTTTGGGTCCTGTTGCCTGGTGGTTCTGAGCCGTGCTGTGACACGGAGAACAAGGCTGGTGGGAGCTTCACTCATTAATCCTCACAGCATCAAAACCTCCCGAATTTCTTCTCAGCTGGTGCTCCTGCAGGAAGGAAACACTGTGGCTGTCAGAGCAAGGGGTGGCACAGCCAGAGCTGAGCATTGGCACGTTAGATGCTGAAATAGCATCGGGCTGGTCTCGTGCCACCCCAGCCTGGCATCGCTTGGCAGCTCCAGGAGCAGAACCATTCCCACAGGGATGCTGAGTTCTGGGAAACAGGGCCCTGCAGCAGCAGCCAGTGCTCTGCAAGCAGAAGGGTCTCCCTCAGGGGAGGGAGGAGTATGGCATACAGGCACATCCATTTGGGGAAGGTAGACCTTCTGTTTTGTGAAAAGTGCATTACCAACGTTAGAGTTGGGCAGATGACACAAGGAAGTGCTGTGCGTGCCACAGCACAGGACAGAGCTCTAATCAAACCTTGCCATGCACTCCTGCTGTCAGCAGAGCTGCTAGTACCCAAACTGTGGCTGTGAATCGCTCCTCCTGTCTTTTCAGCAGCCCAGAAATGATTCTGGATGTGGCAGGGAACGTGTCCTTGCAGGCTCCGTGTGCCCCGTGCTGGAGAGGCAGAGGCTGCAGCTGCAAGGGAGCATCTTGGGATTCTGCTGGTGCTCCCAGCAAATGCTGCTGATTCACAGCTCGCTCATCAAAAACGGGTGTTTATGTCTGAGCACCAGTTTGTGCTCTGAGATCCATGGGAACTATCATGCCTGGAAGAGGGGGCACACGGGGTGTGGAGCTTGCCCTGGCTGGCTTCCTCCTGGGTCAGGCTCTCAGTGTACAGATGGCTTGTGGGGGCTCAGGAAACTCTGCAGATAAGAGAGTGTGATAAGTTTGGGAGGGCTGCTCTTGTGAGATAATGGCCAGTTACTCATGGAAACAGGGCCTTCCTGGGATGGGTGGCACCTCCCATGATCCTACAGCAGGCAAGGCTTCCCCTGCCTTTTCCATGGCTCTGTCCAGATGGACAAAAGCTGTTTGACTTCCAGCCTGTGGCACAGAAGAATCTTCTGGCCTGCAGGTGGAGGTGTCTGGTGTTCCCCTCCCCACAGCACTCAGCTGCATTACTCCTGAAAGTGAGGCAGTGTAAAAACTCAAAAGCGAATTTCCAAGCGATCCTAAATGTAGCTAAAAAGGAGTCTCAAGAAATTAGAATTACCAGGCTTCCAGCTGCTTGTTTCCTGGCAGACAGCTCCTTGGGTTTGCTGCTGCTTCAACAAGCAGAATTGGGTTTATTTATCCTCCCTTCCTCCCCAGCTTGTATTTGAGTGGAAATGCATGAATTGCAGTTTTCTAATGAATGTGAATGGAGCAGGGAGACCTCTGGTTTTCCTTTATCTGAGAGTGAAAGCCGAATTGGAAGAGCCCTATGGAGAACAGGGCTGGTTCTATTTCGAATCTCCACCCTGGTTTTGTCTCCCTTGGAGGCTGGAGGGATGGGATGAAGAGTGGCTTTACTTCCCAGGGCAGGGTGAGTGGTTTGTGTGCTGCTGCTGGCTCTCTTTGGCTGTGTAAGAGGTGGGCACAGGGATGGGGAGAAACCTGGTCCCTAGGTGCTGCCACCTGAGGATTTTGGCCACGAGCATTTTGGGTTTGCTTCTCTTTGCTTCTTCCTCCCTCGCTCTCCTAAGTGATCCTGGTTATCTTGGAGACTATCAGAAAAGGCTTCCAGCCTTCCTCCTTTGCTCCCCCTCATCACACCTTGTGTGATGCTGAGTTCAGAGACAGGTTCACTTCAGCAGCTCCCTTCAGAGGAAACACTGAGGTTAATTTCTTTGGTTGGGGCTCCATGTGGCAATGTGTATCCCATGAGTTTTCTGGATTGCTCTTGTGTGCTCTGGGTGTAGCAGGGTGGTTAGCAGCCCATTTCTGGCAGTGGGAAGCCCACGTTGTTCTGGGGGTGGTGGTCACCTCCAAACCTCATCTAGGCCTGTTTGCACACAAGGATATTCTCTCCTTCTGAGTCCTGTGGGAAACACTATTTTTAAAATGAAGCTGCTCCATCCCTGGAAGTGTCCAAGGCCAGGTTGGACGGGGCTGGGAGCACCCTGGGACAGTGGAAGGTGTCCCTGCAGGGGGTGGAATGAGATGAGCTTTGAGGTCCCTTCCAACCCAAACCGTTCCATGATTCTATGTCAGCATGGCCTTTCCTGTGTACCCCACCTCTTGTTAGACCTTGAGGTCATCTTCACACTGGAACACCACCTGATGCTTTAATGAAGGCTTGCTGTTGTCTCTTCAATGTCCTTATTTTCATTTGTTTGGTGTTTTGTTCACAGCGACTCTCATGACTAGGTGAGAAGCTGCCAGCAGCAGGTCTGAGCTTGGGCTCTCCTCAAAAATGAGCTTCTAACCTGATGCATCGAGTGCTCTGGCTAGAGAAGCAACTTCAGGTAGGTCAGTGCATCTTGCATTTTGCATTTTCAAGCACGTGTGTTTTGCAGTGGTGTATTCATTTACTGTGACCTGAATTGGGGCAAGTTCTTGTTCTGGACATTTTGGATATTTCACAAACTGTCTAGCTCCAGTATTACATTGTAAAATCTTAGGGGAAGGCAGCTGAAAGATCCCTTAGATCAGTTCCTTCTGCCTGCTTCCTGGGAAGGATGACTAAGAGCAGAACTTGAAGATGTAGATTGTGGATAAATGCTCCCAAAACCCTGCTTGTAAGGAAATCTTTGCCCTTCTGGCTGTGGAAACTGGAGTGACATACTGTGTAGACAGCCAGAATGGGGGCTGGAATACCTGTGCTCTGTTCCCAGCTCTGGCTTTGGCATAGATAAATGACCTGCAAAGAGAGAATAAATGGGGTGTATGCCCTTTATTGCTGCTTGTAGTTGTGTTTTTGTCTTTCAGTAATCCTTTGAAGCTCTGTGAGGATTTGCTGAAAGGCATCTCATAAGATTTGTAGTGGTTTTGTTGAGTTTGATCCATGCTGGAAAGCTCCATGACTGATTGAAGAGCTAGAGGGGAGGTGTAGTGAGAATCAGAAAATAAAAGTGGAGTTTTGGGTGTAAAGATTCTGAGAAAGAGTGTTCTAAAAGCTGTTATTTGTTTGTGTGCAGCCCCAGTGCCCAGCACCTTGAGTGAACCAAGCCTCTCATGCCTCACATTCCTAGTTGGGAAACCTTTTGCCTTTTTCCTCAAAATATTCTGGAATATTAGTGAGCCTTAACTGGCTGATTGTGAGAGGCTGTGGTGGGAGACAGAGCAGAAAAGGAGCTTTCAGTTGTGATTCTTCCTAATCCAGCTGAATTCTCCCTGCAGGTACCCTGAGCACACCTGTCTTTGGAAAATTTGGGTTTAGCCCCTCTCCTGTGTCTCTGTCCCAGTACTGCATCTCTTTGGATCTCAAAGGCTGTATAATGAAGATGTTCAGTGGCTTTTCCACAGAATCTGTAAGAAATACCACCAGAAATCCTGAGAAAAATGCTGTGACTAAACACCAAGGCTGCTGAAATTGAGGGGAATTACATTTTTGTGTGTCACAGGTCAGGTGAATTATGAGCAGGTTTTTTGCAGTTGTTGCTCTCTGAAAGCTGCCTCTGTGTCACAGCTGTTCTGTACAAACTGTGATACCAAGGCTTGTTCACAGCAGCTGTGAAAAATTCCTTCTTTCCCCAGCCTTCTTCAAGTACATCAGTATTGGGAGCAGGAGACACTTTGAGCAGACACCTGAAGCTCCTGTCACTGTATTGATTCAGCTTCTGTTTGCTCTGCATCCAATACACAGCCGTGATGAATAATGCAGGGATCTATTACTTAAAGTTTAATGCAGCTTTAATCAGGGTTGAACATCAAGAGGTGCAGTGCAGGAGGCTGCTCTGCTCGGTGCTGAACGGAAAAGATTCAAACCAGGTGTGCTTGGGTCTGTGGTGTTGGGTTGTCCCCTTTGCCCAGGGCAGGGCCTGTCCCCTGTGCTGGCCCTGCTGAGGGACCTCGAGGGCTGTGTCCAGTTCTGGGCCCTCCCGGCCAGAGAGCCCTGGAGGGGCTGGAGCGTGTCCAGGGAAGGGAACGGAGCTGGGAAGGGGCTGGAGCCCCGGGAGAGGCTGAGGGAGCTGGGAAAGGGGCTCAGCCTGGAGAAAAGGAGGCTCAGGGGGGACCTTGTGGCTCTGCACAAGTCCCTGCCAGGAGGGGACAGCCAGGGGGGGTCGGGCTCTGCTCCCAGGGAACAGGGACAGGACAAGGGGAAACGGCCTCAAGCTGTGCCAGGGGAGGCTCAGCTTGGACAGCAGCAGGAATTTCTCCATGGAAAGGGTGCTCAGGTCTTGGCAGGGGCTGCCCAGGGAGCTTTGGAGTCCCCATCATCCCTGGAGGTGTCCCAGGGAGGGCTGGAGGTGGCACTCAGTGCTCTGGGCTGGGGACAAGGTGGGCATGGGGCACAGCTGGGACTCCATGGGCTGGGAGGGATTTTCCAGCCTAAGATAATTCTGTGATTCTGTGGCACAACCTGTCATTTATGTGCAGATATTCACTTGCAGGTGCTTGGTGTCTGTGACCTCTGGTTTTCCCTGTATTTATCTCAATCTGTGACAACACAGGTTCTGTACTGGTGGGGTCAGAGAGATTGTGGATGACTGCTGTGATCCAGGGATCTCACAGTGGAATAGCAAGGCACTGCTGCCTCTTCGATGGCTTTTTTTTTCTTCTTGGTACGAGTATTATTTTTTTAAACAAAGGAAAAACATCCCTTTCATCAATTGTTCCCTTTGCAGAACTTGAGCCTTAAAATAATCCAGGAAGCCTTTTGTTATATAAATATACTCATCCTCCAGCTTGGCACGGAATGTGCTTGACAGAGCTGCTTGCTGAATTCTGTTTTAAACTTGAATTTCAGTGGCTATGAAGGAGAAACCCTGGGCTCAGAGAGCAAAGCAAAGACTGATTGCTGTGTAATCACAGTACAACAGGGACTATTTAAAGCAGTGGAAAGCAGGGGTTTATGCCTGGAACTCAGTTTCTGTGTCTGTGATTTTTGTTTCAGCTTGTTACAGCCAGGTGTGCTCATACCTACCAAATTTAGCTCCATGGGAAGAGAGCATATGTGCAGTCTTTTGAAAATATTCCTGCTGAAGTTGTTTGCTCAGGAATAGAATTGTGTGTGACTACAGCAAAGGCTTGTTAACAGTAAATTCCAGTGCAGAACACTCAGTAGTGAGATCTCCCAGTTAAGTGGGCAACAGTTGGCTAGAGCAGATGTTTAAATAGAAAATGAACAAAACATCACCACCAAAAAAAACCCCCCACAAACTCGAAAATCCATCAACCACAAAAACTCACAGCCCTGTGAATTTCAACTAGTGTTTGTTAGAAGTGGTGACTGTTTTCTGGGTGTTGTCTTGTGCACCTGGGGGGAATTTATGAATCATGTAGTGTTTTTCTGTGTCCTCTGTAGGCCACACTTTCATTGTGACGTTGGCTTTTTAAGTGGCATCTTATTGTTGTGGTCTGTTCATTAACAAAGGACTTTTGACAATAATATCAGAAGGTTAAATATGATTTATTAAAATTGACTCTATAGTTGAAAGGATTTGGGTTATAATGTGCTCAGGTACAGAGCTCAGATCTTTACTTTTTCATGCTCTGTACTAGAATGTTAGAATGTTTACAATATTAGAGAGATAACAGTTTTTTATTTCTTGCTCCCACTATCAGGAGACAGGTAGAGAAATTTAAAATGTCTTTGAAACACAAACTAGAGATTTTGTTTACAGAAACTTATACAGAGTAAAAAGACAGTAAAAGATGTTTTTTCACAGGAAGATTTTTCTGCAGGCTTGCACACAGAGAAACTTATAATATGTTCTTGCAACAGCACCTTTGGTTTGTTCTGCTGCAAGCCTGAGCTTGAAGCTGCTGCTGACTGAGCAGGTTGGACTCAGTGGTCTTGGAGGTCTTTTCCAACCAAAATGGTTTGATGATTCCTGCCAACTTTTTCCAGATGCATTCATCAAAACTATCCCGGAGAAGTGGAGATGTTGAGGATGCTGCAGGATGTGCCTGGGTGGTTTTGGTACAAACACTGAGTCCACAGGTTGTGTTCTAGGAGCAAGAAGAGTGAAGGGTGAGTCCATGCATCCCCCAGGAGTGCCTGAATCCAGTCTGGAGGCTGCTGCCACCTCCCATGGTAATGGAGTGATAGTGCACTCAGAAAAGAGGAAAGACTCCAAGGAAAGTAACATAGAATCATGGAATGTTTTGGGATGGAAGGGACCCTAAAGCCCATCTCATCCCACCCCCTGCCATGGGCAGGGACACCTTCCACCATCCCAGGTGGCTCCAGGCCCCATCCAACCTGGTCTTGGGTATTTCCAGGGATGGGACATCCACAGCCTCTCTGGGCAATGACACCTTTGGCACTTGCAAAACTAAAGGTTTAATGGAATTTTGGAGCAGAGATTTTATATACCCTGTGTTCAGTTTGTTGGATAATCAAGTTGGGTTTTGGTAGATTTTTCTAGCTCATTCAATGGCTTGGCTTGTTCTGGGTGCTGTGGATAATTTCCTTCTTGTCTCCTAATTTATTTGCCTTTAGACATGTAGCTGCTCCAGTGTTTCCTGGAAAATGGAAAGGATGTGCTAGCAGGAAATGGCTGCAGTTAATGAAAATAGGCTCTACCTGCTGATGATTAATCCTTAATCCAAAGAGGGAACGTTCCCTCTACAGTTTTGTGGCCTGAATTAGGATCTGACTGTTCCTTTGTCCTGAGGCAGGCTTTAAATGACTCCGGGATTGATTCATGGCTTAGGGCCCCCAGTAATAGGATTTCCTGTGAGGGTGTGTCACCGTCCTTGCACAGGTTCAAAGGGAAAATGGGTTTTCCCTCCTGTGTTGCATCCTCTGGACTTGTGCCCCTTGGCTTTGGCTCCTTTTTCTCCCTGGCTCTGGAACCTGAGAGGTTTCAGCTGGGATTTGATGCCTGCTGCCATCCCAGCTCCTTTCAAGTGTCTCATCATCCACCCAAGGCATGGGGGACTGGGCAGGACGTGTTCATGAGTGAACACAAATACATTTAGTGCTTCTCTGAAAGGCTTTCAAGTGCAGCACTGCTCTTTTGCAGCTCTTTTTGTTTCCTTTGAAGGCTGAGCAGCCGGCACTGAACCCAGGGCTGCAGTGCGTGACTGCTCCCTTAGCAAGCAGTTAAAACATCAGCTATTACACTGACGTGCAAATGTTATTTTGTGCTGAAGTCATGCTGGAAATAGTTCAAAATGTCTTGTTTATTTGGATTCACGAGGGGCACGCTGTCTCGCTGAGCTCTAATCTTGTTTTGCTCTCTGCTTTCTTTGCAATCAGCAGAGCTGTATTCAAACCATGCTGGGAGATTTCAGGTACCTCTTGGTCTGCACCCCAGGAGCCACAGACTGAGGGCAGCACCCCTGGGTTTGTGCCTTTTGGGAAAGCTGGATTGTTAATCACTTGTTTTCCCCCAGCCTCACTCCTTAGATGGATGGAACAGGCTCTGTTCCTGTGTTGAATTAAATCCTCTGCCCCTGTGCTCAGGTGAGACCCCACCTGCAGAGCTGCCCCAGCCCTGGGGCCAGCACAGGAGGGACCTGGAGCTGCTGGAGNTTAAATACCTCTTACTGGATAAGCACTGACTCATTCAGTCATTATCTTAATGACAGATGCACTTGTTTAAAATGACTCCACATTTTTCCAGTTTTATTGTTTAGCAGATAATACAGTTATTTGGGTTCTTGCACAAGATGCTTTGTTTCAGTTCACTCCTTAAACGTTTTTCTCTGTGTTTGCAAGATGCATGAAAACAAAAAGGTTTTTTTTCCTGGCCTGTGTGCCCTGCCTCTGCTGTCCCCATTCCCAGTGAGGAGTTGCAAGGCTGTCAGCAGCTGTTTTGACAGATCTTCATGTACTACTTAAGAAGACAAAAAGTTACATCTCACATATTTTGCTGTGCAGGGATAAATACACAGCAAAGGGTGGGAGAAATATTGGATATGAACATATTGAGGGATTTTGTAGTCCCAGCACAGGATGTCTGCTCTGTCACCAGAGTCCTGTGTGACTGTCCCAGCTGTTCAAATCATGTGTGCATCCCAGCTACATCCAGGCAGGTTTAAATATCCTCCTGTCCAGAGCATGCTCCCATCTCCAGGTTCTTCCCTGCCCTTCCCTGCGTTGTGGAGCATCCTCACAGCCATCTCCAGGCACTGACACATCACTAAATTCCCCAAGCTTTGCTAAGAGTTTCTTCTTGGAAGGCTGATGCAGCCTGGGGAGCTCCCTGAGCTGTGTGTGGCACATCCAAAACAGCAGAAAGGTGAGGGACAGGCTTTGCACAAAGGCTGTGTCATTATTAGGATATGTTAATGGGGTGGCTTCAGGTGTTCTCTGGGTGCTGGTGCTGATCCAGATTAGCTGAGGCAGCTCCTTGTGTCTGCCACCAGGTCCTGGTGGTCTGTGCCAGCAGGAGTGCACTGCCCTAGTGCTGCTTTCCAAATTCAGGAGCAGCACTCAACTTGTTCTCGATGTTTTGTAATGAATCCTCTGCCTGTGTTTTGGTCTCTGTGAGGCTTCTCAGGAAAGGCAGCTGAATACCAAGACACTGTCTCCAGCTCTGTAGTTTTGCTGATCTGTTTGAAGTCCCCAGACAGTTGATCAGGCAAACTTGCTGCTAAATGGATGATCTCATTCCCAGTGAATGCTGTGATCACAAGCATTACCCTACATCACAGAAACAATTTGAAAACCAGTGCGTACTCCTCAAGCTGTCAGTTGTCTTTCAGCACCCTCTTTGTGCTCTTTCATCTTTAAATGCTTGTGCTGAAGCTCAAATAAACTTACCTGTCAGCAGCTGCAGGGATGTCTCTTCTGTCTCCAGCTCCTTCGTAGCTGCCCAGCTGTGCCCCATGCCCGTTTACAGAGGAGATAAAGCAAGGAGCTCCCTTGTAGCTGCTGTTTCTCTAAATGATTTTTCTTATACTCCAGTAATACTCAGCACAAATTTGTGTTGGTGCTTTGTGAGGGCTGCTCAAAGCCAGCAGTTCTCTGAGTTCTGTGAGGATATGGGCAGGGCAGGAAGGTGTCCCTGTGCAGAGGGAAAACGGGGTGGAGAGATGGTCTGGAGAGAGGTGACATCCTGAAAAAAGGATGGAACAGAGCACCCAACAGCCTGACTGCCTGAAGGATGGCCCCCAGCAGAGGAATGCTGTTTCACAGCCCAAAGATAAGTGGTTTGAATTTTACAAGGGAGAACTCTTTTGAAACGTGAAATTCAGAGACTCATAAAATCATTAGGGTTGGGAAGACCTCTGGGATCACCGAGTCCCAGCTGTGCCCCATGCCCACCTTGTCCCCAGCCCAGAGCACTGAGTGCCACCTCCAGGGATGATGGGGACTCCAAAGCTCCCTGGGCAGCCCCTGCCAAGGCCTGAGCAGCCTTTCCATGGAGAAATTCCTCCTGAAATTCCATGTGGAACTGATGCCTTGTGAAGGCTGACCTAGAGCAGGGGCTGGNCAGAATCTGAAAAATATAAAAGCTAAAACCTGAGGCATCAGAATATCCAAGAGAGTCTCTTTTTTGTGGACCTGTTTATTCTCTTTCTTCTGAAGGGAGGTTTCTAGATGGTCATTGAATGAAAGCCCAGTTCTCATCACAAGTCCTTCCTTTCTGTTCCAGCATCCAAAACTGTGCAGTAGGAGTGCCTGACAAATTTCCCCAAGGAGCAGCTTTATTTTTACACCACAGCCTTGCAAAAAGCAAGTCTAAAAACTTAGATAAATGAGCTTAATAAACAGCAATTTTTTTGCATCCTTCTGCTTTTTCGTTGTGCAAGAGGCACCATCCTTGTAAAAGTCATGCTAAATCTGAAGCTCGTTCTCTGTCTGTAAAAAGACAAAAACCCCCCCATTGTTTCCATGTTGATGCACTGGTTGTTTAGTTTTATTTGGAGAATTCTGATACTCAGCCAGGGTCTGCTTCTCTGTGGTAATTTGAGAGGTGGAGTGAAAATGGACACTTCAAAGCAGTCCTGTGTTGTCATCCTGTGAGTTTGAGATGCTGAAAATAGGCAAAAAAAAAAAAAAAAGAAATCTGTGTCCCAGCAGGAGTTTGAGTCTACAGCTCTGCCCCTGGGTGTACTGTGAATATTAATGACACAGAACTGTGGGGACTGTTTGCACATGAAATGAGGAAACCCAGGTGTGTGTGCTACAAGGTCAGTGAGACTGGAGAGCAGCAATTGGTTACTCATAAAAATCCAGGTCATTTTCTGTGCACCTCCTTGGGGGTCACTTTGCTGGTGTTGCATGAGGAAACAATAAATATAGGTGACCTAGGTATGGGTATATGTATTTATTTGATGTTTTATTACCAAAAACCATCTTCAGGTCAGTGGAGGAAGGCACATGCACAGCTAGGGATGTGGTTAATTCCTTGCTCTGCTGCTCTGGTTTAAGAAAAGTTCTGGAAGCAACTGTATTGAAATATTGAGAGGTTACTGCATTTTGCAGACTCTTTCTTGTCTGTCTCTGAAGCCTAATGCTTGTTTTCTGCAACACTGGCAGAATGCAAAAACATCATTAGTTTTGGGTTTTGTTCTGCTCTTGGGAGGCTTTTTTTCTGAATTTGGAGGTTTTTTTCACTGCAAATAGCTGCAAAGTCAAAGTAGTAAATGAATAAATATTATTAGTGAAGGAGTAGATAACAGAACAAGCTACTGTAAAAATAATTTTAAAAATCACTTTTTCACTGTGATTCTCCTTGTCCTGAATCCTCCACCTCCAAAAAGAAAAAGGTTCAGCAAAGGATGAAGAAGGTGATCAAAGGCATGGAACAGCTGTTGTATAAAAGAAGATAAATAAACTTTGTCTCTTTAGCATGGAGCAGAAATGATTGTGAGGGGAAGAAGTGAAGAGAGGAATGTTATGCAGATTGGGAGCTTTGCATCTTCCACAGAAGAGGACTGTACCCAGGCCTTCCTCACTCAAAGAAAAACCCCAAGGAAGCAATGAGCTTATAAAAGGGAAAGCTTTTCTTTTGGTGGTGTGCAGTTGTGCTGTGATATTCCTGGTGGCCAGGATGTTGCTGGAAGGTGAGAGGTTTAAAGGAAGCAGTCTAAAACCCATCCTATTAGAAGCTGTTAAAGACAGTGTCTCCTGGCTCAGGGAACAATTATTAAAGCAGTGTTTGGAGGAATCCCAGGGTGGCTCAGGCTGAGTGGGCACCTGGTGGCACCTCCCTGCTCCAGCAGGGCCATCCCAGAGCACAGGGCACAGCATTGTGTGCACACAGCTCTGCACCAGCCCCAGGGAGGAGAGCCCAGAGCCTCTCTGGACAATGTGCTCAGGGCTGGGCAGTGCCCAGGGCAGAAGTTGTGCCTCCTGTGCAGGGGAATTGCTGGGCTCAGTCCCTGCCCGTGGCTCTGGTGCCATTGCTGGGCCCCGGAGCAGAGCCTGGGCCCTGCTCTGCCCCTCCCTGCACACAGGGACACCCAGGGCTGAGGGCCCCTCTCAGCTGGGGCTCCTCTCCAGGCTGAACAGCCCCAGCTCCCTCAGCCTTTCCTGGGCACCCAGATGCTCCAGGCCCTTCCTCAGCTGCGCAGCCTCCGCTGGCCCCGCTCCAGGAGCTCCTGGCCCTGCTGTGCTGAGGATCCAGAGCTGGACACAGCACTCCAGAGGTGCCTGCAGGGCTGCCCACAGGGGCAGGATCCCTCCCTGCCTGCTGCCAATGCTCTTCCTGCTGCCCCCAGGATCCCACTGGCCTCCTTGGGCCCAGGACACTCTGCTGCCTCAGGGACAGCTCGGTGTCCCCCTGTTACAAGAACATATTCGAAGTTTCTCTGTGTGCAAACCTGCAGATGAATTTTCCCATGGGAGAACATCCTTTTGCTGTCTTTTTACTCTGTATGGGTTTTCTGTAAACAAAATCTCTGTGTTATTTTTCAAGGACATTGAATTGCTCTGCCTGTCTCCTGAGTGTGGGAGAAGGAGCTGAAGGACTGTGATATCTCTGATATTGTAAGCATTCTGGGAATTCTTCTTGTACAGAGCAGTGAGGAAAAAACATCTGAGCTCTGTACCTGGGCACATTATTGCCCGAAATCCTCTGATTATGGAGTCATTTTAATAAATCATATTAGCCTTCTGAAATTATTGTCAAGAGTCCTTTTTCAATGCATGGACCACGGCAACATCCCCCAAGACACTTTGCTGGCTCAGGGACAGCTCGATGTCCCCCAGGTCCTTCCCCACAGAGCTGCTCCAGCAGGTCCCCCCAGCCTGTGCTGGTGCCCAGGGTTGTTCCTGCCCAGGTGCAGGACTTGCATTTCCCTTGTTGAGAAAGGTATCACTGTCTGTGTTCAACTTGTTGTAGAAACCTGAAACTTCCTTTTGTAAGCAGGTCAGAAATAACACCCAGCTGTTGTGTAGCTGTGTAACACAGGGGCTACAACCTGGTGTAGCAGATGAAATGTGGGATTTCTTGGCTTCCATACTGTTTCCTTCTTTTGGTAGGTAATGAGAAACAGGCGAGGAATAGCAAGTGATTCAGGTGATAAAAAGCTGGTGTTTAGGAGCAGATGATAGCAGCAGTTGCCTTGGCTGATTGGGCCGTGTTCCTTTCCCAAAATTCTGCAGTCTGGAGCGTGCTGGGAGCGGGTGGGTTGGGGTGGCAGCGTGCCAGCTGGTGCTGGGGTAATGCCCAGGTTACCCTGGTGCACTGGAGGCAGATGTGCCCCAGCATTTCCCTGCACACTGGATTGCCAGCCTGACACAATGTTTGGGTAGAGCTGGAAGGCTGGCACTGCACCTTCAGCCAGGGAGGGCGAAGGTTCCTCACGCTGCTTTTTACTACACACAGGGGGGCTGCTTGGCTGCCATATGGAAGGACTGAATTTCCCTGGAGATTTTGACGTTCAGCAGGGTGTGGGTGTTAGGAGGCTTTGGGAGGTGGAGGAGGATGGAGTTGGAATAATGTCCTTTGAATCAGAGCTGTTTTGATCTGCTAGAAAGAAACTGGCTGCTGTGAAAGGAGGGGAGAAGTCCTCAAATGTTGGACTACGCTAGGATTTTGTGCAGAGAAGAAAGACTTGGAGCAGGAGCTGTTTAAGGATTGATTCTGGTCTGAGTGGGGTAGAAACCCAAGTGTGAGTGAGCATGTGTGGGGTCGCTGACACGCTGCACACACGTGCTCAACAGCCATTCCTTGAAAATGGAAAGAGACTCTTGGTTCAGTGGGCTCCAGCCCAAGGCATAGGCTTGGTGACCTGTGTGATAACTTGGAGAGTAAATTCCAAGTGATTTATCCCTCTTCTGATCTCTCTTGAACTCTGACTGCTTGTGTCTGTTGCTGTCAAGTGGCTGCTTCTGTATTTATGAGCGAGGTGGAAACTACTGACCTGCTTTGCCTCCTCTGAAAGGCAAGTGATAGCTCTCTCTGAGATGGCAAGGGCAGTATTTCTGCATGTGCTTGGACTAAATTTACTGTAGGGAGCTGAAAAGTGTAGATGGTGACGACTGCTGGAAGGGAAAGCGTGTATTTACTGCTCGGTGGCAATAGATTTATAGACAGATAGTTCGGTTTATAGATAAATATTGTTGCCTCTATTTCTGTAGCCATAAGCAGTAGATTTTAAAGCCTAAACTTTGCTATCATTTAGGGACCTTTTTACATTTTTTTTCCCTATCCCATCTGCCGAGTTCTTCACTGGCGGCTGAGGTGTCACGTGGCGCCAGGAGAGCCAAGAGAAGTGACGCATCCCGGTATCCCATGGTAACTCTCATTTTCCTTTGCTTTTTAGCTCCTTTGCTTTGCTCCCAGATAGAATAACCTGCCTGTGGGATTACATTGGCTCTGCTCACTCACAGGTGAAGGGGAGGTTGCAGGGTTTTCACTCCTGAAAAAGGTTTGCACTCAGTAACCCAAATTGCCCTCTGCAAGGGAGAAACAAAGAGCACAACAAAACACGAGGCACCAACCCCGCTCCAAAGCTACACCAGCCCCCAGCAAGCCCAGAAATCTCCAAGTTCCTCACTCAAACTTCTCAACATGCAGGGAGCATCGGTGGGAGTTCACTCTTTGTTTGCCATTCAGGATATTGAAGCTTGTCTGAGAAGTTTCTGCAAACCACAGGTAGATAACCCTGCGAGTGAGGTACAATTATTGCAATTCGGGTCTTGCAGTTCACACAGGCTTTGCTGCTGGAAACTTGTTAGGTGAGGCTTGCTTTTTTATTTTTTTCTCCACCACCCCCATCAGTTGTTTTTAACCTCTGGTTGCTGTATGCAGTTACTGCCTGCGTTTTTGTTAGAAATATCCTATTTATCCCCCAAAAAAAGCTCATGGTTTTGCATTCAGACATGCTGGTATTTTTTAGAATTCTGATTATTTTTTCAAAAACAGATAATTTAATTATAGAATCATAAAGTGGCTTGTGTTGGAAGGGCCCTTAAAGCCCATCTTGTCCCACCCCTGCCATGGGCAGGGACACCTTCCACTGTCCCAGGCTGTTCCAAGCCTCATCCAGCCTGGCCTTGGGCACTTCCAGGGATCCAGGGGCAGCCACAGCTGCTCTGGGCACCCTGTGCCAGGGCCTGCCCACCCTCCCAGGGAACAATTAACTGAAAGCCATTTTCTCATCTGTGTGTGTATATCCACTGTAACTTTATTGTATTAAACCAGCCATGGTATGACTGGCTCAGGCTGAAACTCGAGGCTGCAAATGGAGTAGCTCCTCACCAGGTGTAAACAGTGAGTAGAGCCCTTGCAGTGAGACACCTCAAACCTGTTTTTGCATCCTGTTTCCAAACTCTGCTGTGCCTGTTTTCTGTGTGCACTGAAGCACAGCTAAAGCAATGTGTCTGGTTTAACTCTGCCGTGCTGATTGGATTTTTGCTTTAGGGCACAGCTTTCACAAACCCAATTTATCCTCAGGGAGGAAGAAGAAAAAACTGGTTTTGCTCACACATAGTCCCCGTGTAGTGGAGGAGTCGGTGGTGAAGTTTTCAGTGTGGCAGGATTTGCATTTGCTGTTGCCACAGCTACAAGTGAGCTCACAGCATTCCAGTCTCTCAGCCAGGGACGAGCAGGAGTTTTCAGAGTGAAGGCACCAGTGCACCCAGATGACTCATTCTGGTGTGTCCAGGGGCTGGGGAATCACTTCTTGAATGGGAGAGGATGCCGTGGTGTGCGGGGGAGGAGGCAGGAGATGTAGTCTGAGCAGTTTGGGGCTGCCTGGATTTGGGGCACCAGCTGGGTGATGTGTGCTGGGAACAGGCTGCTGAGCTGTCACCTGATGCACAGCGTCCCTGCGGGCACCTGGATGTTGGGAAGTATCCCAGGACTTCTTTGATGTGCTTCCTCTGGCTTTGCTCCAAGCAGGTATTTAGTACAAATCTCTCTTCTCGTCCTAACGGGACTGAATTCCCTTCTGTTCTGTTTCAGTTCCAGGCAGTCCATCGTGCTGCCCTGGGTTTGCATGGGGACTGCTGCTGCCTGGGTAAATCCAAACAATAGCCTGCTTGTGGCAGCTGAAAGTGGTGCTGGAAAAAAAATCCCTCTTCTGTAATTGCAGGAAAAAAAACAAGCCTGTGTGCAGCAGGAAGCAGCAAGATTCTATTAACTCATACTTTTTTTTCCCTGCGTCTTCTGCACAGTCTGTGATGATTTAAGCATGAATTGCTTAAGAAAAGTCCTTGGCCTGTTATTTAGTTACTGATTGTTTGCATGGCAGGGGCTCGGGAGGTTAAGGTCTCTTCCAACCCAAACCATTCCATGATTCTGCAGTTTGGGTGGCTGTCAGAGGATGGTTACCCTGAATCCAGAGATTTGCCATTGTAACCATTGTAAGTACGTTTGGAATAGTTAATAAGGAGATAATTGGATGATCTACCTTCATCTAGGTAAGATTTAAAAACTTTGAGCTGTCTTGATGTCAGGTTTCTTCCTTTTTCCCAACAAAAGCCTGGCTGGCTGGTGCCTTTCACCTCCAGGATTGCCTGCTCTTCTTGTTACCAGTGTTTCATAAGCTGCCTGCAATGGCCTTTTCCTGCTGATTCTTACCCTTGGAATGCTTAACAAGAAGCTATTTCCTCTATGTTACCATATGCAAAGTGCTACTGTGACACTGCTAAAAAGTCTTAGACCTGTTGTGTGAGACAGAGGTTGCAGGGACAGAAAAGGGGGAGGTGGGAGAGAACTGTGATATGTGGCCAGCTCAGTTAATCCAGGGAATCTGAATCTAAAGGGAGGAACTGAATCAGAAGTGTTGAGAGCAGTTGTGTGACACGTTTTTTCCCCAACAAACAGGTGTAACTTGTCACACAGGTCACTTCACTGGTGTCCTGTCTATCGACCCGGGCTCATTTAAAGATTGCATTATTATGCTTGGTTGGTGCTGTTGAGGTTTTGAATTTCTGTGTTTGAAAGTGCTTTTGCATTGATGATGTGCTTGAGGTTTTTTTTGCTGTGTTGGAGGCCTTTTTCTGCTGTGACTTCTTATTTTTGGAGCTATGGATGTGTAGGTTTATGGATTAAAAAAACCAAGGGAGGGGGAGAACCCTTCAAACAAAGCCCAACTGTTACCTCAGGAATCAAACTGCAGCTCTGACACAGAGGGAGGACAAGGGTTTAGGGCAGCACAGATACAAAGTGAGGTCTCCAGAGGATGTCTTTGGACAGGCAGGAGGGATGATACTGATGCCTCAGGTTTCAGCTTTTGTATTTTTCAGATTCTGTGCTGCTTTAGTGTGTGGGTCTGAGCTCATATCAGGGGATGGTGAGCTCTCTTCACAGAGTAGGCAGACAAAACAATTCCTTCTCTAGCTGGGGACCAAGGACAAATGATCCAAATCTCAGGCCCAAGAGCACAAACAACGTGGAATGAAGAGAGAAAAACAAGCAGGATGGGACTCCATAACCTAAAGCTGGAACTGGACAATTAACTCCAATCTGCAAATGGAGCAGAACTGATAAAAGTGCCAGAGCCCGTGCCCGGTGTCCATTTTGGGACCATTTTGGTTCATCTTGGGTGCAGCCCTGGCTGGGCTCTTGTGCTGCCCAAGGTGGATCCATGGAGGAAATCCTTTTAATAAATCCCTGCTTTATTCTTTAACTCTGTCCAGCCTCTGCTCTAGGGCAGCCTTCTCAAGGCATCAATCCCCCTAGAGAACAGTGCCTTTTCTGCTCTGTAGGTCAAGGGCAGGGACATCTCCAGGCTCCACTTTGCCTTCCTGTGCACCCTGGAACAGACTTGGGATAGGGGAATTCAGCTTGTATTTGACAAGGAAACACCAGGTCCCGTAGCAGGTGGAACAAAACAAGCAGCACATCAAACTGGGGGGCCATTGGCTACCAAAGGTATAGGAAGGTGCATTTCTCAGCTTATGGGAGTCCCATAAGTGTGTGGTGAGCTTGTAGGGTGGACAGGGAAGCTAAATAGCTAAATTATGGATTTATTATTTGGATTGATGATAAAATGGAAGAAGACTATAGGCTATAATACAGCCAGGAGTGGCAGAATTGTGAGACACAGGAATAGTGCTCCTCACTGCTTTTTTGGGACGAGGCTGGCCAAGGAATAAAGGTCAGAATTACTGGGGAAAGCCTTTTGGCACCAGCACGGTGCTGTCTGCAAGGGAAGTTTATCCCTGCAGGCAGCTGCTCACCCCAGGGACTGGCCAATTTTGGCATTTGTTGTTTGGTAGTTTGTTTCTTCTCCTCTTAGTAACTCTCCAAAACACACTGCAGGGTGTCTGGTTGCACCTGAGGGATTACCTTTGTGGGCAGGAGAATAAAGAAGAACAGAGCTGATGTGCTGGAGATCTGCATTTGTGCTTCTGCCTGGAGATTTTGGGCTAGTTGTGGTCCCTGTGCCACTGTGATGAGCCTCTGCAGGTGACACCAGCTGGAAAAAGTCTGCCCTGAGCTGCTGCTCTCACTCTTGTCCACAGGGATTTTTGTGGTCTGTTCCCTTGCTAGAAGCCAAAGGAGTGGGTCTGGGCATGAAAATTATTGTGGAACCATGACAGTGTATCTGGTTTGGATGCATAAAGATGCAATTAAGGCTTGAGAGAAGTGTCCTGGACACTTCTGGAGAGTTTGGATGGATGAAAAAGCTCTGCAGGATCCAGCAGAGCCTGGGGAAGTGCTTACCCAGAGTGTATTGGCACAAGGTATTCCTGTGTTGAGTTCCTTTCACTGTGAAAAGGAGAATTAAAAAGGGGTTTCTGCTGCCCAGTGGGTTTTGTGGGGTATTTATATTGGACAGTGTTGTTTCCCATGGGAATCCATGTCCCTTCCTTTCTAAGAGGCTTGTTTTGATCTGACATCGTGGTGGGATTTAATGCTTCCGGTACAAGAAATTAAACAGAGGTTTAAAAGTAAAAATATCCCCCTTACCCCCAAATCTCAGAATGACTTTTGAACCAGCGCAGGCAGGAGAGAATCCCTGTGTGGATTATTTGCTCTCTTGGGTTTTGATCTTGTTTTTTTATTGGCCCTAAAAATGTCCAGAGGTTAAAATTAGAATAATAAACATTTATAAGGGAATTTTCTACGGTCAGCTTTCATTTAGCACTGAAAGCCCTGGAAAGCCTGATCCACTTTGGGATGCTGAAGACAAAGTGAGTTTTTTCCTGTTTTATTTTAGAGCTGCATGATGGATGTGGAAGCTTGAATTTTCCTTTTTTTAGTAGTGTACCAAAACCAGTCTTTTGCTGTATAAACAAAGGGTCACATTCATACAGCAGGAGCAACTAAGCAAGGGCAGTGACTTAGAGGGGGAATATCTTGGTATTGCAAGTGTTTAATGAATAATGGAGGCCTTTTGTGCCAAAATCTTCCTGAATTTGTAACATATTGATGACACAAAGTCCCACAGCTTTTCTTAGGCAGGAGGGAGAGCTGCTGTGTCCATCTCTGTCACACCGTCCTGTTACACGGTGTTACACTTGAGGAGGGAACACTGTTCCTTTTGTCACCAGATGAACGGTCCTAAACTCTACTGGAGTTCCTGTTGGGTGAGTCTGTAATGAAAACCCTGGCTGTGCTGTGTTGGTTTTGTGGTTGCTCATCATTCATGACCTCAGTGTGGGTGTAAGGATGTTCCCTGGGCTTCAGTTCCTGCTTTTCTGAGTCAGGACCACTCTGAAAATACATCTTGGGTATGTAGCTGCCTCAGGTGATACCCAGATCTGCTCCAGATCTGCTTCTTTGGGACAGGATGGAGTCCTGGCTGCCTCTGGATTGATGTGCAATTTCCATATATAATTATTTCTCACCGTGTGTGTGTGCCTGTGTTTTTATTTCTCCGGTTCCCTGAAACTTTGGCCAGTTGTTCCTTACTCTGCCAGCAGCATGCCAGGATCCTTGGGGTGGATCTCACAGCAATGTGCTGGACATGCAGCATCCCTGATTCCCCGTTGGTTTGGTTTGTTCTGGGTTTCAATGCCAGGTACAACCTGCTGGTACCTTCCAGCTGTGACTCTTGTAGAGGAGCCACTCTCCTCCAGCAGGGTAACACAGAGACAGGGCTGGTGATGCTTTGCTGGCAGTGGGGAGCTGAGCTGGGCTGTAATTAGCAGCCTCTCTTTTCCCTTGCAAGTCCAGAGTAGTTCTTTCTGTGTTTAGTTGGTTCTGCTTTATAGGATTTAATTCAGTATGAAGCAATAGCTCACGCTGCCCAAGAGAAAAGTCCTGTATAAATGGGGTTTGTTGTGTGCCCTGAGTGCCATAAGTGTAAGGCAAGTCCTCAGCCTCCCCAGGAGGAGCTGCTTTGATGTTTGGAGATGCTGGTCTAGTCTTCATGTTCACAGCTGCAGGAATTGTAAAGACAAAACTGTGAGCTGAGAATCTGAGCCCCTGTGCAGGTCTTTGCAGGGAATATCTGTTGTTTTCGGGCTGCCTCTTTGTGCACCTACTCATGGAATCCCAGAAGAGTTACAAGGGACCTTAGAGCCCATCCAGTGCCACCCCTGCCATGTCAGGGACACCTTCCACTGTCCCAGGCTGCTCCAAGCCCCAAAGTCCAGCCTGGCCTTGGGCACTGCCAGGGATCCAGGGGCAGCCACAGCTTCTCTGGGCACCCTGTGCCAGGGCCTGCCCACCCTCCCAGGGAACAATTCCTAATTCCCAATATCCCATCCATCCCTGCCCTCTGGCACTGGGAAGCCGTTCCCTGTGTCCTGGCACTCCAGACATTTATAAATAGTCCCTCTCCATCTCTCCCATCAGCTCCTTCAGGATACAATTTGGTCACCCCAAAGCTTCTCCTCTCCAGGTGAGCACCCCCAGCTGTCCCAGCCTTTCCTCCCAGCAGAGCTGCTCCATCCCTCTGCTCATCCTGGTGCCTCCCCTGGGCTCTCTCCAGCAGCTCCAGGTCCCTCCTGTGCTGGCCCCAGGGCTGGGGCAGCTCTGCAGGTGGGGTCTCACCTGAGCACAGGGGCAGAGGGGCAGAATCCCCCCTCCCCTGCTGCCCAGGCTGGGGGCTCAGCCCAGGGCACGGGGGGTTCTGGGTCCCAGCTCTCACCCCCAGCACCCCCAGCTCCTTCTCCAGGGCTGCTCTCAGACACTTCCCTGCCCAACCTTTCATGTTACACTAGAATCCATCTTGGTAATCACAAGTGGAACAGTCCATAAAAACCTTCCCAAGCTCCTGGATAAAGCCATGGTATGGCTTAGGGCCATAGGCCCTGCCAGAAAATGCATCTGCTTGGGGCAGGGACTGGGCCAGCTGACCCCAGAAGTCCCTTGTAACATGGGGCATCTGCATCTGGTGACACCAGGCTAACAGTGGGAAAACACCCTTGGCAAGAAGCCAGAACTGTGGATGGCCTTAAATCCCTGTGAACTAATGCTTGCAGGGAGTCAGTTTAAAACTGAAGTGGTGCCTTTTTTTTTTTTTCTGTGTGAAGAGACCTTGAGTGCCCTGGCCCCAGCTGTGCCAGCTGCCACCACAGCAGAGCCCAGCTGGGCTTTCCCTGTCCCTGCTCAGCCGCCAGTGTACTTGCAAAGAGAGGAGAAGGAGGAGGAGGTGTGCTAAACTGAGAAGCAGGCAAGGCAAATGCACTGACAGTTACAGAGAAACATGTTTTATTGGGAGCTTTTGGACAAAAACCTAGATATTGCATGGAGTCTTCCTTGTCCCTCCTTTTTAGGGTGAAATGTTGATAGGTGAGATCAGTTTTGTAGTTCCCTCTGTTGTTGATGGCTCCCACTTGGCCTCTTTTTGCCAGACCACCTCCAGCTGTGGGAATGGGGAATGTTGGAGATACAAAGAAACTTCAATTTATCTCTTGGCCTTAAAATAAAAAAACTTTAGTATTTCTCTTGTTTTCCACCAGCAAGAAGTAGTTATCTGCTAAGTTAATGAAGATTCTGGCTTGTAAACCTAAATGATATCCATGTCTGACTCTTCTTGTTTTCTTATAATAGAGGATAATCATCCTCTGGTTTTTAGAGGTGTGACAGAGCATTTGTGGGGCTGAGGGCTTTTTTAAAGCATTCATCCCAGTGGTGATGTTTGAGAAAAAAAATAAAAGGCAAGAGGGAAGCAAAACTTGAGGGAGATGGAGACTGTAAGGGATCTTCATGGAATGTGAGTGATGAAACACCTCCTGACTGGTCTGTTCACACTGCCTGTCTCTGACCCCTGTGTCACATTGAGAAAGCAGAAGTGGAGTCAAACCATGGCCAAGGCGAGTTGGTAAGGGCTGGGAATTGAATTTTGACCTCAGGAGTGAGATAGGACACCTGTCAGTTGTGCCTGCTGAGCTGGGGTGTGACCTGTCAGCGCTGTGACATTGTGGCACTGTGCCTTAGACAGGGCTGAGGTGCAGCTGCAGAATTCCTGTGGGTATCATAGATGATATCCAGGGTGTGAGAGTGAACTGGCTGAAGGCTCCCAGGATCACAGCCTGCCTGAGCTTGGCATGGATCTCTGGAAGGTCACCTTGTCAAGCAGGGTCACCCAGAGCTGCTTGTCCAGGGCCATTTGCCAGACCCTCTCCAATGTGTCCATGTCTCTCTCCCACCGAGGAGTGCGGAACGGGGCCCAGCACTTCAGGAATGGTGTCACCTGTGCTGAGGAGAGGGGAAGGGTCACTCTTGTGATGCAGCCCAGGATGCTGGTGGCTTTTTTGGCTGGGAGGGTGTATTGCTGGCTCCTGGGAGCTTGTTGTCATCCAGACCCACAGGTCCTGCTTGGCAGAGCTGTTCCCAGTCTGTCAGCTCCCAGCCTGTGCTGCTCCTGGGGTTGCTCTCCCCCAGGCAAGGACTCTGCCTTTCCTTTGTTTGAACACTCTGAGGCTCCTGCCTGCCCTTTGCTCCAGAGTTTTAGAGTTCATCCAAGTGACAGTGTGACCCTCTGGTGTACTGGCCACTCACCCCAGTTATTGTGTCACCAGCAAAGTGCTGAGGGCACACTCTGTGCATCCTCCAGGTCATTAAAAGAGGTTAAACGATTTTGGCTCTCCTATCAGCCCATGCGAAGTGTCTGTCCTCTAACTGGACTTTGTGCCACTGACCACTCCCTGCTGGCCATTTGGCCACTTTTCCACCCACCCCCCTGCCCTCCTGGCTGCTCCATGCTTTGCCAGCTCATCTGAGGGTGTGAGAAGAGCCAGTGTTGAAAGTCTTGCCAAAGCCAAGACAGACAGCATCCTCTGCACTCCCTTCATCCACTGAGATTGTTTCATCCTAGGAGGAGGTCAGGCTGGTGAAGCAGGATTTTTTCCCTTCACATGTCCATGCTGACTACTCCTGATCACCCTCTTGTCCTTCAGGTAACTGGAAATGATTTCCAAAGTTCATTAAGTGTGGCCTCACAGTGACAGCAGTCAGCTCTCTCAGCACTCGTGGATCCATCCCATCAGGTCCCATGGGTTGAATTATGTCCAGCCTACTGTCCCCTAACCTCTTCCACTAAGGAGAAGTCTTCCTTGTCTGGATTTCCCCTTTGGCCTCAGGAGCCTGCTGTTCCTGAAGGTTGGCCTCACTGGCACCCTTCACATCCCTTGCCACATTCAATTCCAGATGTGTTTTGGCTCTCTTAGCCCCATCCCTGCCCCATCAGTGTTCCCAGATTCCTCCTGGATCACCTGTCCCTCCCCTGCTCTTTGTACTTGGCTCTTTAAAACTGCAGTGGTGCCTTTCTTTCCTTCCATGAAGGAGCTCCGTGTTCCTTCCATGAAGGAGCTCCGTGTTCCTTCCGTGAAGGAGCTCCATGTTCCTTCCATGAAGGAGCTCCGTGTTCCTTCCATGAAGGAGCTCCGTGTTCCTTCCATGAAGGAGCTCCATATTCCTTCTGTGAAGGAGCTCCGTGTTCCTTCCATGAAGGAGCTCCATATTCCTTCCGTGAAGGAGCTCCGTGCTCCCTCATGGAGGCCTCCTGCCCTCTCAGCTCCATCAGCTGCTTGTTGGGATGGTCTGTCCTTCAGCCTGGAGGAGGTGGTCCTTTTTGTCAACCAGCTCTTTTGGGTCCCTTTTCTCTTTATGCCCATGGGATTCTTCAGGCACACCCCTGAAGATGATGCCAAGGGCTCTTCTCCTCAAGTCCAGGGCTGTGATGCAGCTTTTTCCCTCAGCTCCTTCCTTTGAAGGTTCTGAACTCTATGGTTATTGCTGTGGTTTGTGTAGTGACAAAGGACTTTTGGCAATAATATTAGAAGGTTAAATATGATTGATTAACATGATTTTATAATTCAAAGAATTGGGTTATTATTTGCTTAGTTTGGAGCATTAGAAGCTGCTGCTTCCAGCTCCGTACAAGGAATGTCAGAATCGCTTACACAATCAGAGATAACAACTTTTCACCTCATAGGCTAAAAGGAAGAAAAACCCCCATCTCCTATTATCAGGAGACAGGCAGAGAACATATCTGCCCTTGAAACACAGCTCAGAGATTTGTTTATAATACCTTATACAGAGTAGAAGATGCTTTCTTATGGGAAGAGTTTTTCTGCAGGCCTGCATGCAGGGAAACTTACAATATGTTCAGAAAACACATGGTCAGTGCAGCCAGAGATGCCCAGACCCTCACATCCCTGACCACTTTTTGCCTGTCTGTAAGGATGACATCCACTCCCACGTGCAGGGACACCTTCCACTGTCCCAGGCTGCTCCAAGCCCCTCCAGCCTGGCCTTGGGCACTTGCAGGGATCCAGGAGCAGCCCCAGCTTCTCTGGACAATGGCTTGTGGAGCCCTGCAGACCCTTGTGTGCCTGCTGCCCACCCCGGTGTGGGGGTGCAGGTGGCTTTCCCAGCCGTGTGTGTGAGCTCCAGGGTGGCAGCAGGAATAGCACAGCTCCTGGCAAAAGCCTGGCATGTGTGAGAACCTCCCTCTCGCACTGGATCGATGCAATATTTCTCTTGGATTCAGCCTGGCTGTGGTGTCCGAGTCGAGGCTTGTTGCTAGAACATATTATAAGTTTTTTTGCATGCAGGCTTGCAGATGGATTTTTTTTGTGGGAGAACATCTTTTTGCTGTTTTTTTACTCTGTGTAAGCTTTCTATAAACAAAATATTTGTGTGGTTTTTAAGGATGTTTTAAATTCTTCTGCTTGTTTCTTTGGAGTAGGAGAAGGAGCTGAAGAACTGGTATATTTTTTTGATATTGTAAGTATTTTAAAATTCTGGTATAGGGCAGTGAAAAAAAACCATCTGAGCTCTGTACCTAAGCACATTATTGCCTAAAGTTTTCTGATTATGGAGTCATTTTAATAAATCATATTAACTTTTTAAAATTATTGTCAAGAGTCCTTTTTCAATGCATGAACCGCAGCAATAAGAGGCTGTGTGTGTAGCTTGAGGAAAATAAAGGCTTTATTTCTGTCTGATATTCTCCCTTACTTGTGTGTTTCCTAATGTATCCAGTCTTTCCAGAAGGGCTGTGCTTCTCCCTCCTTCTCCCCTGCCTATTTATATCCGCGCTGACGTTGCAGGAGTGTTTGCTTTGGAAGAAATCTCTCCGTCTGAGCCAAACTGAAAGCAAACCTGCAGGAGAAAGCATTCCTTTCTTCTGCTCCTGGGGAGAGGGGACTCATAGGAAATGATCACCTGGGAAGGACAGGAAGCCTGGGAAGGTAAACGCCTTTTTCTGTTTGACTAATGCGGTGACATAACACCCCCAAAACCCGTGAACTTCTCATTCCGGGGGAGTGAAACTCTGGGTGGTTGTTAGAGAGGAGCTGTGAAATGAGTTGCTGAAAGCCTGCAGGCTCAGGACAATGGCTCTTTAATAATCCAGCAAGGCTTGTCTCATCAGCTGCTTGCATGCACAGCTCCAGGATTGCTGTGCCCCCTCATCAGGTGATGCACAGGGGCTTTTCCTTCTCCCCCCACTCCCCAAATATTGTGATTGCACTGAGGAAGTGGTTTCCTTACAGTAAAACTGAATTTTGCCTCATCTGTAGCTTTCTAAGCCCTTCAGAGCCCTGGCTCTGAAACTTCCCAAGCCTTTTTATTATTGTTGGGCTCGGTCTGAATCTAAAATAAGGAATTTGGATGATAGTTTTATAAAGGTATAAACTGAATAGTATGTCTTGTGTTTGTAGGGTAGTTTGCAAAATAAGGACATTTACTTTTGATTAAGGCCAGGTTTTCTGACATCTGAAGCTGCATTTGCTACTTTTTGCTTCTTGTGAGCTGTAGAAGACACAGAAAGTAACTCTGGAAGGTTTTGAAGTGCACAGTATGAAGCTGAGCATGTTTAAGCCCTGTTTTTTTGCAGAAGTACCAATCTCTGAGCAAATATAACAGTCCAGCATAAATAAACAGCCAAGAGAGCAAGTCTACCTCTCTAGAAAGTTGAAGTATTTACCCTTCACCGTTTTGCTCCCTGTTAGATATTTTTAACTCCTAACCAAACTGCATTTTTGTGACCTGTAATTGCAGTGGTAAAACCTCTGACAGTGATTTTTAGGAAACACAACAGACAGTGGAAGTTCCGTGGAGATGTTCTGGATTGGAGCTCTTTGGTGTGGATGGGGCAGAAACTGAGCTATTTTTGCTCTAGGAAATCATGGATGTGCAGCACAATAGTACTCAAGTGAGGTCAAACTTTGGGAGTAGTTACAGGTCCTTAAAAATTAACAGGGGTTTCTTTGAGAGCATGAGAGGGATGGTGGTGGCCCCAGTTTGAGATACACACCTACCCCACTTAACTCTTGTGGAATCAGCTCTGTGATAACCTTGGGTAAGCCACTGGCAATAACCAGGAGGCAGCAGGGTATCACAGAATCACAGAATCATGGAATGGTTTGGGTTGGAAGGGACATTAAAGCCCATCCAGTGCCACCCCTGCCGTGGGCAGGGACACCTTCCACTGTCCCAGGCTGCTCCAAGCCCCAAAGTCCAGCCTGGCCTTGGGCACTGCCAGGGATCCAGGGGCAGCCACAGCTTCTCTGGGCACCCTGTGCCAGGGCCTGCCCACCCTCCCAGGGAACAATTCCCAATTCCCAATATCCCATCGATCCCTGCCCTCTGGCACTGGGAAGCCATTCTCTGTGTCCTGTCCCTCCATCCCTTGTCCCCAGTCCCTCTCCAGCTCTCCTGGAGCCCCTTCAGGCCCTGGCAGGGGCTCTGAGCTCTCCCTGGAGCTTCTCCTCTCCAGGTGAGCACCCCCAGCTCTCCCAGCCTGGCTCCAGAGCAGAGGGGCTCCAGCCCCTCCATGGCCTAGTCTGGACTCACTCCAGCAGCTCCAGGTCCTTCTGCTGTCGGTATCAAGCAGAGTGAGTCCTCTTGTCTGTGCTCCTGGAGAGGGGTTTTTGATGTTTTGGGGTTTGAAAACATGAACATAATCTGTGTGTTGTGAGTGGTGTCAAGAACAGAAATGCAAGTGCCAGCACAGTAAATGCCAGCCAAAATATATGTGATGAATGCCAGGGGAAAGGTATTTGGCCATGGCTTGATTTAGCTGCTCTGTTTATGCTGCAGCATATTATGTGTGTGTTGTAAATAAAAGTTTAGTTTAATTAGTGGGTGATGAAGCCCAGACAAAGCAGGTTGCCCAGAGCAGCTGTGGCTGCCCCTGGAATTGCCACAGGCCAGGCTAGACAGGGCTTGGAGCAGCCTGGGATAGTGGAAGGTGTCCCTGCCCATGGCAGATGTGGAATGAGATGAGCTTTAAAGTCCCTTCCAGTCCAAACCATTCCATGATTTTATGCCTTTTGTGGTCAAAGCTGCTGAGACTTGGCTTTGGTGGAAGCAAGATGAAGTTCCTTCAGGTTCCTGTTCAAGTTCCTGTTTAGAATTGTAGTGAGAGACATAATTCAGGTGCTCGTAGAAAAGTGTCCCTGTAAGAAATACGAGTTGGGATTTCATTGAATGCTGATTTTTTTAGGACATATATGCCAGAAAGCAGACTTTTAATGGTCCTGGTAGATGGACCAGGCTGTTACTTTTCATGCTTACACAGAGCTTTATGCTTGAACATATTTTAAGAATAAATTGAACTTGAGGTCAAGGTTAGAAAAGTAAGGTCTAGCAGACCGAATTTTTATTGTATTTTGATCACTGGTGGAGATAAAAGTGAGTTAGATTTTATCTGAGTGACACTAAAAGCAGCCTTTGCTTGTGGTGGCATTGCTGCCTGTTCCCTTTTTTGTAGGATGAGATAAGGGGACATATAAACACACTTCCCTGGTAAAACCTTTAAGCCTTTGAGATGAATGACTCTGGCTTCCTGAGCATAATTTGTTCTTCCCAGCACTTAATTAAGGTCATCCTTAGAACCCAGGTGAACTTGTGGCTGGGGAAGTCACAAGAAGGAGGATGAGGTTGGAATGATGGAATTGCAGAGCTCACCTGTGTGTAAAGCCCTGACACAGGATACTGGGAATACAACACCTGCAGGCCTCACAAACAGCTCCTTATCGCTCCTGATGTGTTGTTTCCTTTGCCCTTGGGGCAGAGGAAGTGCTTATTTGAGTATTAATCCACATCATGCTTATTAATGAGAAAGGTATTGGATAGGTGGGGATGTCAGGGCCGTTTAACCTTTGGATCTTGACTGCCAGCTCCGTAGGGAAAAAAGGGGAACTGGAGGCTGGGAGGAATTGATAACGGGTGTTTTATCTTCAGACACTTGGAGTGGAGTGTCTGTCGTTCTGGGGCTGCTGCCTGGCTGGGAAGGAGATGCTCCTGGCAGGAGCAGCAGGGGTAGGTCAGGTGTTTGGGATAACAAACAAACACCTTGCTAAAGAGCCCCAAGGAGTGGATTTCTCACTGCTTTGTGCTCCGTGTGGCTGAGGCATGCAAGCAAACACTCAGGATGTGGAGACAGGGTTCATTTATCTTTAACAGGAAAAAGCCCCCTCCACACCCACGAGCCCTGCTGTTGAACTTTAGCACCAAACCTCATCCTCTATTAACTCTTGCTTTGTTTTTGGAGTTGTGGCTGGGTTTATTTTTGGTTAGTTGGGGTTTGTTGTTTTGAAATGTTTATTTTGCTTGATGTGTCTAAGGCCTTAAAGAAGCCAGAGCACCTGATAGTGCCAAACTGCTGGTGTACAAACCAGCAGCCTTGTCCCAAGGTGTAGGGCAAACAGCAAACTCTTTAGATGGAAAAATCAGTGGGACACCAATCTGTGTCCCGTTACACTATTTGCTGAGGAAACTCTGTAACAGAGGCCTTTGGGTTGAAATTTTGCGTTTTGGAAGAGATAGAAGCAAATTGGAGTTTTGAGGCGGTGACTTTTTTAACTGGAGGTTTTTAACACACCTGGGTGATGAGACTTCTGGGAGGGCAGGATAAATGCATCAGGGAATTAAGAGTGGCACTTCCCAAGCTGGAAGTGCTGTAGCTGGATGTGGGATGCAGTCATGTGAGAATGATACCCTGCCCTGTGAAAAATGTCCTTATTGTCGAGTGGGGGGGTTTGAAAAGAGCGTGTCATTTTTATTTTTCTCTTTTATGGAAAGTTTCACTCCTCCAGGCTCAAAAGGGACCTCAGTGGTATTAAATTCTTGCTTTGACCTGGGTATGTGGTTGCACATGCCCTGGATGGAATTGCCATTCCAAAGGGTTTTCCCTGGAGAGGTGCTGGGTGTTCAGCTCTGCAGAGCCAGCCCTGGGAAGGTCCATGCGTTTCTCCAAGGATCTTAAGGTCAACCACAGCCTTGAACCAAAAAGGGCAGAAGGCTGGGCACACCCTGCAGCCCTGGGAAGCACACATGATGAGCAGAGTGAGGATTTTATCCATTTAGATTAGATTAGCAGCTCCAGGAGCTGCTTGGACGACGAGTGGCACGGAGTGAAGACACTTCACCGTGAGGTCCCGGGGGATCTCCAGGGCTTTGGGATCCCACTGCTGCTCCTGCCATCCCTTTTAGAGTTACAGTGTGAGCCCAGGGAATGTGTGTGATCCTTCAGAGTGCAGCTGCAGCCCCGTGTCCGGCGGGGGGGAGGTTTGTAGGGAATGGGAGTGGACTGGGAGTGCCCGGGATCAGCTCAGCCAGGCAGAGCATCCCTGGTTGCAAAACTGCTGCGAGGGCAAAGGACAACCACGTGTCCAAACACAGCAGCACGAGGTGTTTCCTAACTCCCTGCTGAACTCCTGAGGAGCAGGAGGAGCTTCCAGCTGATTTTCCAGAGCATTCTGGTTTGCTGCCAGGGTTTAAAATACACCTTCTCTCTTGCATACGTGCCCGAGCACATGATGCTGAAATTGGAGGGATTCTGCTCAGGGAACTCAGTTCAACTTGCAGGCAAGGCTGAGCTTTTTTAGGGAGAGAAGGAGAAGAGTGGTTTCCTGCGGACGTTGCTCTGTGAGTCACACGTTACATGACACAGCGTTCCTCCTGGGAAACTTAATTGCTGGAACTGATGAGCACATCAGCGCTCTGGAATCTCCCTTTGTGTTAGCAAACACACCTAAGCACTTCACCTGGTACTTCTGGAAGTTATTCTGATAGTTTCGTATTTTTTAGTTTCTCTCAGAACCCCATTAATGTAAATATTTTCAGTTTCAGAAGCAACTGTCCATTAACAGCCTTCCACATAAGAAGTTGTAATGGCTGTTAATGCTGTGACACAGATGAAATAATAATTATTGTTTAATTACACATGTAATAATAAAGTTTCACATTACTTCTCTAAGTGCTTTAATGCTAACAAAGGTCAGAGTAGCTTTATAATGCTCCTGTAGCACATTTTTTCTGATGTGTCAGTGACCAGGACAAGTTACTTGAACAGACAGAAAAAAAAAAAAAAAGAAGGTTTTCTGGGATAAGTGGGGTGGATGTATAGATTAACATTGCTTTTGTGAAGCCAAACACATCACACAGTCACAGTGCTGGGCTGGCCCTGCTGAGGGACCTCGAGGGCTGTGTCCAGTTCTGGGCCCTCCCGGCCAGAGAGCCCTGGAGGGNGCAGTTTTTTCTTACTTGCCTGAGACTTGTAGCCACCCTCAGTGCTGGATTTCATCTGCTAATAGACTTTTTCTGGTGGGTAGGCAAAAAGGGGGCTCAACATAATCTGACTGTTTTTGATGTTTAGGCAGATTTCCCCAGGCCTTTGGAAGGATGTTCCAACTGCATGTGGTCAAGACACATCAGCACTGAAGCTCGGTAGCAGCCCTTTCTCCTCAGTGCCAGCAGTCAGCCTCAAATCTGGTTTTTGTGTCACATTGCTCATGTTCTGGTGGGAAAGAAGCAACATCTCTGTGGCCATCTCTGTTCTTCAGGCGTTTTTCAGGCAATTATCACTCTCCTGTTAAAGCAGGATGGGGGAAGGTAGAGGTGAAACGGGAACAGCCACTGAAGTGAGAGCAGTACTCCCAGATATTCAGTCCTATAGAAAGAAAATTATGTCATCAGCTCAGACTGTCCTCTCTTTCAGCCCTTAGGCTAAATATGTTCTGGCTGGACTGTGTAGCAGAATAAAAAAACCCTCCTTTGCACGTCCTGTGGAAGAGCTCATTGTGTTTCTTTTTATTTGTTTAGAGCTTTACAGAGTGTTATGTTGTATCTGTCTGGACACATGCAGTATTTAAATGCACCATGGTTGAAAAGGTGTTCTCAAAGCACACTTTTAATTACCTGTAATACTCGTCCAACTGTCTTCTCTTCTCCCTTCTGGCCCCACCTGACTCCTGGGAACACAGGGCTGGCTTTGTTACGTGCCTTGAGGTCACTGAACTCACACAGGCCTGGATCATGGGGGGAAAAAAACATGGCCAAGATAAGATCTGCTGGAGTAACACAAGAGCATTTCTGTCCAATATGAACGCATTTATTGTCGGGAGGGAGCTATTGAGTTGGCCTCTGGCCTCACCAGGTGACTTCTGCTGTCCTGGGAGGTGTGTGAGGGCCCAAGGCAGACATGAGTGTCCTCAGCATAACAAGGAGTCCTTGGCCCGTGGCATCTTCTAATTAAGCTGTTGATTCCTTATATGTATTCTCAGTGGGAGGGATTTACAGGAATCTAAGGAATCTTTAGGTGATGAGCAATTACCATTTTCACTCCAGAATCCCTCCTGGAAAGCAGGGCCAGGTTGGGCAGATGACATCTGTTGAGTGTTACAGAGCCCAGTTACTAAAGTCTGCTGGGAAAAAAGAAAAAGGGAGCTCACTGGTGCCTCATTCTATGTCTCCTCAGATTTTAAATAAAATGGGCTGAGTTGGACTTGACCATGAGCCATTTTTAGGTGTCTAAACTTTGTGGAGGAGCTGATGGTGAACACATTGTTCCACTGGATATTTGGCTGTCTCCTTGTGTTAGGAACAAGCACTGCTGGGCCATGTTCAGGGGCGTGGATCTATTAAAAAACCCCAAAGCAGCTACTCCTTTAAAATATTTGTTTTCTGTATGATAAGATGAGTGTGGAAGGATTTCTTTGTGCAGCTTCTGAAAATTCTTTTTCCACCCTGTGCTTCTTCAATGTGGCTCTGCAGAGTCCTCGGTATTCCTGGCAACAGGCTCCCTCTCTCGGGATGGAGCTCAGAAAACTTGACGCTGCTATTTGTTACTGCCAATGCCTATTTTTCAATTTCCACATTATTTCATCTGTGGAGTGCAAGCAGGCTGCTTCCTACGCCTCTGACTTCACTCCTGGACAGTGTCAGTGTTGGATCCAGCAGCCAGCACACTCGGGAGAGTCCGTGCTCTGCTGGAAAACACTGCCGGGGCTGCTCATCCCATCAGTCTTCCCAACATGACTCAGCCTGCTTTGTGTTGTGGTTTTGTACTGAATTACAGCAACTCCCCGCTGTCCCAAGGCAGCGGCCAGCAGACATCCTCTGCTCCCTCTCACCTGGGATGCTTTCAGCAGCCTTTCCCGCTGGATCCGCGGGCAGGAGTTCCTGTGTGCTTCCAGTCCTTGCTGTGTCCTTTGGGACAGAGGCTGGATGCCAGCCCTCGGGGACCGGTGATGCTGCCTGGCCACGGACTCTGCTGCTGGTGGCAACAGTGGGATGGAGCCAAAAAATTCATGGAAAGCTTGGGGAGTTGGTTGTTTTGCTTCGTGTTAGTGTGGTGGAACACTTTTCTTTTTGGTGGAGGATTTTTTTTTTCTTTGTATGGTAAGACTTAACATCTGGTACTCATATATATTAGAAAAAGGAATCCTTCCTCCCTTCAGTGACTTTTTCAGCTTTCAAAAGCGACACTTAATGAAAGTACAGTAGGAATCACCAGACTGAACTTAGGTGACGAACCCATCTCCCCGTGTTTTCGGTGCTGCTTGCCGGTAGAGCAGCACTGCCGGGAACTGTTGCACCACCCGCGGCCGGGCTGGCACTCCCGGCCTCCTCCTCCTCTTCCTCCTGCTGCTGCTGCTGCTGCTGCTGTTGCTCCCGTCGCGGGCGCTCCGTCCCCTCCTCTCCCGGTGCTGACGCACTGGCGCGCCCGGGGAAGGAGCGGCGGGAGCGCTCTCGCTCCGTCCCCTCGGCATCTCCGCTCACCTCTCCCCATTTCCCTCCGCAGGCGCTTCCCGCGGGGCTAGCGAGCAGCTGGGCGAGGAGAGCTGAGGAAGCCCAGCCCGGGGGAAGTTGAAAGGCAACTTTGAAGGCGAGGGAGGCCGGGGCTGGCGGAGGAGGCGCGGGGGCGG
>VXAX01002800.1:482487-533730 GCA_013399835.1 Leptocoma aspasia
CAGCGGCGCGCCTGCCTGCCGCTGGAAGAGGAAAAGCCGCGTTTTGTGCCGCTCTCTGCCGCCTGATTTCCAGGAGTGAGTAGCCCCATCCTCTCCGGATGGTCCCGTTTGAGTGTCAAGGCGTGTTTGGCTGCTGCTGGACGGCCGGGGGCTGCGTTTGGGGAGCGACAGTGGGGCTTGGATACAGTCGGATCTGCAGCGCAGCTCTGGGGAGTTGGTTGTGTTTTTGCTTGGGTGACTTTTTTGAAAGTGGCATTTAAGCTTGTGGTTGCTTTCTTGTTTGCTGCTTGGTTTTAATCTTAGCTTTTAGTTTAGCTTGGGGTCTTTTTTACTAGCAACCAGCCAGGCTTGCCAGCATGTGGGACAGCAGTGACCGGCCGGTGAGTCCCCCTGGCTTGTCCCCCAGATTGTGTCAGGGTTGTGTTTCCATCAGACAGCTTCATCTCCTGCTGGAGCACAGAATCTCCCTCTGGTTTCTGGGTTTGTAGGTTTGTTTGTAGCACACCTGTGGGAAATAACCAGAGTTAGCGTGGCGACGGCGTTGCCTGCACAAACTAAAAGCCAGGGACAACCTGCTGTCCCCTTTGCCACCTCGCGCAGCTGTCCCCACAACCTGACCTCCCCCTTGACTGCTGCCAGATATGCCCAGGGCAGTTGTTTGCAGTGCTTGTGTGAAAGAGCAGGAGCAAGAAGGTGTTTTAGACTTTCTGTGATGTCCTAGAGCGGCTGTGCCTGGGCAGCGCCATGTGCCTGTGCCTGCTCCGTGTGTGTCACCGTGTCACCGCTGCCCCACAGCGTGGGGGCCCACCCAGGGTGGCCCTGGGTGTGGAGAACAGCCCGTGAGTCACAGGGAGGGCACAGAAATCCTCTCGGAGGGCACTAGGGGGAAGAGAACTTGATCCTGGATCCGCTGTGGAGCCTTTCCAGGGGCTGTGATCCTATTTCTGCTCATCCTAAACCTCTTTGGAACTCAATGCTTTAATCTGGAAGTTTTCTAATAGATTTAGAGCGATGAGTCAAGGGTTGGTTTTTTTTTTTTGCTTGACTTCTGGGGAAGAAACTAAACCAAACTGCCTGCAGTGGCTCATCAGTGTGTATTTTTGGTACATATATTTGTGTATATGCACACACGAGTTGAGTGTACACACAGAGAAGAGCTACTCCAGGCGTTGGTTTTTAGGCTGCGTGTGTATAGATGGGCATGTGTGTCTGCTATAAAAATGTGCTTTTATAGCAGGATGGTGTGAGCAAGCTGAGAGGAGCATTAATTTCTTCCTGCTCTGTCAAGTAATACTCTGCCTACTTCATTTGCCAGTTGATTTGGTTTTACAAAGGCAGGAAAACAGACCATAACAAAACCACTCTTATCTAATCTGCTTAACAGCACTGTCAGGTAAATAATTAACCCACGGGCCTGGTGCCTGTAAAAGATGCTAAAGAGGTTTCCTACCCCTGAAACTCCCATTTTCCAGGAGGTAAGAAGTGAAATTACTTGCAGATATTGGTTTCACACGTGGGTGTTCGCTGCTGCCGTGGTTTCTGTGCCTGAACAAAGTGCAGTAGTCCAGTGGATTAATGATGGGAGAGGAGCTGCTCTCCCTGCAGTCTTTTTCCTAAGAGAGCAGCTCCAGCTAAGGCAGAATGGAAACACAGCATTTACTTACTTGTAAACACTGTCATTCATTAATGAAATGTAATTTCACGTGGGTTTATGGCTGATGGAGTGTTTTGCTCAGCAGCTTTGTTTCCTGGCATCCTGTGATTCAAATCAGTTTGAGCTGGGAAGATTTGCTGTGGGTCTTGCTGTGCTTAATTCCACACCAGACTTCTGTTTTGGTTGACTTTTGTTTCTCTAGGCATGTAAGAGATGGGTTTCTCTGAAGCCTTTAATACTTAGAGTCTGTACAGTCCTGTCTGCATTCACTTTACATTTTGATTGATTGTGTTGGCAGCGAGTCTGTTTTGTGTGAGTAACTTAAAGCATGGAAAATCTGTAGCACATGGACAACAGCAGAAGTAGCTTCATTTGTGATGTTTGCAGCCGTTGCCTGAACAAAAGAAAAAGAGCTCAAGAAAGGCTTAAGCTGTTCTAGCTGCCCATGTCCAAGAGCATGACTCAAAACTTCCAGCTAAACTCCTCTAAGCTCCCTGCATCGGTGTTGGAGTTGTGCCTTCCCCCCTAAGCCGGGTCTGTTTTAAGTGCTAAGCTCTCAGCCTAGCTGTCTTCTGCCAAAGGTCTGCCTGGTCCTACCAGAGGATTTTCTAGGGAGAAAGAGGCATCTCTAGGGAGAAAATGGGTCCAAACAAGGCCTTGGAGGGCACAGCTCAGCAAGCTGGAGCTGACTTTCAGTGCTAGCCCATGCCCCAAGTGCTGTGTGCTGCTGGGCACGGCTCAGCGCCCTGCACAGCCTGTGCTCTGCGTGCCTGGCTTTCCAGCTGCCTGGGAAAGCTCCAAACTGCTCCTCCTGCTCAGGAAAGTGCCCTTTTTGCTTGGTTAACTTTACAGTCTGGCTGCACATTAGCTTTTTAAAGCTGAGGTTTTTAAAGCTGCTTTCCCATGTGAGGAGAGAATTCAGGAATTGCTGTGTGTCTGGGTTGTTATACCTGACACCAAGTGCCTGAGGGAGGAGATACCCAAACCTGGAGGAGAATGTGACTCCAGAGCTTTCCCCAGGAGGTGTGAGCTTGGGGAAGGAGGTTTCTGTACTAGGGACACCCCAGCAAGTGTTCCCAAGTGCTGTGTGAGGTGCTGTGCTGCCTTGCAGAGGGCAGGCTGGTCCCTCCTCCCTGTCCTGGGAGAGCCCAGTACAGCAGCAGATCCATGCTCTGGATCCTTGCTTGAGCCTTTCTCCTTTGAGTTTTTAGGGACAAGAGGTGCTAATTCAGACCTCAGCCACTTCAGGTGAGCCACAGTCCTTTGGGTAACCAGATTGCCACACTCTGTGTGCAGTCAGAGCTGTTGTGGCCACAAGGGACAAGGAGAAGGAGCACACCTTGGGAGTGTCTCTGCTGCCCTTTGTGCACTCCCCTCTGGCCTGAGGATGGTTTTTTGCCAGGAAAATTGCCCTGATGGAGCACTCTGTTGTCTCCAGCTGCTTTCTGCAGCTGTCTGCATGGCAAAGGAGGTGGGGGAAATGACTCTGGTTAAAAATAGAAAGGCGGATTAGGAAATGTGAGGTAGGGTTTCAGCATCCAGCCTGGCTGCTCTCACAACTCGCTGCTGCCACCGAAAGGGGAAGGACTTGCTCGTGCTCCGTGCCTGCAGGAAACCAGGACAAGAGCAGGTTTTCCGCCGTGGAACCACCCAGGGACAGGAGAGGAGGAGGGGGATGTCTCTGAGAAAAGCTTGTTGAGCTCTGCTGGCACAGGTGACACGAGTCCAGGTGTGCAGGGACTACAATTCAGGTGGAGGCTGCCATTGGAAAGGCTGGGTTTGAGCTTCCAGCTGGAGCCGAGCTCATCTGGGTTAGTCTGGCCAAGTTAAGGACAAAGATTTAAGGAGATTTGCTCTGCTCTTTGAATTGTTCTTATTCTGCTGTTTTATGAGGAGAATTCTACTTGGGGGGGGAAAAAAAAGCAAAACCAAAAAGTACTGGGGGTGTGGTTTCACTGAATGTGAATGTGTAATGTGACACTCTCAGAAGAGACTTTATTTTGCAATAAGTGTGTGAAGTGTCAGGAGAAGGAGTCAACAGACAAGCCAAGGGTAAATAACTTGTGCTTTGGAAACCATGGACGATTTAAATGTTGCTTTTAGGAAGTGTTCTGTCACCAACCTTCAGTGTTTATCACTGTTCCTTGTGGTTATCGCTGGTCCTTTTGATATATTTTCTTTTTTGTTGCATTTCCTAGAACAACTGAATTCCTAAAATCCAGTTAGGAAAATTATTTTCTTTGCTGAAAAGTTTGTTTCCTGTTTTTTTTTTTGTCTGTGGTTTTGGGGGTTTGAGTTTAATTTTAGTTGCTTTCTTTAATTTTTTAAACTCTTTATCAGCCTTTAGAACAGTTGGAGTTCTCCTGCTGCTCCTTGGTTCAGCTCCTGTTGTTGTAGCACTACCAGCCCCACACTGATAAACAGTGACCCATCCTGTACAGTGCTGAGAAAGAAATATCCAGGGGCATTTCAGATGTCCTGGATATCCATCCTAGATAGATCCTAAAACCCAGGATGCATCCTGTACCAAGCATTCCCTGCAAAGGATGCAGTGAAGGAACTGCAGCAGTTATTTATCATAGCTAAAGAATGTTTATCTAATACTTAGTTCTGAAAACCTGTCAGGTTTCCTGGGCAAATACTTTGAAGACAAACAGCAATTATTCTTTTTGAGAAGCTGTGAATACGAGGTGAAATTCAGTATCAAGTCAGAGTTTACCTGGAATTGTTCTACCTTTTAAAAGTGAATTTAAGAATTGAAATTACACTTCAACCTCTGAAAAAGAATCCTGAAGACAAGCAGGTATTTTTACTCAGTTAAGTTTCGTAACACTTCAGCATGATTTCTCACGAATTACTGGGCTGCTTTTCATATCCAGGAGTAAAAATTCAGTGGTCTCAGTGATAGATACAACATCGTTTTCTTGTAAATTTAAAAGATCACTTCTGCAGTCAAGCAGGTTTTTCACCACTAAGAATATGGATGCTGTAATAGTTGAATTATTTTTTAAAACAATGAAGCTGAACACGTTTGACTCCAATTTATTTGTATTGGAGAAGCTGATGCTTTGGGACTGTTGGGTATTAAGCATTAAGGATGAGAAGGATTTAGTTGGAAGACTACCAGCAAGTGAGTTTTGGTGTAACTTTGATTTCAGTTTCTTCATCTTCCCAGCTTTCTGGGTTTTTTCCATATTATTTCTAACTCCTTTGGTGTTTTGAAATTTTCCCTTTTAATCTCAGCCACCTGCTTTGCTCTGGGGACATTGGTTTGTCTGTTCTAAACCAGTCACACCCCACCTAAATCCTGGCATTGTTCAGCTCTCTCAGTGTGTTTGGATGTTGTACTGAGGTTAAAGCAACAAAGAACAACCCCACCAACAGCACAGGCTGGGGGGGACCTGCTGGAGCAGGGAGGTGCCACCAGGTCCCCCCTGAGCCCCTTCAGCCTGAGCCACCCTGGGATCCTGTGATCTGACCTGGGCAAACCTTGAGAAACTTTAGTTTGTGTTAATACAGTTGCAGAGAGAGCGTGGACTGATGTTTCAGGCGGTGAGGGGGATTTCTAGTTCTGGTGAAGTTATGAAAAGTGATATTGCAAAAGCCAAATGAGAAATGAAAGCAACTTTCTGCTGTGTTTGCCTTCATGGATCTCCCTGCAGCTTCCAGGAAAAGAAGTGGTGCAAGTGTTTGCTGGGAACAGGATTTTAGAGGAGGGAAGAAGTCCCTCTGGGGAGCTGAAAGTGAACCCTCATAGCCCAGAATAGTTTGCCCTTGGTTAATTTCTAAGATACTAAATTTACATCAGCACCCCTCTCCCAAACCACATGTGTTTTAAATGATAACAATATAACTGTTTAGCAGAGGGACTATTTGCAAACATTTTTCTCTCTCTGTGGTGGCCTGGCTTTTATCAGATGTGAAGGGAAAGGTGGGAAAAGACTTGGTCTGCTAATTCTGGGTTACTTAAGCTAAGAGCACTGGGTTACTGATTTGGATTTATCTGGGAGAAAAGTGACCCAGGCTCAGACTTTTGTTAATGTTTAATGTTGTGTAACGTTCTGCCCAGGCATAATTGAGCCATCAGTGCAGGAGTGATCCTGTTGGAGGGGTTTATTGTGAGTGATTACAGAGCCTGCTGTGGCTTTCATTTCATTGCAGCCTGAGCTCATTGATGAACAGGGTCATCATTTATTTACAGTTCCTGGGATCCTTTCACACTGATTCTCCTTTTGGACGGGGAGGAGGATGAGGAGACACCACAAAGTTATCTAAAATACTCTGTCCTCTCTTTCTGGTGGTGGTTTGGCACTTCCCTGCTTTTAGCAGCCTCTCCACTTGCTCCTAATCCTGGTGATTTTTCATCTGGATTGTGTCTGAATTGGCCTGGGAAGGGTCTGACACTTGGGCCTCAAAGGATAGAAGAAAGGAGCTTCTCTAGAAGAACAGACTCTATCGAGATGGAAAGGAAAACAAGGAAGAAAAAAGCTAAAGAGCACAAACATTCCTGCTGCTTCTTGTCTAGGTCTCAGTTTGAGATGAATGCTCCTGATTTTTCTTCGTGATTTCCCTGATTTTGTGAGATTCCTGCATAATACTGTTTGTCTCCATGCTCTGCTGTGCAGAGCTTTGAGGCGGGGAGATAGTCCTGTCTAAAAAGCACCTTTGAAAACAGGTGAGCAGAAGCTGCAGAGAGAAGCTGTGGCTGCCCCTGGATTCCTGAAGTGTCCCAGGCCAGGTTGGAGCAGCCTGGGATAATGGGAGATGTCCCTGCCCATGGCAGGGGGCTGGCACTGCATGGGCCTTAAGGTCCCTCCCAACCCAAACTGTTCTGGGATTCTGTGGAGTGATTTTATACTCAGAAATAACCTTTGTGCATGAAGATTACTTTTCAGTTCTGTTGAACCTCTGAATAATCAGAGGAGGAGGCATCCACAAGCTGAGTGCTAGGGCAGACTTGGCAATTTCTGGATCTTTCGTGGGGACCTGTTGAGCTTTGTACTCCTGTAAGGTAGGAGAGAGCAGTGTGAAGTCCCTCAAAGATCTGAGCACCACTGGCTTGGAGCTTTGCATGTCCTGTCCTAGAGAATTTACTTACACATCTTCATCCTGAGCTCATCCACCTGGCTGCAAGATCACCTCAAGTCCACTTTGAAAAAAGGTAGTCCAAAAATACTCGGGGTCACATTTTCAAAGTGGAAAGTGGTTTCCAGCTACCTACAGAGTTGTCATGACTGAACTTGGAGGTTGTTGTCTGCCACCAGCTGTCTGAAAGCTGCTGTTTCTTTTCAGTCAAATTGTACAAACACAACAAAGGCAAGATGTTGTGCATTGTAAACAGCAGTGTTATTTGTCAGTCAACTGCCTGAAAGAAAAAATCTCAGGAAAAAGGAGATGGCAGTGGTTGGGGGCAAGTTTTCCCATAAGTAGCTGTTACTCTTCCCTAGAGAAATTTGCCACAGCAACACTTTTAACTGCTAACACTTGAAATTGTAAAGATGTTGTGTTTGTGTGGCAAAGCTCTGGCCAACAGATAGAGCAGTGAGTTTCAACAGTGCAGTTCCTAAGTACTGTCGTGGCCCCAGGCAGGGAAATCAGACAGAAAGGACCATTTTGGTCATTCTGGCTGAATTCCCAGTGAGAGTCCCTGTGGGTGGGCAGGCCCTGGCACAGGGTGCCCAGAGAAGCTGTGGCTGCCCCTGGATCCCTTGAAGTGTCCAAGGCCAGGCTGGACTTTGGGGCTTGGAGCAGCCTGGGACAGTGGAAGGTGTCCCTGCCCAGGGCAGGATGGGTTTTATCAATTCCAGACCATTCTGGGATTCTGTGCTGTGGCATCCCATTCCAAGTGCTGTGTTTGGTGGAGGCCCACAACAAAATCATCTGATGTTTGTCTTGAGGCTTGATCCTGCCTTTCACCCATCTGGCCTGACTAAATAATGCAGGAACTAAAGTGGTTTCTGCTATTTTTAGGCAGTGCAGCTCACAAAGGCAAATATAGATACAACATTTCTTAATATCAAACTCCCTTGCCTGCTGACTGACCCCAGAGTTTGTGCCCTCTGTTAGGGGACACAAGTCCCCTTGTCCTCAATGATTTATGCAGCATCTACAATAACAGGGCCTGTTGCTTTTGGACATGTGTGCATTCATATTTTATGTCTCTGCCTGCCCTTCATGTTTTATTTAATGGAGAGTGTAAGGAAATTGGTTACTTGGCAAAAAGTGGCTTTTAGTGGGCTAAGGAGCTCCAGCTTTCCTGAATTTTGGGCTGGCTCTGAGTCTGCTCCACTCCCCAGGGGCTGTTCCACTGCTTCTCAAGAGCTTTCTGGATATTGATCCTTCCTCCTTGCTCCTCCAGAAAGGAAGGAGAGCCTGCAGCCTTGCTTGTCTCCTGCAGATCATGTTTGGGGAGGGCAAGAAATCCCAAAACCAGACAGGAACGTGGTCTCCTTGTGCTGTCCCAAGAGCTGCTGGCTTCTCTGGGCTGAGCTCAACGGTGTCCCCATTAAATCTGAATTGACATGGTGCCATATGTGGCATGTCTTACATTTCAGACTGATCCAGACCAGCACAAGGTTGTCTCGGGATCAGATAAATTCCAGACCCTGCATTGTTTCACTGCTGATGTGAAATCAAACCTAGAATTAGACCCTTGTTGTCAGTGGTGTTGTGGTGCCACACAGGGTGAGCTGCATATTTCATCAGGATATCTGCCACTGTACTTCCATCCCCTCACCCACATGAAATATTTGTGAATTTAGGTTATTTTCAGACCCAGTGAAAAGCTTTTGCAGTGCCTGAGGACAGATAATAATATATTTACTTTTAAAAGAGAGCCTCTGTATTTATATCCTGTGCTGTATCTAGTAGCCACACCCTTACCTCTGAAAACCACACAAACAGATCAAAAAGACCTGAACAACCCCCAGACTCCAACTTCTGTGACTGTTTAATATCTTTCGGTGTGAACACTTGTAGTACTTGATCTTGTTTCCAGAATACCACTTGTATTTTTCCCACCAGTAGTCATTTCAACAGCTCTTGTGTGGCTTGCAGGAAGATTTTTTTTTTAATAACCTCTTATTGAAATGTCATATTTTATTAGGTTTAGAAGGTCGTGGAGATTTCTCTCAAAGTTGCATGTCAGAGCACAGCTCGAGGGCAGTCCTGTAGAGCAAGTCTGGTTGTGAGCTGGGTGGGTAAAGCAGCAGCTGTGGCAAGGTGGCCATTATTTGTTTTGTGCTCCTGAGATATTCTGGTGGCTGATGTGTTCAAGAGGCCCATATGCATTTCCCAGGCTGGAGGGAATGCTGGGGACTCCTGGAGCCTGTCACGAGGTGCCTGCACGGGCTTTTCCCCGCTCTCAAGGGCTCCTTGTCATCACACAATCCCAGCATGGTTCTGGTTGGAAGGGACTTTAAAGACCCTCTCATCCCAAGGGACACACCTTTCACTATCCCCAGTGCCAGGGCCTCCCCACCCTCTCAGGGAACAATCCCTTCCCAGCATCCAGTGGAAACCCCCAGATGAATTCTGCAGTACCAGAACATCTTACCTCACCCCTCCTGCTCGGAGGAGCCCCTGCACATCAGAAACAGCAGCAGAATTGTCATTCCCCTTTTTTTGTTTGCTTACTCACACGCAGCAGGGATATTGGATCCTGCTGGACATCCCTAGGGAATGTGTCTCCTGAGTATTTACCTGTGGGAAGGGCTTATTCCCAGCAAGCTCTTGCTTGGCTTTGCTGCAGGGAGATGGAAAGGAGCATCACACTCTCCTGCGTAGCTGCTGCTTCATTATCTACTTGGCCATTCCCATTTTATCTTCAGCCTCAGCAGCTTTTTGCAGTACTCTTGCAGTCTCCCATCCTTCCCCAGCAGTCACAGAGCCCTGGCTCCGTGGCCATGGATCTCCTGATCCATGTGGGAGAGGAGACAGGTCAGGGTGGGGCTATTTTCAGGCAGCACCTCACTGGCATCCCTGCCTTGCTCTCCTTAATACCTTGCTAATCTGAGCTTCACCCACCTGCTTGCAGAGAGCTGCAGCCTGCACGTGACTGCAGATTGGAATCTGCCCTCCTCCCCCTCCCTCTCATCCGTTCACACTTAACAACAACAAATAATTAAAGATCCTTAAGCCAGATGCCTGCGGAGCTGGTTGGTCATGTGATGCTTTGCCATAGAAGGGACGGAGGTTGATTTGTTTGGGTTCCTCTTTGTGGAAGAAGAGCAGAGGCGCTGGATTCCTGCAGTTCTGTAAGATGCAGGGATGGTCCTTGTTGTGCATTAACTGTTGGTGTAACAGCAGCTGTGAAACCCAGGCTGGCTTTTGCAGTGATCCTCCCAAAGTGACGGGCGTCCCTTCCTTAATTAAATGGTTAATTAAATGGTTAATTCCTGTGTCCGCTTCCCAGGACAGAATGCTGACTTTTATTGATTGTTTTTCCAAGGGTGGACGTGGATTTTGAGTGCCTAAACCAGCTGAGATTATCTAAGCAATTGGCTGTGTTTGCTGGGAGCTGCACTTGGAATGTGCTCAATAAATCATGTTCTCTATATACCTTTACATTATAGGGGGTACATGCATATTCATAAGAGTTTAACTCAAACATTCCTTTGAGTTTACCTGTTCTTTTGTTTGGTTTTAACCTTTGACTTGTCTTCATGCCATCTTATAGATTAAACCAATATATTTTATTTTTTCTTGTGGTTCCATCTTGTTGTATTTTCACTCCCTGATAATGAGGGTCAATAAATCCTCTTTTTTTTGGTTATCTTGTCTTTCTGATAAGATGGTCCCTGAATGTGGGAAATCACTTTGTTATTTTACACCATTTTCTGAGTTAGTCACATGAAAAAATCATTTCAACATTTCACAGTCTCTATTATGCTATGGTCTAAGATAGTATATATTACACTACTATTTATAAAAGCTATATGGTTCATACATAAATGGACAGATTATCCTATATCAAAAGCAGTAATTACAAATTGTACTATATCAGGATTTTTGTGTTCAATAATAACTTTCAAAACAAAAGTTAATACATAAATGTGAAAGCCAGTAACTATATTTGTTATTTATAACAAGAGGAAACACATCTGCAGGAGGGCATCTTCCAGTGTGTAGTGTAAGTTTTGGCTTGCCTTCTTTTAGTTAAAAGGAAATGTTTAGACTGGTAAGGAAAGTTTGCTCGAGGCTGTGCCTCATGCTGGCAGCTGGACATCCCTGCATCCCTTCTGTGGCAGGAGGAGAGGGATCACATGCCCACCCATTCAGAAGGATCTGATTGAAGTGTTTTTAGTTATTTCTGGCTGTGAAGGATGGACAAAGTGCTGGCTGAGCTTTGCACTCTGGTTTGGGTTGTTTTGCAGCAGTTTTATGGGCTGTGGGTGAGTGGTGGATGACAGCATTCCCCAGGTGGAGGAGTTTGGAAGGTGAAATATTGTTCTAATTTCAGACTGACATAGAGTAGGGTTAGATTGGATATCAGGAAAAAACTCTTGCCTGGGAGGGTGGGCAGGCCCTGGCACAGGGTGCCCAGAGAAGCTGTGGCTGCCCCTGGATCCCTGGCAGTGCCCAAGGCCAGGCTGGACTTTGGGGCTTGGAGCAGCCTGGGACAATGGAAGGTGTCCCTGCCCATGACACTGGATGGGCTTTAAGGTCCCTTGCAGCCCAGACCATTCTGGGGTTGTATTTTTAAACACAGCTTAATTTCCATGGCAGGAACACAAGCTGCTCCCACTTCCCTGCTACCTCTGGCTGAGATTCCCTTGTCTGGCTGGAATTACGGGTTACTTTTGGAACTGATTTAATTGAGGTGTTCAAATCCTACCAGTTCAGCCTGTGGGTCTGTTACCCAGCCATCCAGTCTTTCCTGTTCAGTGTGCCAGCTAGTGGAGTGACTGCCTGCAGGAGAAAGGATGGCTGAGAGCCACTGTTCCAGAGATATTCCCTGGGATGGTCCATAACCAGGTGGCTGATGGACATCTCCATAAAGGTGTTAGGGCAGCATGACACAGGCACATCCCTGTGCCTCAGGTGTGCCACTAGAAAAGGAATTTAGAAGCAATTGGATGTGTCTGCAGGAGGAACTTACTTCTGAGAATTTCAGGTGGTTATTGAAATATTCATAATTTCCAGAACAGTTAGATGGCGAGATCTGAGTTTTTTATCTTCCCTTATTTCTCCTTCTTTGTGAACCTAATTTATCATAACTTTTGAGCTGAGGGGATTATGTAAAACATATTTTGCAGCCTTTGAACACACTGTAATGACTTCAAGTGACTCTGCTTGTGTTCTGGGCAGTTGTTTGATGTGTACCTGGTGGTACCCACTGTCACCATTGCTGTCAGCGTGGAAGGAAGCGTGTTTTCAGTGTTGTTTTGTGATCTTCAATTACCTATCAGTTAAAATTGTAAGGAATGCTTCATGTTTCAGGGAGGATGTTTGTGTACTCCTGTTTTTTGAGTTCAGTGCCCAGTTGTTGCCAGCAGCAAGATTTAAGCAGGATTTGCTGGTGTCACAGATCATCGACGGGAGCAGTGTCACATGTGACATGGATTGGGAGCAGCTGAGCAGGAGCAGTCCATGGAATGAGTAGGAATAGTCTGACACACAGATAAAGCTACTTTGCAGCACTGGGCAGGGAATGGCTTGGGTTTCTGGAGACCAAATTCTGAAATTTGGAGCTTGTAGAATCATCAAAATGTCGCATTCAGTGCCCAAAACATTGAGCAACAATGATGAAATTGCCTATAAAAGGCAAAAGCCAGAGACCCTTGGAGCAGGAGCCAGAGCTGCTCTGAATTGTTTGGCACCCTCCTTGTGGCTGTTGAAGAAGGAGGTGCTGGATGGCTGGACTGGGGAGGATTTGTGTCCCCAGCCACACTGGGTTTGCTGTCAAGGCAGATCTCCACTGCAAACAGGGATTTGGCTTCCTGTGATGGACAGTAAAGAAAGATTCTGGGATTTGGCAAATAAACCAAGAGGGTTTTTCCTGCTTGTAGCATAACCACAAGAAGGAAGATGCCAAGACAGTTCATCTGCAATGTCAGGAGATCTGGTCTAGTCAGACACAACCCCACCATGCAGGCTGTACACCCATAACTTGTTGGCAATCAAGATGGTTTGGGGTTTTTCCTTTTTCTTCCCTTTCCTGTGTTTCTGATTTTTCTAGACCAACTATGCAATAAGAGCCTTCCTCTCCTTCCTGCAGATGCATGTCTTGAAGAGACTTACTTGATTTTTCGTGCAACTCTGAGCAGGTATTGCTGGAAAGAGGAGGACTCTGTGTTCAAAAATTCAGACTATTTATACCAGAAATAATCTTGAATATGCGTGGTGTTTTGTCTTTCAGACCAAGGAACACTCGGTGTTACGTGAAACTAAGTTAATAAAGGCAAACCCAAGGATTGTTTTGTTTTCCAAGAGGAATGGCATTGAAAATGAATAATGTTGGTGATGTGTCTTTTGGGTGGGTTTATGAAAAGTAACAGCTGAAGTTCAGAGAACAGCATTGTGCATGAAGATCTGTAGATACATTTCAGCTCTGGGGGTTTGGAGTCTTTTTGATGTGGGTCTGATGTGCTGGGACTTGAAAAGTAGGATGTTTGAAATAAAATATTTATATTGCTAATGAAATATGGAAATATTATTTTAGGCTGGGAATCCTAGCGTGTAAACTTAGTTTTCTTTTGCTTTAGTTACAGCCCTGGCAAAGGCACTTAGGAGGGAGCAACTGTTGTGGTCTGGCTACTGTCTCATACATGGCCAGTAACAAACCCTAATATTAAAAAAAATATGTCAAGTAACTGATTCAAGTCTTCAGTGAGGATCTGTTTTCTGTGTGATTTCTGCCAGGTTTCCTTTTTCTAATCTGCATGGCTGGTTTGGGAAATTATGCTGGAGTCTGCATGTCAGAGCCACGTTACCATCAGTCACAAGACTGCTCTCAGTTTCCTTGGGCACAACTTCCCTTTCTGTTCCCATGATTTTTTAAATTTTAAATTCATGCTGCCACTTAGATTCCCAGAGGTTTCCAACAAATCTGACTTTCTAATAATAAATGGCTTTTAGGTAGTCACTGGAGGTAAAAAAACCCTCACAAAAACCCCAAAACACCTGCACTAACTGAATTAAAATCTGGAGCATGTCACAAATGTTTAGTCTCTCCTTATTTTCCTGCTTCCATCCTTTTGCCCTGCCTTGTAGGGGAAAAACCCCACTCTTTCTGCCTTTTCAGTGTTTGATTTGTTTTCCTTTGAAGGTGCTTTGTTGTTTGTGTATCAGTGTGGGGAGGTTTGGCTGGTCTCAGGAGGACGGCGAGCATCGCCGTGCGCTCTCCCGTGCCGGATTGTCTGCGGGGTTGCACGAGGACGTGGGGCTCTATTTCCAGCCCTGCCCTATCTCTGGCTGACCCAGATCCCGAGGCTCTGCTGGGGATGGCAGCCAGAGCTTGCTGCTGCCTGAGCACAGAGCCCACAGACACTCAGGGCTGCTCCTGTCCAGGTCCCACGTGGGCAAGGTTTGAGCGTGGTGCCCGAGGGGCCTGGGTTGGTTTGGGGGGTGCTGGGTGGGTTGGTTCTGCTGTAGGAAGCTGCTGAAGCATTGAGGAGCCTGGTGTCTCAGCAGATTATTCATAAAATCACAGAATGGTTTGGTTTGGAAGGATCTTAAAGCTCATCTTGTTCCACCTCCTGCCATGGGCAGGGACTTTCTCCAGGTGTTCCCAGTCCAGCCTGGCCTTGGACACTTCCAGGGATCCAGGGGCAGCCACAGCTTCCCTGGGCACCACAGCTTCCCTCCACACCCTCACAGGGAACAATTCCTTCCTAATATCCAGTCTGAACTAATTTTTAAAGATTTGTGATGTTGTGTTAATATTTTCACACCCTCCTTTGCATTTGGGGTGGGAAGCGTGGATTTCCTATTGCAGCTGTTCAAAAATAAGCCAATACTGGTCCCACTTCCATTGCAGATGTTGAATATTTTTAGGATTGAGACATTAGGATTGTGGAATGGAGTACAAAATGGGCTGGGTGCTTGGGTTACCCCTGGAATGGGCAGAAAGGCTCTGGGCCTGGCGCCTGGCTCTGCCTCCCTGACTTGGGGCAACTTCCCAGCCTGAAATAAGGGCCACTTAAACCTGCCCTGCCCTCCTCCCTGCTCCATCCTTTCCATCCCCAGGTCACTGGAGGCAGGATTTCCGTCCTGGGGAAATAAAAGCCCTGCTTAGCAACTGTTCCTGGGGTGAGACCACTGGCCAGGGGAGGCCTCCTCCTGAGTGTTTGCTGCTCTTCATAACTACTGCCAAGCACCAGGAAAGTGGCAGAGGAAGAAAGCTGAGGTGTAGGGCTCTAAATCACAGAATTAGGGAATTGTTTGGCTTGGAAGGGGCCTTAAAGACCATCCAGTTTCAGCTTCTGCCATGGGCAGGGACACCTTCCACTAAGACCAGGGTGCTCCAAGCTCTGGTGGAGTCTCATGGAGGGAAATACACCCTGGTGGTGTTCCCGTCTGGGGGTGGGACCTGTTTGGTTATCCAAATGTGCTGCAAGTACTTTGGGTTTTAAATCCTCCATGCTCAACTCTGGGCTTGTGTTCTGAGCTGTTACATCCGTGAGTGGATTTTCATTTCTGGGTGTTGTTTTTTTTCTAATTCAATTAGGATAGGAAATAAATGGTGAGGGTTTCTTTATCTTCTTGGTATCAAGTAATTTAGAAAAAAAACCCAGGCTGCTCAGGGATTTATGTAGTATTCAGGCAGGGCTTTTTCTCCCTCTGAAGCTGTGTAAGGAGCTGTTCAGGGGATGTGGGCGTTGCTTTGCATTTTCATCCCAGCCTCTCTTTTCGTAGTAGTAGCTCCACTTGCTCTGACTTCCTGTCCACAGGCCAATGTTTTCCATCTGAGGCTGACCTTGGAAGCCTATCTTGGAGCTCTGTGCAACTTGTGAGCCCACCTGTGCCTCAGTGTTACACTTACAGCTATTTTATATCTGTATATATTTATATTTCCAGCACAAACGCAGCTTTACTGCCCTGGTTTACACTGCCAGCAGTTTCTTGTTTGTTAGTGGTGCAGAAGGGGTGATGCTGGTTTGGAGGCAAGTCTGTCCTAGAGGGAATCTAGAGGGAGGGAATCGCTGCTTGAGAGCTTGTTAGGGCTATCCAGCACATAATTTGTGGCAGGCAGCTCCCTTTCCTTGCAAATTGGTGTGCAGACGTGCTTGTCAAGCACAGGATGTCCAGTTATTGAGGTGTCAGAGCGTTATTGTTGGCCATGATGAAATGCCTGGAGAGGAGGTGACTGCAGCAGTGACTCAGGCCCTGCTGCTGTGAACAGTTTGTTTTGTGCTCTAAAAACACAGGACAAGAGCTCCCAGCTTTTATCCTGGGCACTCAGTCTCTGTGTAACTCCTGCTCATCAATTCACTGGTGGGCTGGGTTATAAAGCATTCAGTCTTCAATCCTTACAGCAGCTGGGTTTCTCCTGCTTATTTTTGTGCACACATGAGCAGTGTGGACCTCAGAGTTTGTTTTCCAAGGGCCAGCATACCATTATTGTACCTTCCAGCTGTGCCTACGAACCTCTCTCACTTAGACTCATTTTTCACCCAGGGTCGGATCCTCTCAACTTTTCTGGGCTGTCTGGGAAGGATGCTGAGGGTTGCAAGTGGAACACACCCACTGCTTCTGAAAGGATTTCCTGGCTCCTGGGGATGAGTTGCTGAAATAGCTTATTATTTGACTCATTTCTATAGTGACTGTTGCCCTGGCAGCAAAGCTTAGAGAGTAAAACCACAAACATGAGCAGGGCACAGTTCGATTTTGGAAGGCTTAGGTTTGCTTTGCTTTCGTTAGGTTTCAAAGTGCTTTAGAAGTTTCAAGATGAACAAACAGATAAGGGAGGTGGTTTTTTGCCGATTTAGGTGGATGTGGTTTTGTCTCATTAGTGTTAATTGTGAGCTTAACAGCTTCTGCTTGCAAGGAGACCCCAGACCAGGGCCTTGTCCTCAGCATGGGAAAGATGTGGAGCTGTTGGAGCAGGTCCAGAGGAAGCCTTGGAGATGCTCCAAGGGCTGGAGCCCCTCTGCTCTGGAGCCAGGCTGGGAGAGCTGGGGGTGCTCACCTGCAGAAGGGTAGGCTCGAGGGAGAGCTCAGAGCCCCTTCCAGGGCCTAAAGGGGCTCCAGGAGAGCTGGAGAGGGACTGGGGACAAGGGATGGAGGGACAGGACACAGGGAATGGGTTCCCAGTGCCAGAGGGCAGGGATGGATGGGATATTGGGAATTAGGAATTGTTCCCTGGGAGGGTGGGCAGGCCCTGGCACAGGGTGCCCAGAGAAGCTGTGGCTGCCCCTGGATCCCTGGCAGTGCCCAAGGCCAGGTTGGACTTTGGGGCTTGGAGCAGCCTGGGACAGTGGAAGGTGTCCCTGCCGTGGCAGGGGGTGGCACTGGATGGGCTTTAAGGTCTCTCCCAAGCCAGATCATTCCACGATTCTAAGTGTGGAGGAGTAATCAGCTGATGATTTCATGACTGATTATCTTGTTCTTTAACCAAAAAGGTTGATGCTCCCACCTTTGCTCCTTGAGCTGCATGTCAGGAGAACAGGTTTTAACAGTGCACCCCAAATACCTCTTTAACCCTCTGGCATGGCTGTGGCCAAGGTGTAGATGGAGGTGGTGGTGGGAACTACTCCCCATGTTTTGAGTTAGCACTTCAGTGTCTGCTGGGAACAGGAAAAAAGGTCCTGTAAGCACGAGGAGGTGCGACCTGGAGCCCTTGATGAGGTTGTTTCATCCTGCTCGCTCTTGTGTGGGTATTTTAAGGTACTGGTTTTCCACAGCATCATTATCATGGTGCAGTTGGTATTGTTATGGTAATCACGTTGTTATTTATAATTCCTTGTCGGGTTCAGGCTCCTTAATGAGGCAGCTCTGCTGCGGATGGAGGGAATTTTTAGTCACCCAGGCTAAAGAACCTGTGTCAGAGCTGGGGAGGTTTGTGTGTGCCCTATCCTTGTGGGACCACACTGAGCCTGGGCATGTGACCTGGCTGCAGCTGACACTGGTCCCCACCTTCTATCTTCAGCTTGTGTGGAGAGGAGAAGACCTTTTGTGGAAGGGAAGGGTCAGTGAGAGCTGTGAGTCCCCTGTAGTTTCTGCAAACCACACCCCGTCAAGCTTTCATGGATAGGGAATGAGGAATTCTTAATGTGACAAGCTGGAAGGTGTGAGTAAATAAGCTTTTTTGCCTATTCCTCCCCCATTAGACAGGCTGTGAAAACAGGCTTGAATAATAAGTGGTGTTAAAAACTTCAGTTGGTTTTCCTCATTTTAACTCTCAGTGAAAGGAACTCATCTCCACGGCCTGTGTCCTTGGCAGAGGATTACCTTCTGTATCATTTACTCTGCTTTTACAAAAGGTGCTTGATAGTGATTTACACTGGTGGAAATCACTATTTCCACCAGTGTAAATGGTGGAAGAGAGAGAGCAGCGGGCTGGGATTGCACATTTTGGAGCTGATGGTAGTTTCCAGCAATGTTGCCCAAACATGCAGTTTTACTGCAAGGCACACATTTGGTTGGTTTTTGTCAGGCTGCCAGGCCAGGTATCCTGAGGTCACACCAGCATTTTGGGCCTCTTGTGCCAGTATCTGAGTGCTATTTGCAGCTGGCAACAAATTTTTCCGTCTGGAGCTCATCTTAGGACCTGCTGGCAGCTTTGCATGGAATGTAATCAGGGAATGGTTTATGTTGGAAAAGCTCTCTAAGCTCATCACGTCCAATCATTCCCCCAGCACTCCCAAGGCCACCATGTCCCCGAGTGCCACATCTACAAATGTTTTAAATTCCCCCAGGCAGGGATGGTGACTCTGACACTGCCCTGGGCAGCCTATTCCAGGGCTGGACAACCTTTTCCTTGGAGAAATTTTTCCCAGTATCCAATCTAGACCTTCCCTGGCAGTGGGAGATGTAGCTTGAAGGTTGGCTACAGGCTCCTGAGCTGTTTCTTTGGGATTCTGAATCCTTAAAAATGTAGTCAGGGTGGACAGGAAGCTGCTCTGTCGGGTTCAGGGATTGGGGAAACTGGTGTTCAGGCCCTCCAGTGTTGAAAACTGGAAAGGTTTATAGTTAATATTAATGAAAAGTTAATATTGGCCCACCTGGTGGTGCCCACAGAGTGCTTGGACAGCCCCAGAGCCAGGCTGGATGGAACAGCTGCAGGCCCAGAGGGAACAGCATTAAAAATAAATAACTTTGGCTCTATCAGCATTGTGAGGCTCCATCCTGAGAAGCAACAAGAGGTCCTTTACGATTGTCTGTTGGGAATTTGTGCTGCCAGAGGCGGGATTTGGAATGAGCACACGGAGACAGGCGAGTGGAGCTGAGCTGCTGCTCAGTCCCGGCCTTGTAGGAGTTTCTAATGTGGGTTAGCATGCATAATTCAGGCCATCCTTTTTCCATGTTCAGAGCTCTGTAACTAAATACTGATTTGCTAAACGCAACTTGAATAATGAAGCAATCTGTGGCTTGAAAGCCTTCCTCAGTATTGAAAGAAAAGGAAGCAAATAGAGCTGTATCCTCACTTCTGTTTTAAAGCAACACAGATATGCAGAAAGTGGAGGAGTCATCTTCATCCCTGCTTGCTCTGTGGATTTAAATATGTGCACGTTCCTGGCCTGTCCAAAGTACTGCCAGTCCTTCCATCCAAGGCTTTATCTTTTCTCTACCATCACAGTTCATTCCATGGAAAAACAAATTAAAAACTGCACCTTGTGTTTCTTGCTGAGCTTAGATGCAACAGGTCAAGAAATGAATTGATGTGCAGTGTGGTCATGTTTGCATAGGAGTAAAGCTCTGTATCTGTTCTGAGCCACTTCAGCTCAAATTGTGCCAATAGGGTAAATTATTTTGGTTTTCCTCAGTCACAGCTTTGCTCCCTTTGATGAAACACAAACACTTGGGAGCCTGTAAGAGGCTAAAAATATTCTTACAGCTGATAAGGGCTTGATTTGACTTTTGAAAATATGAAGTGGTTTTTTTCCCTGTGCTGTTACCTTCTCACTTCATGTTTATGGTGCTGCAGCAGGGCACGTGGTCTGTGGGATGGTGGGGCTTCCACTGCTTTCCTCTCCTTGCTCTGGGGAGGAGCAGGTTTGCTTGGTGGGTTGAGTAAACACCTCAGACCTGAGGATTTCCTGGTGGTGGTCGCTGCCATCGCTGCCTTGTTTGCTGCTTGTGTCTCAAAAATTCAGGAAGAGATTCCAAGCAAGTAACTTCTGTGTTCTTTCAGCTTTTGTACTGGAAGCAATCAGCTTTTCTAAGCTATTTCTGCAATTCATTGAGTATAGAAGTTTCTTACCTAGTTCCTCTTTTTTTTTTTTTATTTTTTTTTTTTCTGGTTCCCTTTTTTAGCTAGTAGAAAACATTTCTTTTAATTGGAGCAGTATACCCTGGAAACAGTCAAATTTACCTCACAGACCTGCTAAATACCTGCAAACCCAAATGCTTCGGTGTATTTTCAGGCTAATCTGCTTCATTATTGATTTTCCTGCTGCTCTTTTGGCCCAGAGATTAGATCCTTGCTTATCTACATCAATTTTTTAGTGTTGATGACTGTATGTGGCACCTGGAGGAGTTCCAGGGTGGGTTGGATGGGGCTTGGAGCAAGCTGGTCTAGTGGAAGGTGTCCCTGCCCCTGGCAGGGGGTGGAATGGGATGAGCTTTAGGGTCCTTTCCAACCCAAACCAGTCTGGTGGGATTTTGTGATTTTATGATTTTTGCCTTACAGAATGAAAAACAGGTTTCATATTCAATCACAGGTGCCACACATTGCATTAAGGTACCAGTCCGTAAGGGGTAGAAGAGGTTTCTACCACAAATAATACCAAACATTTGCTCTGTAGCTCCCTAAATCCACGAGTATGATGATTATAAGAGGAGTTGGGGTGCTGCTCATGGACTAGAGCATTGAAATGGAAAGTGTAACAAATACAGAGCAGGAAGGAAGCTTCCCACAGCTGCAAAGCAGTGTTAAATCTTTTAAGAAATCAGCAGCGAGCTCGGGAAGGACAGTGCTGTGTGTACAAAGCTGGAGCTCAAACCTGCTGCTCTTTTCCCTCCAGAGTCTGTTGTCCATCCCGAGCACAGCTGGTTTCATGCAGGAATTTTGGCTTTGGCCGTCCTAACGCCTGCTTTTGGGTTTTTGTCCCCCTCCCCAGGAGGAAGAATGCCAGCACGAAGATGAAGTAGAGCGTTTCCTATGCTGCCGCGGCGCCCGCACACTGCTGTCGGCTGGGTGGGGACGGGCTCTCGCCTCTGGCCAAACCCATTCCCGGGACAAGATGAAGCCAAGGAGGAGCTTCCTGCCCCGCTGGAACCTCACTGACTGCTGCCCACTTTAAAGCCCATGTGCCACCGTCCCTGGCGAGATGAAAGAAGTGGTGCTGTGGTCACCCCAGGAGGTGGCCAGCTGGCTGGCGGACAATGCCGTGCCGGAGTACTGTGAGCCCCTGAAGAGCTTCACCGGGCGGGACCTCATCAACCTGACGGAGGAGGATTTCAAGAAATCCCCTCTGTCCCGGGTGTCTTCCGACAGCGGGCAGCGGCTGCTGAACATGATCGAGGGGCTGAAGATGGCTCACCACATGGAGGCACACAAGAACGGCCACGCCAACGGGCACGTGCGCGCCGGCGACGCCGCCGCGCGCCACAACGGCTTCGGCGCCGCGCTCAAGCTCAATGGGGTCCCCAATGGCTTCAAGAAGGAGATGATCAAGATCCCCATGCCGGAGCCGGAGCGCTCGCAGTATCCCATGGAGTGGGGCAAGACTTTCCTGGCTTTTATTTATGCACTTTGTTGTTTTGTCTTCACCACGGTGACTATCTCGGTGGTTCATGAACGAGTGCCTCCCAAGGAGGTGCAGCCTCCCCTCCCAGATGCATTTTTTGATCGCTTTGATCGGGTGCAATGGGCTTTTTCTATTTGTGAAATCAACGGCATGATCCTTGTAGGACTGTGGTTTGTTCAGTGGCTGCTCTTAAAATACAAGTAAGTAAAACCTTTCCAAAACTTGAGTGCTTGTGACGGCTTTTGGAGGGCAGATGCTGGTTTGCACCAAACAAAATGAAGCTTCTTGTGATCTTCTTATCTCAGTTTTCAAAGCTGAAATAGCACACAGTGTGAGCTGCTTGTGCAGAAGGCAGAGGTCCAAATGTTCCCTAAAAAAATTGAGCAACACCCCTGCTCGTGTTCGCCTGCATGGTTAACTCAAACCTTTTTCATGGGTGGAAAGCCATGGATTGGATGAAATGATGTTCTGAACTCACTGTTTGTTCAGAGGGAGCACAAATGCTCCTGCGAGGGCAGCTGTGAGCTGGGATCCAAGGGAATGGCTGGAGCTGTGCCAGGAGGGTTTAGGCTGGAGATCAGGGAAAGGTTCTTCCCCCAGAGGGTGCTGGGCACTGCCCAGGCTCCCCAGGGAATGGGCACGGCCCCGAGGCTGCCAGAGCTCCAGGAGAGTTTGGACACAGCTCCAGGGATGCCCAGGGTGGGGTTGTTGATTGGTCTGGGCAGGGGCTGGATCAATGATCCCTATGGGTCCCTTCCAGCTTAGGATATTCCATGATTTTAAACCCAAGGGGAACAGCTGGAGGAGGTGGTGTGGGATTGTCCTCAAGAAGGAGGTGTCAGGTTAATAGGTCCATACCAGGGATCAAACACCTTGTGGTGGAGCTCAGCAGAGCCTCTAGGTGAGGAACAGCAGAATCCTTGGAGATTTTGAAGCAGTGAGATGTGGGTTGAATTGATGGTAACATACATTTATTGGTGTCACTGGCAGATGTGAAGGTCCCCCCCTACTGTGTCCCCATTTGCTTTGGGGTGTTTGTTTTTATTTATTGTTATAGAATCACAGAATGTTTGGGGCTGGAAGGGACCCTAAAGATCATCCCATTCCAACCCCCTGCCATGGGAAGTCCCCTTTGGAAGGGCCTTTTCTGGTGCTGGGGGAAGATGCCAGGGAGTACCAGAGCTTGGTCAGTGTATGCAGTGATCACGGAATGTTTCAAAGACCAAAATCCCTCTTTTCCATCCTTGAGCAGAGGGATCAAGGTCTGAGAGGCCCAAGCTGTGGCTGAGCAGCAGAAAGAGAAGAGCAGGAGAAAGGGAAGAGCAGGAGAAAGGGAAGAGCAGGAGAGGTGCTGGCAGGAACAGGAGCCCAGCGAGGTGGCTTTATCTGGAGGACCTTGTTGTTGTGGTTTTGGATGGTGCACACCAAAGGGGTGGTGACTCAGTGCTACAGAAAGAGCTGAATCCCTTTTGTGGTGGGGTTATCTCCTCCCTTTGAAACTCAGTTCAGGAATAAAGGGAGGGCATTGGGCCAGATGGGCCTTCCTCACTTCTGCTTCCTCATCCTTGGAGGTGTCCAGGGCCAGGTTGGGTGGGACTTGGAGCACCCTGGGACAGTGGAAGGCATCCCTGCCCATGGCAGGGGGGAACTGGAAGGGCTTTAAGGTCCTTTCCAAGCCAAACATCCTGGGATTCCATGATTGTTATGCTGTCCATGGCATGGAGTTGGGCTGGTGTCTCTCCAGAAGGCAGGAGCAGGTCTGACTGAGCACTCTGGAGTTTCCTCTGGGAGCTCAAGGAAGCTGCTGAGGCAGATGAAGTTCTCTGGGAAGCATTCCCAGATGCTGTGGGAGAAGCACAGTGCCAGGATTGGCCATGTGTTTGGCTCGTGGGGCTGAAGGAGCAGCGTGCTCCCTGCTGAGATCTGCAGAGCTGGAATGGAGCTCTCTGGGCCAGGAATAAGTGTGGAGGTTGTACTTGCTGGCTGGCTCTGAGTCTCTCATTCACACAAATCCTCCTGGGGGAAGGGGAAATAGGAGGCTTTTTGCATTTATTTTTTCTTTATATTACAGTGCAGAGCTCTCTCAGACTTTCCTAAGGTAAAATATGCCAAATCCAGCAAAATCAAGTGGTTTTAATTAAAAAAAAAAATTCAGTGCTCGGTAAAATGCTGCCACTTCTTTGGTCTCTCAGAGTATGGTGTTGGTCAGCCTTTAATCCCCAACCCCTGTTTGCCTTTATGTTAAAAAGAAAAAAGCAGGTTCATGTCTGGTTCTAAAAGTCACAAGGGTGAGATCTGAGAGGAAAAATCCTGCAGAGGAGAAGCCCTGCCCCACTGGAATGGTGCCCTCCACACTTAAATTTCAGTTTGTGGGGCAGGATTAATAATTACAATTCTTAACTCACAGCTTTGCCCATGTTTACCCTAGGAGAGGGAAGAAAAAGGTCTGGAATACTGTTACAGCAGTGAGTACTCCAGTGCAAAATGTATTTACCCTGCAGAAGTTGAATTTTTCCTGATAAATCAAGGCACTCAAGGTGTTACTGATCTGGCACTGCAAACTCATACCCCTCTGAGAGTGGAGCACTCCAGTTTAATAACTGTGCCAAAAGCATTGAAAAATTGAAAAAATGGCCAGTTTTGAATTTGGAAGGAGCTCAGCTAGATAGGAATATTACTTTTTTAAGTGAGCAAAATAGCAAGAACTGAATTCCAGTGCATGAAGGGAACCTCCAAGAAAGGAGAGAAACTCTTTTGAAGGGTCTGAAGGGACAGGACACAGGGAATGGCTTCCCAGTGCCAGAGGGCAGGGCTGGATGGGATATTGGGAATTGGGAATTGTTCCCTGGGAGGGTGAGCAGGCCCTGGCACAGGGTGCCCAGAGCAGCTGTGGCTGCCCCTGGATCCCTGGCAGTGCCCAAGGCCAGGCTGGACTTTGGGGCTTGGAGCAGCCTGGGACAGTGGAAGGTGTCCCTGGCCACGGCAGGGGTGGCACTGGATGGGCTTTGAGGTCCCTTCCAATCCAGACTGTTCTTGGATTCTGTGAATGCCAGAACCTGCAGCTTGAAATGGCTGTAAGTGCAAAGAACAGTGATTTAAAATGAACCAAAACTGACAGGGTCTGTAGGCAGTGGCACATGAAGGGTGATTGCTGTAATGGGATTCACCCCTGATTTCTGTAACCCTGGCAGTGATCTCTCCTTAGGATCTCTCCAGAGGTTGCTCCTGTCCTGGTGGATGTGCCAGGAGAGGTTTGATTGTCTTTCTTTGAGGTGTTTTTAGGTGTTACCCCAGTGGGACAGTTTTGGGGCTGGCTGTCCCTTCTGAGCCCATGCTTTAGCCCAGGTGCTCATGGTGGCTTTGCAGAAGCACCTCACAGTAGCCCAGATCTGCATCTGCCCTCTCTATGAACATCAGCCCTCACTAATAAATACCTCTGCAGCTGTGGCTGCTGAGTGGCTTCTCTGCAAATACCCTGTCCTGCAGCCAGGGCAGCTCTGCATTTTTATTTGGGAGCTTTCCTTGCTGATGTGAACTGCTTCCTTTATAATGCTGCTCAGGAAAGATGTGTTCTCTCACTCCTCTGGGTTATACAGGAGACCCTTTGTAATCACTAAATTGTGTGTCAGCTGAAATAAACTTACTCTTTTTCATCTCAGAATGAAAATACTGTAACTTCATCTCCTGCCTTGAATAGGAAATCAGTGACAGCCACAGCGAATGGAGGGGTGTGGGGCATGAAATCCCCTTTAATGTCCTCAGCACCCAATCTGCACAGGCTTTTGCATCCTAATCCTTAGATTTCCTGTAATCACCTTCAAAGGCAGTGTGAGTTGTGTTGCTCCTGTGTTCCTGGCCTGGAAGGCGTGGGAATATTTGTGGAGTAGTTCAGCATTCCCAGGTGTAAGCCAATAGTGTCACGAGTTTCCAAAGCATCAGGAGAAAACAGCTGCTGGTTTATTTTATTTACCTTTGTGGATTTTGTTTGCCTTGAGTGACCTCCTTACTTTTGCCTGTTTTTTCTCCCTGCCAGGTCTATAATTAGCAGAAGATTTTTCTGTATAGTTGGCACACTATACCTGTACCGGTGTATTACCATGTACGTGACTACACTCCCAGTACCTGGAATGCATTTCAAGTGTTCTCCAAAGGTAAGACTCCTTCTGACTGCCCTGCCATGCCCTAATCTGCCTGTTTCCCCCTCATCCTGCTGTTCCCAAAAGTGCTTTCTCAAGAAGTGTTTCTAAGGAAGGGGATTCTGCCCCTCTGCCTTGCTCTCATGAGAGCCCCCCCAGAATTCTGTGCACAGTTCTGGTGCCCCCAACATAAGGAGGACATGGAACTGTTGGAGCAGGTCCAGAGGAGGCCATGGAGTTGCTGAGGGGACTGGAGCACCTTCCCTCTGGAGCCAGGCTGGGAGAGCTGGGAATGCTCAGCCTGGAGAGAGAAGGATGTGTGGAGACCTCACAGCTCCTTCCAGGACCTGAGGGGACAGAGGGAAGCTGGAGAGGGACCTTGCATCAGGAGCTGGAGTGGCAGGACAAGGGGGAGTGGGTTCCCAGTGCCAGAGGGCAGGGTCAGATGGGCTGTTGGGAAGGAATTGTTCCCTGGGAGGGTGGGCAGGCCCTGGCACAGGGTGCCCAGAGAAGCTGTGGCTGCCCCTGGATCCCTGGAAGTGTCCAAGGCCAGGTTAGAGCAGCCTGGGACAGTGGAAAGTGTCCCTGCCCATGGCAGGGGGTGGAATGGGCTGAACTTTAAGCCCAAACCATTCTATAATTTTAATTTGAGAGCATTGGCTTGGTGTGACAGGGACATCCTTGTACAGGTCACTGGCTGCCCTCTCAGTGGAGGTGTTGACAGGTGCTGTGGGGCAGTGCAGGAATTCCCACCCTTTTCAAAGCACTGAGCTACCCAATTTCTGTGGCATTTTCAACTAATTTGCATGATCAGCATGTTCCTGTCCCCACTGAAGCTGTTGAAGGTGTGCAGCCTTTGCCATGTGTGAGTGACTGATTTCTAAATAAATGCACACCTCAGTGTGTCAAATCCAAATATGGTCTGTGGTTGAAAATGGCCCAGAGAGACTTTCCTAAGGCTGTCTCCTGCACGTGTTTTTGCAATTCTGTTAGCACAAGGACTTCTCACCCCCTCCCCAGTCCAAGGGATAAATTAGGTTTGTGAAAGCTGTGGCTGAAAGCAGACTACTGGGACAGAGGTGCTTGACCCTTGTGGCCAGCCTGCAAGGGTAATTCACGTGCTCAGGGTGGAGATGGGACAGGACTGGTGGTGTTGCATCCATCTCTGGTCACCCCAGCATTGCTGGAATTCCTTACTCGTCCCTACTGCAATTCCTGGGGCTGGTTGTGCTGTGATGCAGGTGAAGCAGGAGAAAGGGCAGAAGCACAGCCATAAATCAGCTGGCAGGTTGTAAAATCACTGAGGTACAGGTAGTAAAATCCTGATTGGACTTGATCCATGAGCTGTCGTTGTTTTGGTGAGGATTGGCACATCCAAACAAAGCCAAAATGTTTTGGTTCCTCAGGGAGGTCCAGCCAGTGTTTGCCAAGGCAGAACCTTTGTGGCTTTTGGAGAGATTTTGGAAAGAGAAGTGCGTGGGAGAAGATTCAGCAGTGTTTGAACAGCCTGCTGCTAGGAAATTAAAAAAGAGGGAACACAGGTATTTATGGGCTGAAGTGAATAAATCTGCCCATTTGGGGAATTTGGGGAATTTACGGCGTTGGCAAATCCTTCTCATTACTCAAGTGGAGACAAGCTGAGGGCCCTGATAAGATTAAGGATAAATCTGGGTTTTCTTGAAAGCTCTAAATGTACTGGTGGGAAAAGAATAACCTCTCAACACCTTATTGAGTTCTATGTGATTGTGAAAAGTGGGCTTTGGCGAGCAGTTTAGTGTTTGTGAGCAACTCTTAGCAGGAAATGTTTAATTCCTGCAAAGAACATGCTCAGGTCTGTCAGAAATTATTAATTTCCACTTCTTAAAGCAAGGTCAAGCTTTAAAATAAAAGCATTATGGCCAGCCTGGGGATCTGTGTTTCTTTCTGACAGTTCAGTGGTTTCCATGGATTTTCAAACACCATAAAACAAGGTGAGGATGCAGCACACGTGTGCATTGATCCATTAGTCCCTGCTTCCTGATGGGTCCCAGAGGTTCTCCACACATCCTGGTTGTCCCATGGCATACATTTTTTGTGGATTTGTTTAATATTTGGCCTTGGCTAAGAGCTGAGAGCAGCAAAAGTCTTGGGCAGTGCCAGCTGCCCTCGGTCACTCGGGAGAGGGAGCAGAGTGTCCTCATGGGAAGGACTTGGTTTGCTTGATTTGGCTTTCCTTGGGCAAGCTGAAGTTTTTTCAGGAATGCTCCCTGAGCCAGTGCCATGGTTGGGGGTGGGTCAGAGCAAATCTGGGTGTGGAGGGAGATCCCTGTTTGGGCTGCTGTGGATTCAAAGCACAAGTCTGGCCCCGTGCTCTGGCAGACAGCACAGATGTTTCTCTTGGAATGGGAAGGGGAAAGAAATAATCCAGCAGTCTTTTCCAAGGCCTTAGGGTTTGGAGTGAGATGCTCTTCTGTTCATCAGATCCTGGCTTTGGCAACTGCCTGTTCAGTCTGGGCAGTTCCTCCTGGTTTCTGTTGGATGATCACCAGTAGGGCCTGTGCTGTTACCAACAACATGAACTAAGCTAAACCTCATTTATTTTAGAGTGCAGTGCCTCTGGAACAGAAGGAAAATCTCACCTCAGCACCAGCTACAGGAAGTGCAAAGCGTCAAAACACTTGTGTCTCATTTCCAGTCTTTTTCCTGCTAGAAATGTGCTGCCAGCTTTTGGGAAAGGCTGAGGATTTATTTCTCTGCTGATTGATCATCTTTGATCAATCTGATCATCTGTTGGATTATCTTTGATCCTGTGGATCAACGCAGAAAGGGAGAAGAACTGAAAGGCCAAATTGCTGGTTAAAACCATTGCTTTGAGCTGTGATATTTTACTGTGCTTTTGTGTTTTGCTGTTCCACCAGCTCTTTGGAGACTGGGAATCTCACCTGCGAAGGATAATGAAGTTGATTGCTGGTGGAGGCTTGTCCATCACGGGCTCCCACAACATGTGTGGGGACTACCTGTACAGCGGCCACACCGTCATCCTAACCCTCACCTACCTGTTCATCAAAGAGTGTGAGTGCCCTGCTGCTCTCCTGCTGTGGGATTCCTTCCTGACCCAGGGGTTTCTGTTGTGCTCACTGCCCAACACAGTTCCAGCTAAAATACCTGTGTGTTCCATGGTGAAACGGCCTCAAGCTGGATATTAGGGGAAAATTCTTCACCAGAGGGATTGTAATGGTTTGGGTTGGGAGGGACCTTAAAGCCATCTCATTCCACCCTTGCCATGGGCAGGGACACCTTCCACTGTCCCAGGCTGCTCCAAGCCCCAGAGTCCAGCCTGGCCTTGGGCACTGCCAGGGATCCAGGGGCAGCCACAGCTTCTCTGGGCACCCTGTGCCAGGGCCTGCCCACCCTCCCAGGGAACAATTCTTTCCCAATATCCAACCTAAACACAAGCAGATTAATTTGACTGGCCGGGTTATATTGTATCTTTCTCAAAGATTTCATAACCTTTCTCATTTCCAAGAATCTCATTACCCTGAGTACAATTTTAAGTTACACCTTCAGAGAGTGATACTTATTTTGTGATCTCAGCATTCCTGCTCTTAATCTCAGTACAGGCATCTCTGTGCCAGCCAGGATTGCAGTCCATGACCTCTGCTAATCACAGCAGCAGTCCTGATAAGGTTCCACTTGGAAGTAACCCCTGCTTGTGCTTCTTCTTTGCAGACTCCCCACGGCGACTCTGGTGGTACCACTGGCTCTGCTGGGCGCTCAGCATGGTGGGGATGTTCTGCATCCTCCTTGCTCATGACCACTACACTGTGGACGTGGTGGTGGCTTACTACATCACTACAAGGCTATTCTGGTGGTACCACACAATGGCCAACCAGCAAGTGAGTTCCTCCCACTCCTTGGATGCTCCTGCTGTAGCCTGGGGGGGGTGGGAATATCCAGGCTTACCCATGTCCTGTGGAGAGTCCCCCTCTTCCCCCACAAACCGTTGGGTCTGCAGGGCAGAAAGAGGCATCATTAGTTGGGTTCTTCCGCTGTCTTGACCACAAAAATATGGGAAGGTCTTCCCAAAGTCAGGCAGGGCTCTCTCACCCCTGGGTAACCTCAGTCTTTGAAGTCTTCTCAATTTGGGCCAGGTGACCACATTTGTGATAGAACAACAAACCATTTAGATTTGCCTTGGATTTGTTTTGTTTGGTTGTTGAGGCCAGCTGAGGTTTTCCTGTGTTCTGTGGCTTGTGCCACAGGTCTCTCAAGGTACAGGAGGAGGCCTTGCTAGAAATGAACCAGCTTTTGAAAGTGTTTCCAGTGGGTGGTGAGCTCTCCTGGCTGGTGAACTGGAGCAATCAGAGAAGAGCTGACAATGCTGAGGAAAGTGAAACCTCTCTTGCTGTACCAGGGCAGGGTCAGGCTGGAGTTCAGGGGAAGGTTCTTCCCCCAGAGGGTGCTGGGCATGCCCAGGCTCCCCAGGGAATGGGCACAGCCTGAGGCTGCCAGAGCTCCAGGGATGCACAGGGTGGGGTTGTTGGGGTGTCTGGGCAGGAACAGGGACTGGGTCAATGATCTCTGTGGGTCCCTTCCAAGTCTGGCTGTTCCATGATTCTCTGAGAGAAAACGCACAAGTCTTTCCCATGGTAGTGGACAAGGGAGTTAAGAGACATTTTCAGGTCCATAGCAGCATATTGGTGTCCAAATATTTTCTGTGCTCATGGTCAAAGATCTTTTGCTTATCTGTGGCATATGCTGTTAATTATGTTTAATAAAGACCTCCTACAACGGTAGAAGATGAGTTTATATTGTGACAGTGCAGATTTTTAGATATCACAGAATCATCATGGCATGACCTGGGCTGGAAGGGGCCTTAAGGGTTCTTGACTCCAGCCCCCTGCAGGCCTTGTAGCTCCCACCTCGTTATTCCAGTGGTTTGGTGCTGCCTGAAGCAACACACCAGAGCCAAGCCTTGTGGTACATTTCTAGCCAAGTCCCTAATTGCAAATTAGGTGCCCTTTGATGTTCACTCAGTTTGGGAGGCACTGTGTTCTGTGCCCACACTCTGCAGCTCTTGTCACACAGCCCCAGAGGATTCCACACCTTGACTCTGCTCCTGGGCTCTCAGAGCAGTGGTACTAAAGTATCTAAAGTATCTAAAGACTCCAGTACTACAGTGCTGGAGTCAGGAGTGCCCCGAGCCCTGCTGAGGACTTGCTTCAGCAGAGCCCTTGGTGTGGGAACGTTCCTGTTCTGCTGCCTGATGTGACTTGGGAGGTGGCTCAGCACTTCTGCCCTGAGCTGCCAGGATATTGGGAAATGCCAGTCCCTGGATCCTTCCCTGAGCACACACGGGTGTGCTGCTCTCTCCTTCCTCGTGCTGGGGCTTGTGCCTGGCCTTAAAATGGAAAGCAGCAGTGGATTTATTTGACACGTGAGCTCGACATGGAGATGAAGCTCAGTGTACAAGCCCTGTGCTTGTGTATTCCCTTTGGGTGGGTGGATACAGGAATCCCTGGCTCTGGCATGGATAATAGGCAGCAGGGGGGGTTGGATAATTCCCTTGGGGCCTGCCCACTCTGTGTGTCTGTGAGCTGGGGCTTGCTCATGGCTGAGAGAAGCAAAAGGTAGGTGGGAGCACTCTGGGAGTGTGTGGAGGGCAGGGCAGGGTTCTGACTTCCTCCAGATGGGTTGGGACGTGCCCTGCTCATGGCTCCACAGGCACACAGCCAGGCCCCAAAGTGATTCCTGAGCTACATGGAATTTCAGAGGCACTTTGGGAACAACCATGCTTCAGGATGGTGTTTTCATTCCCAGAGGAGAGCACACACCGGTCTTTGGGCCACTCATCCCTTTGCTGTGGGCCCAGCAGACAACTGAGGTCCTGTAGACAGGGGTGAGCAACGTTTGGTGTGTGCAGGGAGGCTGGCATCTGTTTGGGACGTGAGTTTTTGGGAGCAGCAGGAAGCAGGACACCACCCACGAACGGTGGCGAGCGAAGTCGTGCGAATAAAGGCCCTGCCCTTCAGTAATCCTCTTCTTGCCCTCCTCCCCTTTCAGGTGCTAAAAGAAGCTTCCCAAACTAACCTCCTTGCAAGGGTCTGGTGGTACAAGCCCTTCCAGTACTTTGAGAAGAATGTCCAAGGAATTGTACCTCGCTCCTACCACTGGCCCCTGCGGTGTCCGGCGCTGGCGCGGGGCCGGCAGGTCAAGTACAGCCGCCTGGTGAGTGACACGTAACAGTGTCACCACAGCCCCGAAAGGACCTGTCCCAAGTGCTCACAACTCCAAGAGAAGATGCCATAAACAAAACTCCACCGCTCCCTAACCCTTCCTTTAGCAGCTCCCTGGACCTGACCTGTTCAGTTACCTGGTAAGCACTGTGATCTTTTTTTCTCTCCAAAGGATCTGCGTTGGACAACAATAAAGAGAATTTAACTGATCATGCACTGTTAGACATTTCTTGTTGATAGAGTTGGGATTTGCATTTGCCCATCACCATGTTCCTTTGTATATGATGCGACAACATAGATGAAAAGCTTTTATATCATAAGTTCTGGTCTTTCCAGTCACGTCTGGGAACAAAGCATATTATTTTCTTGGGAAAACATACTTTTCATATCTCTTGCCCCAAAGATTGGGCTGTAAGCCATTTTCTAGCAAATGACTATATGAAGGTTTCTAAATATCTGCCTTGGGTGAAATCAAGAAATCTTTCTACCTATTGCACCGTGCTACGAATAAGATGATAGACACAGAAAGGTCTGGTAAATCCTGATTTTGTAGAATCTGCAGTGACTGACTGTGTCAAAAAAGTGCAAAAAAAAAAAAAAAAACCAAAAAAAAAAGGAGAAAAAATGTAAAGTGATTTTCTAAGTATTTCCTAACTTTATTTTTCAAAATGTGTATGAAAAAAAAATTAAATTTAAAAAGATTTTTACATGTCAGAGAATAGAGAGTTAAAAAATTTAAAGAAAATGCTTCTTGGGAGAGAGAGAGATTTGTCTATGTTTCTAGTGCCTTTCTTGTCTTGATTGTATGGTCAGTAGGCAGTCTTAAATGTTTTTATTTAAAATAAAGTATTCCATGAAAGCAGAATTATATATACTGTATAATTACTAATTTTTGCATTTATAGCTAAATTAAACTGGAAATTTGCTTATAATGTTGAAATTGCCACGTGTAGGGTAAAACCTCCCACCCCACCAAATAAAAAAGGGTCCGACCTTGCTCACACATTGTGGGCAGGTCAAGCTAAAAAAAAAGTATCACTTTACTGTCTACTTGGTAGCTGGATTTTAAAAAGCAAAACAGCCATGAATTCCTGTTTTTTAAGAATTTTACAAATGATCACTGAGTGAACTATGAATGGTTTCTCCATCCCCTTATCGAAGTGTTGTTGAAAAACAACAAAGATAATCTATTTCTTTAAAATATTTGTGCAGAAACTGCATGTAAGTCTAAGTTTTCACTCCTACCATACATACTGTATGTTTGGGGAAGTCTCCTATCCTAAACTTGCCAATGTGCAGAACAAAAATAGTTTTTATAAAAAAGAATGAAGAAGAGAAAAATATATATATAAATATATATATATATCCATTCTGTATTTTACGTGAAGCAGAGTTATCTTCTGTAGGTTTTTTGTGTATTCACAAGGTGATATTTGTATTGTAAAACAACAATGGTGAAGGAAAATAAAAAAGGCTTTTGAAAAATGTAGTTTCCTTTATCTTTTCCATATTCAGTTGAAATTTAAAGCTGGGTTTATTCTTCCAAACCTTGCCTTTAAGTTGATGTTATTGCACTGTAGGCCATCCGATGTGGACTGTATGGAAACTGCATTGATGTGGAATTGCTGTTGGGCAAACCAGTGCCTTATCTGAAATAAACGCTATGCAATCGGTGCCGAGCGGGCGGGAGGAGCCTTCCTGGGAGCCATCTCCAGGCCTTGAAAAATCTACCCCACAACTGCTGGGACGCAGCACAGGGCAGGGGGGCACCCCTTCTTCCCCCAGGAGCTGCCAGTCCTGGCCCCTGGACACCAGAAAAAAAAGAGGAGAGAAGCCAATTTCTGTGCGTCCGTGGTGGTGAAAGTGTCATTTCTTCCTTCTTTTCTTTTTTTTGGGGATGCTTTATCTCCTCTGCCCTGTTCCTCAGCCTTGGCCAAAACCCTGGAGAGCTGGTGGGGTGCTGCTTCTGCTGCTCTGCCTGGCTGTTGCTTGGGATGCTGGAGGAGAGCAGCTGGTTCCTTATCGATTCTCTGGCTCCCTGGGAGGGAGGGGAGGAGAGAGGGGTTCCTTGGCCAAGCCCTTTGCAACAGCACCTGCAGAGCTGGGTGGGAATTCAGGGCTCAGCTCTGCCTGCTCTGCCTTCAATTCATGGCTTTACCTTGGCAACTTTTGGGGCTAAAAGTTGGATTTCAAACAGCCCAAGCCCAGCCCAGCTGATTTTTGAGCTCATTTTTGAGAGAGTTCACGCTCCCAGACGTAACCCGAGGAGTAGATTTTTCAAGACCTGGCATCACGCACATCCGAACCATTGACATAAGTAAATGTATGGATATATATGCACATGACATTAAATGGAATCTGCTGAATCCTGCCTTGTGGTGTCTGACTTACTGCATGGCTCTGGCTCCACACGGTCCCATCTGTGCCACAGCGGGGCTGTGCTCGGGAAGGGAGCCTGGGAATGTGGGCTCTGGCCTTGCTGCTGGCTCGAGAGCAGGGCCAGGGATGGATTTGGGACAGAACTGCTGTGCTTTGGCTCGGTCCAGGCTGTGGAGCTTGTGCTGCCTTGTACTCCTCCTTCCCGGGGAGCATCTGCCCTGCAGCTCCGGCTGGGTGGGCTGGGACGTGGCTCGGGGTCAGGGCAACCTTCAGCATGGTGCTGGTGGCCAGAATCCCAGATTTCCCACTGCCTTCCCCCCCAGACCTCAGGTAAGATCCATCTACAGCCATCCCTCAGCCTCTGCTTTCTGGAGAACTCACTGGAGCTTCTGGAGAACACAGCCAGGGGTGGTGGGGCTCCTCTGCCATCACTGGACGCCACGCTGGGCCTGTGAGCTTTGTGTTCCTGGGCTGGGATCCTTGGGTGACTTCCAGCGACAATCTTGTCCCAATTAGAGGCTGAGCCACCACCGAAGTGACTCCCTTGCCCTGGGCACTGGTGCATTGTTGTCTTCCCTCCCAGCTCCTGCTGCTCCTCTTTGCTTGGTGCCCATCAGAGGGGTGAACACAGCAAACTGCAAGTCTGTAAAAGCTGGAATGAGGCGTTGTGCTGCCCCAATCCAGCAGAACTCGTGGATCTCCCCACGCTGTGCCAGTGAAACCATCCTCAGTGGCCTCCAGTTGGGAGCTGAGGGTGTCTTTAGAGGGCAGGCAGAGCTGGGTTTGGGTGTGGAGGGGCAAACCTGGACAGTCCAGTGCAGGTGCCAGGAGGCTGAAGTTGGGAAGAGGGGTCTGCACCAGAAAAGGCTGGAAAATGACAGTTCAGGGTGGAGAAAGACCTGGGCAAAGCAGGGTCTTTGCCAGGAGGGTGGGCACTGATGTTGCCGAGATCCATCTGGATACAGCCTTTAGTGCTGGCACGTGGGGAATGTTTTATAAAATGTGGAGGGTGGGAGGTGTTTGAGGAGCCAAGCAAGGGCAGCAATCCCTTTGCTTTCCTCTACTCTGGAAAGAGCAATCCCATCAACTTTCCCCCCCTGCTTTTCCTCAGGACACAGCTCAGTGCTCATTCTCGTCCTGGTGCCAGCAGATCAGAGCCACAAGTTCCTGTTTTGGCAACTTCTCCCATCCAACCCATCAGCTATTGGCCACAAATATTTGCCAGAAGGATCTGTGGTTTCTTTTTGCATCCTCTGAATGCCTCTCCTGCCCCTGGCTGTCCATGTGCATTGCAGGTTGGGCAGGGAATGCCTGTGAGAACCAGGATTTGGGCATGGCACCCTTTGCACGTCCCCTGTTTAAACAAATAAATCTTTGGACACCACTCTCAGGCACGTGATGGGATTACTGGGACTCTGCAGGACCAGGAGCTGGATTTTCATGGGTCCCTGTGGGTCTCTCCCAAATCAGGATATTTTGTGATTCCAGGATGATGGAAGGAGCAGGTGTTGCAAGGTTTGGGAGCAGACAGGGCTCCCATAACTTGGCTTGCAGCAGCAGCAGCAGCAGCTCAGCCCCTGCTGGCATGGGTGGACACAGAGCAGCCCACCTTGTTCATTTTTTGACCATTTTTTCCCAAAAAAACCCCACCCAGTGGGATTGAATTTGGATCTGCCCAACTCTGCATTGCTCTTTTTGGGTCTTGAGGTTTCCCCAGGTTTGTGCCAGAGCTTTTTATCTTGGCATGTGCTGCTTGGCTCTTCCTGGGAGCCCATCTTCCTGGGCTCTCCCACATCCCAGGGAAGTGCCCTGTCCCTGGGGCTGGATAGATTTATATAGATTTAAGGCACAGCACCTGGGGAATTTTGGGGTGTTCACATGTCTGGACATGAATTACTAGCAAAAAAAAGTCACCATGACTTGCTTGTCCAGAAGGGCAGGAGAGTTCTTGCTCTTGAGGCAAGGCAAGGGAGGGTGGGGAAGGAAAGGTGAAGCACTCCAGGACAAGATTTTAATTATATTTGCTAGGTTTCCCTTCAGTTCAGCTGCCACTCAGTGACCTGTGCAGGATTTTGAGTTCAGAAACTGCTCCAATTTTGCTACCTTTCCACTCAACTTCCTAAACTCTCCAGGCGTGCTCCCAGCTGTGTTTTCCAGCAGGAGAGTCACTGTTTGCCACCACAAAGAAGTGACCAGGGAAGAAAATCCACGTGGTGCTGGCTACAGCAGCCCTGGCGTGCCCTTAGCAAAGCCTGGCAGGGTTCTTGCTGTCAGCTCTCTGCAAACACTTTTATCTCCTGCCATCCTGAGCCCGGAGCAGAAGGGACTTTGGACATTCTCTGTTAAATAAACAACATTATGTAAGAGGCCTCTTCCTTGCTGTGGAGGCTGTGGGGGCTGTGAGAGCTCTGGGGGTCCTCACACCCAGGATCTCAGGCTTTGGGGAACATCTCAGCTCGGTACCAGCCACTTGCTCATGCTGAGGTGATGGTTGTTCCAATTTTGTGCCCAGGACCTGGCCAGGGCTTAGCAAACAGGCTGGAATCAAGGTGTTTGTCCTGCAGGAATAAGAGAGGCCCTGACCCTGGGGAATTGCCCATCATTACAGGTGATCCACAGTGGCTTCTCAGGAAAAAAGGGATTTTTGCCCCCTAGAACAAGTAACCAGTTGATGTAGCCAGTTTCAGGAATCCTTCCAGCCTTCTAATTAAAAAAAAAAATTTAAAAAGGATTTTCAGTCTCTTCATTGCCCATCAGAAGAGTTTTTGTTTCAGAAGGTTCACAGAGAAGATTGTGGCCTGGGCATTTTTAAGAGAAGAGAAGAGTTTAGTTTTACCCAGTCCCAGCTTGGATGGTCTGCAGGAAGGGAGCTCTCCAAGAGACCAGGAAATGCTGGTTTTAAAGTGAAATTTGGGTGCTGTAGGAAAGGGCCACTTCTCTGAAATCATCTGGTCTTGCTCAGGAGGGATGAGGAACTGAAAAATGAGGGGAGGAAAGGGAAGCAAAAGCTTTGTGGGTTTGTATTTCAAAGCCAATTTTCTTAATTTGTTTTATTTTTCCTGCATAGAGGTAGCCTGAATCCTCTTTCTTAATGATTTGGAAGTACAAGGGTCACTGATGGAAGAAATGCACATTTGGCCATCTGTGTTGAGTGGTTTCCCTTCTGCCAGCTTTGCCTGATTCCTTCAGTGGATCCATTAATCCCAAGTGGGTTTAAACACTTCCCCTGCTGAGGATGAAATCCCTGTGCTGTTTGCAGCCCCTGGATGTGCCTGGGGGGGTCACAGAGTGCAGTCCTGTGGTAGCAGTGATGGGGAGGAACCTTTTTTCAGGAGGATGAAGATTGTAAAGAAAACATCACTTTTCTTTAGACTCATTTGGCACAAAATGGCACCGGGAAGAAGCTGGGGGACTCCTGGTCTTGGGAAGGAGGATGGTCTGTGGGAACTTTTCACCTTCCTCACATTTCCACAGGCAGGGAGGCATTCAGAGGCATTTACCAAGCCCTTAGCACTTAAGCTGAGGTCTTTGCAGCCCAGAAAGTGCCTTTTCTGCACCAAAAAGCTCCTTGTTTCTGTAGTTCTGGGCCTGGACACGGTCACGTCTCCTGGGGGAGATGGGGAGCTGTGGGTCCCCAGAACCTCCACAGGAAAACAATTTCAAATATTCCCCAAGGCATGTTTTGAGTTGTCATCAGTCTTCCTTTCCCTCCTTCACCCCCAGTGGTTACAGAGCCACTTTTCCTCTGCTGTTTTCATTTTGCAGGGTGAGCCTGGTAGGATGCTCCGTCACTGTAACAATTCCCTAAAACTCAATCTCTTAGCTTTTCCTGATGCTCCAGCAAATGTATCACTTGCAGGAAGAGCTCTTGCTCTTGCACAAGCCTGTTCCTGGCTCATCCCTGCCCCAGCAGCTCTCCATGGTTTTGTCTGTCCCTTCCAGTCCCCCCCAAGGCCAGCGCACGCTTCGGGACCCGAACATTCCCAGGAGCACAGCGGTGCCCAGGGATATCTGCCAGCCCACATGGCTGCTTCCAGGGCCAGCAGCTTCCTTGGGAATTACAGCCAGGAGATAAGGTATCAGTAAATCTTGTTTCTTCCCCACCAGCTAGTCCAAAAATCACTGGAGCCAAAGGGCAGTGCTGAACGTGACCTTGAATGCTGACGCAGATGTTGGATGTTAACCCTTGGATCAGGGATGCACCATGGAAAAGGTGATGAAAAGCTGAAGCTCCTGAGAGGGGAGGCAAAATGCCAGAGGTGCTCCCAGCTTTGAATTCCCACCACAATGCTGGAGGGAGAAAGGGCAATGGCTGGTTGGATCTTCCCTCCCCGCTGCACCAGCATCTGAGGGTGTGGTGGGTCCTGTCATTTTGGGGAGGAGCAAAGTGCCAAAATCCTTTGGATAAAGCATATTTGAGCAGCTGGAGAATTTATCCAGGCCTGTCTGGGACTTGAAATAGCTGGAAAAAAAGCTGGGTTTTAACAAATGAAGTTTTTTACTGAATAGAAATGAATTAATAAAAAGTCTTTTATTGGGATTTCCAAGTTCTTCTAGTAGAGCGTGGAAACCCTGAGCACTGAACTTCCATGAGAGTCAGGAGTCAATCCAGATGGGAAGCAGCCATCATTCCACAGGCTGGACAAGCTGTGGTGAGGCAGAGGAGGAAAAACCACCCCCTTCCCAAATTCCTCGAGCACCAGAGCTGAGCAGTGGAAAGGTTGTTTTGGGAGAGGGAGATGCTGTCTGCAGCTTAACACAAACACACCAGGGAAAAACCTTCCACCACCTCCTTGTGGGATTAAAATTATTGATTGGTTTCTCCTTATCTTGTACCACGCTTGACTCACGGGGTTACTCAGCAAGAATTTTCCAGCTGAACTTTCCAGCTCAGAGCAGATCTCGAGCTGGGAGCTGCTGGGACAGGTGAGGGAACTCAGGTAAGCCCGCTGGAGATCCCCTGGGATCCCCAGGATCTGTGTTTGTGCCTTCCAGTGCTCTTGGGGCAGTTTAATCAGTGGGGTGGTGAGAAGTGTGAGTGTGTGTGATGCTGATGTGTTTCAGGCTGGTGCTGGGATAGTTCTGGACAGCTCACGGTGCCTGGCAGCCAATGCCACGCTCAGGGAATAGAGAGGGCAGGAAGGAAACCTGTAGCACTAGATTTGTTGTCGCTAAAATATTTGCTCTGTGAAATTCAGCCCTGACCTGATAAGAGAGGTCACCAGGAGCAAGTCTAAGTGACCACTTGGCTCTCTGCTGGTGGTGTTTCTCACTGCAACCTCTTCAGGACCATAAGTGCTCATTCCAGCAGTTGTTTCCTGCGGGCTCATTGTTTCCAGGGCACATTCCCTGTGAGGAGTAGCCTGCAGGCAGGAGCTTTACCAGAGCCAGGAAAATCAGATGCTCTGCCTCAATTCTTCCCTTTCCAGTCACAGAATAATCACAGACCCACAGACTGGTGTGGGTTGGGAGGGACCTTGAAGCTGAGATTCCTAAATTGATGTTTATTATGGTGACAGTATTATCTTCTGCCGTGCTCTGAGCTTCAGCATCTCCTACAGCCGCTCAGAGAGCACAGGACCTGCTGGAATATTGTGGGGTTTATTCCCAGATCTCTTCCGAAGGGTGAGCAAAGTGTCTTGGGAAACACAGGGTCGGGAATTTGGGTGCTGTCCCTGCCCTGTCAGGCCTGGTGTCAGGGAATGCTTGCTGCCAGCAGGAGGTACATTTTTGCTGTCTTGAGCTGACAAACAAATCTCCACTTCCCATCCTTCTCTGACAGTGGGCTGGGGACACAGACAGCTCTCTGAGGGTGGGACGTGAGCTCTGGGAGGGATGTGCCCCTCACTGGGATGTCCCACGGGCTCCTTTCTGCTCCCACAGTGCCCCCACCATGCGTGGAAGGAGGTCCAGGTGCTCCTTCTCCCGGCTGGAGCTGATCCTGATCGTGTGCCTGGTGCTGATGATCACCCTGACCGTGGTGCTCCTGGTCCTGCACTTCCTCACCAAGAACACTGATGGCAAGTGGAGCTATCCCAGCCTCTCCAAGCCCTCTGCTCCAGGGGCTGCCCAGGGGCTGGATTTAAATCCAGGGGCTGGATTTAAATTAGAGGGGGACAGGTGGGGGTGTCACCACCACCTCTGCACGTGGTCCTTTCACCCAACCACAGCAGCAGCAGCTCTCTGGGAATGGGTGCACAGCCCCGGGGCTGGGGTGAGCTTGGCTGCAGGGATCCATCCCTTCCTTCCATCCTCCCTTCCCTCTCTCTGCCTGCTGAGAGCCCCTCCCTCCCTGGATTTGGCCAAGGGGTTTAACAAGCCCATCACTGCCCACTGATGCCTCCAACCCATCCCCAGGCACAGGGCACGAGGGTGTCGGGAGCTGGACTCACCATCTCACCAGTGGGACCTTCCAGCTTCTAGATTTTGATCTCAGATTGGGTGTAGTTCACATTTGGGACTCAAAACTTCAGGTTTTTAGGCTGTAACGTGCCAGAGTTTTGCACAAAGCGATTCTCTGTGTCAGAGCTCTTGGGGGAGGAGGAGGAGGAGGAGGAAGGGTAGTTCTAAAGGGGTGGCCCCGTTGGCTGGTGTCATCTTAAATGACAGAAATGGCATCAGTCTATGGCCAGTGTGAGTGTTTGCCTCCTCTCCTGTGTTTGCCTCTCCTGTGTTTCAAGTGAGAGCCCAGGAAAGGCCAGGCTGGGAAGATGGAGCATCCCCTGATCCCAAAGCCCTGCCTCAGGCAGCAGCTGCCTGGGGAGGGCTGTGGGAACAGAGCAAGCACACAGAAATATTTCATATTTTCCCACAGCGTTATCTCAGCCTCCAGTGATATGTGGCTCTGGGATTTCCTGGGATGCAGATAACCTTTCTGACTGATTATGATTTGATAGCCCTCTGTGGCTTTTCTTCCACGGGTTTGTCCATCCTGGAAGGATTTCTGCACCTTCCTGGTGGCTGGGGTGAGACGTGATCTCCTTTGGGAGAACTTTTCCTCACCATTTGCCTGGAAATCACTGCTCAGAAGTGCTTTTCCCTTCTCTGAGCTTCAGCTGGCTCTGCTGTGGGTTTTTGGGGAAGAACCAGGGCACCAGCACTGGACACAGGATGTATTGGATGTGCCCTTCTCTCTTCCCTGCCTTTCCCAGCAGCTCCTGACGCATCATCCTTTTTTTCCAACCACTGCTGAGCTGAATTGTCTGTGTCAAACAGCACTTGGGTCTGGTTCCTGCATGGTACTGGTGGGTCTGGAGGGTTTAACTGGGAATGCTGGGCTGGTTCCCCCTCGCTGTGCATCACCACCCATTGGACACAGTCCAGTGACCCTCTGGAGATCTCCCTGGGTGGTTCTTCATGCCTGCTCCACCCTTTGGCACCCCAGAGGCCTTCACAGCCTCTGCACACTGACAGCCCGCTGGAAATCCACTCAGAGCACTCAGCCAGAGCCCTTTGGCCTCTTTTGTCCCCGGTTCTGGTCACTCCTGTGACCACAATCTGCCATTTGTTGTTCTTACAGATTACACCAACACAGCAGTAGAGGCAAAGTACTTGGTGGGTGTTGGCAGAGCTGACTGCACGGGGCCTGTGGCACAAGTCCCTCTGGTGAGTTGGGGAAATACCTCATGGAGTTGGTGAAATATTGATTTTTCATCTTTTGGGAGCATTTCTTGGTAGGATTTCTGGTTTAGAGCCTCTGCCTTGCCAAATCTGGGTCGCCTTCAAATATACGTTGAAATTTCTTTGAGGTTTGGAGCAACGTGGGCTGGTGGGAGGTTGGAAGGGGGGTTGGAAGGAGATTGGCTTTAAGGTCTCTTCCAAGCCCAACCATTCCATGACTGTTGGAATTGTGGGGCAAGACAGAGCTGCAGCTCGGAGTTCCTGAGTCAGTCCTCTGAGCCCTGGGCAAATCTACTCAGGGAAATGCAGGCAGAGGAATAAATGCCTCAATATTTGTGATGGAGCTGCTCTCTTGCAGATGGGATATGCCAACCCCGACCAGGTGGGTGGGGGGCTCCTCTCACGCCTCTACAGCCGAGCCTTCATCGTGGCAGACCCCGAAGGCTCCAAACGCGTCGTGTTCGTCAGCGCCGACATCGGGATGGTGTCCCAGAGAGTCAGGCTGGAGGTACAGGGCTGCAAAGGAGGGGCTGCTTCCTTTGGGATTTCCTTGGGGTGATGCTGTGTCTCTGCTGGAGAAGGGCTTTGGGCCCCTCAGCAAATAGGCTGGACTTTGCTCACTCTGCTCTTAGTGGAAAAATTACCCGGAGTCCACTGGAATCACAAACAGTGATGGGTGCTGGGGCTGGTTATCGTGGTGCCTCCAATGCAGCAGAGGAGGGAGGGAGGTGCTGGAGAACTGTGGATCATCCTGGGATGCTCTGGGGTTCACTTCGGGTTGGAGATAAAGGTCTTTTACCAGATATTCCCATTTTGAGGCCCTTGCCAAGCCAACAGCTACAACCTCCTTGTGCTAGGCAGAAAGAGAAGGCTGAGGACGGGGATGGATGGCTGAGGTTTTTGCAAGAGCTCAAGAGCAAGGGCAAGAGCTTTTTGCAAAGGCTACAGGGATTTGGGCACAAACCTCCGTAGCCTTTGGGCACGAGAAGGGGTTTTGAGGGGCACCTCCTTCCCCTCAGGTGCTGAAGCAGCTGCGGAGCAAGTACGGAGAGCTGTACCGGCAGGACAACGTCATCCTCAGCGGCACCCACACGCACTCGGGGCCCGGGGGCTACTTCCAGTACACCCTGTTCTGGGTCACCAGCAAGGGGCTGGTCAGGCCAGCCCTCAGCTCCATCGTCAACGGCATTGTCAAGGTCGGTGTCGCCCAGTTCAGCTCTGGCTGTGGTGTTTGGGGTGGCACCTCCACGTGGCACAGCCTGGAAGATGCTGTGAGGTGGGCTTGTGTTTGCCAGGGGTCTCGGTTTGAGAAGCCAGGTGTCTGCTAAGGAAGGCAGGAGCCTCCCTCAGAACGGAAAATGCAAACCCTCCCTATCCGAATTATTATCATTTTGAAATGAAGGGGCTCTCAGGCAAAAATATGGGAGTAGGAATAACAGCTCTTTACTAGGAAAAAATGGAAAGGAAGTATAAAAATAAAAAAGCAGTAGTACAAAACAACACTGCCAGAGTCAGAACACACCTGGCACCCTGTGGGTCAGGGTGTTGGTGGCAGTGCCATTCCATGGTGGCTGCTCCTCCTGCAGTGACAGATGTGGCTCTGCTGGAGCAGGGATCCTGGACAAGAGTGGAGTTTTCCTCTGAAGGTCCAGGGCTGCTGTAGTGGGCCTGGTCTTCCTCCGGGAATCCAGTGGAGAAGAAAGCTGCTCCTCTGGGAATAATGTTATCCTAATTTTTGAGAATTTTAGATGAGTTTAGGAAAAAATCCCAAGCAAACAAGCACTCCCAAATTCCAAGAAAGGGCTGGGGATGGACAGGGAGGGAAAGAAAGAGTTTTTCCAGATAACCTCCCATGTGCATTACAGACTGATATGCCCTGTCTTGCTGCTTTGCAGAGCATAGATATTGCCCATGAGAACATGAAGAAAGGAAGGCTCTTTATAAACAGAGGCACAGTAGAAAACAGCCAGATCAACAGGAGCCCTTTCTCCTACCTTGAGAACCCGGAGTCCGAGCGGAACAGGTAAAATCTCCCCAGGCAGGAGAAAAAATTAACTGCTTGAAAGCTGTAGTTGCCCTCCCAAGCATGAGGAATTGATCAAGGATGTGACCTTGTGCTTTGTCACCGATGATAGAGGGGACAGGAAAGAAGGCAACATGTCGACTCCATGATTTCAGAAGGCAAGAACCCTTTATTAATAGAAAATCACACTTCTTATAGACAGCACCGTGGAGATAAGGCCTCATTAGTCTTCAGCAGCACTTCTCACACCATTGGCCAAAGGAACACCACCTACTTGAAAACATCTTTCCATAAACAGCAGGTGCAGAGGGTGGGATAATAATTGTTTTAATTCTTTCTCTGAACTTTCCCAGGATGAGCCTGGGGGAGTGTCTGTTTCTCTCTGTTACCAGAGACTGAGAATATCCACAGTGCTTTATTTAACAATTAGAGTCAGAGGGCATTAAAGTGCCATCCTTGGTGCACGAATTTGTGTTCTCTCCATTCCCTGGAGGAGCAGTGCCTGAGGACAGGGACAGCCACAGCTCTTCTCAGCTGGTTTCAGATGCTGCTCTAAGGCCATGCTGTGTGCTGGCAGTGCCTGGAATGATGTTTTCACATCCTTGTTCAGCCTAGTGGGGATTTAACCTGCCAGAGCAATGCAGAGCACGGCCCTGACTCTGATGGGATTTCCCTGCTTTGTTCCCATCCAGGTATTCATCCAACACGGATAAAGAAATGGTGCTGCTGAAGATAGTAGATGAGGATGGACACGAGCTAGGCCTTATCAGGTACTGGCCACCAGAGCAGCAGGTTTTTCTCTATACCCTCATTATTTTTGGTAATAATGAAGGTGTTCCATTTCCCCCCCTTTTTACATCGCTGACTCCTCCTTGTTCCTTTGAATATAAAAATCCCTGCAAAATGTAATTCTCTGGGTTACTGCAAGAGTCAGTTCGTGTCTGAAGGAACTCTTGGTGGCCCTGATAATGACAGTGACACATTCTTGTGGCCTCAAGGCCTGGATTGTTACAGCCATGAGCCCCCCTGGTTAGGAAGGGACAGGATGGGAATCCTGTGCCCATGTTAATCCGTCCCTAAGCACCACAAGTCTCTGTGTGTATTCTCCCAAAGAAAATTCCCACAAATACATAGGGTTGAACAGGTCAATTGCCAATGCACAGCGTGAACAGAGCATTTTCACTTTTTTCATTTCACTTTTTTTTTCTATTTTTGACCCCTCCTCAGCTGGTTTGCCGTGCACCCGGTGAGCATGAACAACTCCAACCACCTGGTGAACAGTGACAACGTGGGCTACGCTTCCTACCTCTTTGAGCAGGAGAAGAACAAGGGAATGCTCCCTGGAGAGGTGGGAGCACCCAAAGGAATGGGTGAAACAGGGCTGGGACAGGGAGGGAGTGAGGTGGGACAGCAGGGCAAACACAGAAACACAAGGACTGAGGTGAATGCTTTGATTTATTTCCTTTTTCCTCTACAGAAGGGAAATTGGAAGGTGTATTCTTGACTTTGCAAACTAGTAATCAGTGGCAGTTATTCAGACTTGAGGGATAACTCACATTTCTTTTGATTAAAATCTGGGGAGGTTGTGGTTGCCCCATCCCTGGAAGTGTTCATGCCTTGAACAACCTGGAAAGTGTCCCTGCAGTCAGCTCCAATAGTTCTCACTCCGTAAATCAGTCATGGTGAACACCTGGAAGGAAAAAAAAATCCTGTGCAAGGTGCTCCAATGACCCATAAACAACAACATCAGCAACATGAGAAGCTGGGGACACGCTGGGAAGAGCTGAGGTGGAAAAGGGGGAGAAGGAAACACTGTCTGCACACCAAGGTGGTGTGAAGTTCTCTCTAAAATGGCATCATGTGCATCCAATTCTCCCCTGCTCTTCCTGCCCTGCCCCTTGGGATGTGCCTAAGCCCCCATTGCAGAGCTCCCAGTGACTTTGGGAATAAACCAGAGTCCTGCTTGGGTGATCACCAGGATCCTTGAGATGCTGGAGCACGTCCAGANTCACCACAGCTGCAGGGAGAGCTGCACGTGTGCTTTGCAGCTTTCCCTGCAAGGCACTGCAATGTTCCTCTGGCCTTGGCAGGGCTCTTTTGTGGCCGCCTTTGCCTCATCCAACCTGGGAGATGTGTCCCCCAACACGCGGGGCCCGTTCTGCGCCAACACGGGCGAGTCGTGTGACAACCCCCAGAGCACCTGTCCCGTCGGAGGGGTGAGTGTGACCCGCCTGTCCCTCCCTCTGCAGGGCCCTGTGCTTCACCACTGGGCACTAAAAGTAAAAAATCACCTCTTTTTGGACTGTCCTGGATGGCACTCCCAGGAATTAACTGCGCTTTGTCCCTCACACACCCAATTTTCCGGTCGTTCACCCCAAATTTAACTTGAATGGAGTAACCCCGTGCCTAATTTTGATGTGGCCTTCAAGAAGCCCTCAGTTCCCACAGTCTGACAACCACCTGGCAGTGCCAGATGCTCTCCATAATCACTGATCACCAAACAAATTTCCCAACAGGCAGCCATGTGCATGGCCAAGGGGCCTGGCAATGATATGTTTGAGAGCACCAGGATTATAGGGCAAAACATCTACTTGAAAGCAAAGGTAAGGGATATTCTGCTTTCTGAGAGTGTGTGAGTGCTGGTATGACAGGAATTCATGCTCATTTAAGCAACTTGATGAGCTTTGTGGATCTGTTCCCTCTAGATATTCCATGTTCTATATTCCATATTCTATCTTCTACATTCTATATTCCATATTCCATATTTTATCTGTCTTGTACCTGCTTTGGTGAATGTTGTAGATTCAAATTACTCTAAAGTTCCTTGATTTTGTTTTTAATGGGTAAATGAGCTCTGCAAGCAGCTGGTGATGTCTCTGTCTACTGAAATCAAGAGGACTTCAGGGCCAGAAATTTGTTAGGCATAGGACAGTGTAGGAAATCTTAATGATAGTGAAAAATTTCCTCAGGTATAAGACATCTGATTAGAAACCTGAATTTAGACTGGACAACACATACGTTTATTTAGATACATCCTTGCAGATGTTGTCATCTGAAATTGTTGGTTTGGGGTTTTGATCTCAATATTCATCACTGGGATATAATGAGGATGTCCCCTCTTATCCTCTCCCCCTCCCTCCCATTCGTCTCAAGGCATCATGATGGGAAAAAATCCTCCTGGAAGAGCTCAGAGACACCACCACACACCACTTGTGGGCCACTTTGGCATCACATTCCCAAACTGACACAAATGTGAGGTAAAATGTGTGGCTTAAACCCCCACAGAAGATGCTCCCCTTGCTCTGCTTGGCCCTGCATTTCCTTGGCCCTAAGGGCTCCCTTTTGTCACCTGGGGGCTCTGAAGCCACCCTGGATTGAATTTGCTGCTTCCCCTCCTGTGTGATGTGAGAGCAGTGAGTGCAAGGAGAGCTTCTGGCAGCATTTCAGGGCCAGCAGCTTGTAGGAACTGGAGCGTGTCCAGCAGAGCAGGAAGAGCAGGAGGCTTGGTGGTGGCTGTTCCTTTAGTCACCATTGCAGAGGCTGTGCCCTGAAGTCACTCCAGGCTGATTGTCCCTCTGTCCCCAATCCAAGAATCCCAGTGTGTGCATCAAACACGGGGGAAAACCACTGCTGTTGTCTTTAACACCTCAGACTCCTGGCCTTCCAAGGCTGTGCCCTCAGCTCCTTCCAGGAATGTCATTAAACCTGTATAACTTCTGGCAACCCTTCCCATGGACCAACCTGAGGCTGGAAAACCATTCCCTGAAGGGCTGAGTGCATGTAGTAAACACCTTCAGCTGTCAGGGGTGCAGTAAATACGCAGCAGAGTCCCAGCACTTGGAGGCAGTGAGTAGAGCAAAGAACTTCTTTCTCACAGAAAACATTTTTTCTGCTTGGTCTGAGATGTGAGAAACGCCAAGAGGTGCCAACCAGGAGAAGGAAATTGCCATCCTGCTGAAATAGGGGCATGTTTCAGCTGTAAAAGAGAAGTGTCCTCCCTCCCTGAGACAGGGAGAGCTTGCAGGGCTCGGGGCAGCCAGGGTGACAGATACAGAGGGACTTGGGAATTACAGATTTGCATTAGTGCCTGGAAGAGGCCCCGGGAAGGCAGAATGAGGAAATGATCCATATGGCTGTTCCTCAGCAGAGCTGGCTTCCTGACTGCATTGTCCCACAGGGATTTTTTTTTTTTCCCCACCTGCTGTGTCCCTTAGGAGCTGTATGAAAAAGCCTCCCAGGAGGTGAGAGGACCGCTGAGCTCAGCCCATCAGTGGGTGAACATGAGCAACGTGTCCGTGGAGCTCAACGCCACCCACACGGTGAGAGCAGGGGAAAGGCCCTCTTCCCACAGCAGCACCTGCCACCATGAGGGGAAACGGGCTTTGGCTCTTTTTCCTTCTCTTCTCCCCTTCTGATTTAGGTGAAAACCTGTAAACCAGCCCTGGGGCACAGCTTTGCTGCGGGGACTATTGATGGAGTGGGGGCTTTCAACTTCACCCAAGGTAATTTGGGGGCAGAGCCCAACGTGGCTTTGTAGGGACAGGGAGGGCAAGGGGCATCCCCCAGACAGACTGAAAGCCCTGGAGTCACCCCACAGCACCCAAAGGGATGGTTTTTAGGAAGGTGGAGGAAACCCCCTCACAGGTTTGTCTGTGTCCATTTGGGAAAAGGATATGGCCATGCCCTGGAGGAAGGAGAGCAAGGGGATGGGATGGGGAATAGGGAGAAGAAAGAGCTGGTTTGGGACTCTCCTGCTCGTTTGTTCTCGTTACCTGAAGGCTGCCAGGATGGGGCTGAGCTGGGCTGAAGCTCAGCTCTTCAAACCACCCCAGGAAAGGGAGGGGATCAGAGGCCATGGAGAAACATCCCAGCCCTGTGAGCTGGGAGCAGGGAGTGTCTGTCTGGGAGCTGCTGGGCCAGCCGAGGAACAGCCTTTAAAGATGTTTCCCCCTCAAGGCTCAGTAGAAGGGGACCCGTTTTGGGATCAAATCCGGGACCAGCTGCTGGGAGAGCCATCGAATGAAACCAAAGCCTGCCACAAACCCAAGCCCATCCTCTTCAACACGGGAGAGGTAAGGACACACCCATGGGTGCCCTGGGGAGCGCAGGGATCACAGATCCCAGTCCCTCATGGGTTTGCCAGGGCAATGCCTGTGGTGTCTGGTGAAGAACAAGGAGGGAGCACAGGGGCTCTGCAGAGCTGCTGCCCCACTGATCCCAGCCCATCCTCTCCCCAAATCCTGCTTTGCAACTCGAAATGGAGTTTCTGCTGCCCCTTTTCCCACCTGATGCTCCCTTGGCACTGAGGCAAACGCTGCCCTGCAGAGGGATCATGTCCAGGGTTTCTCAGAGCACTTAAACGAGGCCATCTGGATAAGGGAATTCATTGTTACTCCTTTCACCAGCCTCGTTAAAAGCTGCCCTGCTGTCACTTTGTGTTCCATCAGCTCCTCACCTCAGCTCTCCCCAAAAGAGGCCCCAGCTCCTCCCAGCCTCCTCCTCCATGCAGGATGGCGTTACTGAGAGTAAATTACACTTTATTCTTGCCACTTTAGCACATTTTGGGAATGCCCTGGCAGGCCTCCTGCTTCTGATGTGCTTCACAAGATTTTGTCATTCATGTTTTGCCCCTGGCAAATTGCTCCTCAGGAAAAAACACCTTTTTTGGCTCGCTGGAGTGGGATTATTTTCTCTTTATCAATCCCAATTCTGTCATTTTTCCATGCAGGTGAGGGGTTTCTAGGTGCTACCCTGACCTTCTTTACCCACTTGGCCTAAAGCTGCCCCTCTGGCAACACATTATTTAGGTTTTTATTTTTGCCTTACTCATAGTATTTCCCTGTGCCTTATGTGACTCTTATGGTCAGACATCATATGAAGGTAAAACACCTTCTCGTGTGCTTCACAAATAATTAAATTTAATTTACAAATAAACTCACAAAACACATTTATCTGCCTGCTTGATGACTGTAGGAAGGAAAACACCTCAGCTATTTTTTTTTCTACTGAACCAGAGTATTTAAATGCGCTTTTCCCTGCCCCTCAGATGACTTGGCCCCACCCCTGGCACCCGGACATCGTGGATGTGCAGATCGCTGCCATCGGATCCCTGGCAATCCTTGCTGTTCCCGGCGAGTTCACGTGTGTATTCCTTGGTGTACTTAGTGCAGCCAGATTTCACTCAAACCTCCTGGAACAGCTCTGCATGCAGGTAGAAAGGGGAGTAGGCTCAAAATTGTCCCCAAACTCACCCTGAGAACGATTGAGATGCACACAGGCGTCCTGAATAATTTTGGTTGCAACAAAATGCAGTTTCAAGGAAACCAAAGGAATTTGTTAATTTTGATTCTGTTTTTGGCACCACAAACGCCGTAATGATGAATTGCACTGACTGCTGGTGGTGCAATGATGCAAATTGAAATAGGATAATGATTTATCTCTAGTACCTTTATTTCTACCCTGCCCTGGGGTGCCTCCAGCCCCTCCCAGGCTGTGGTGATGGGTGTGAAATGTTTTGAGGTGTTTTGATTGAACTTGTGCACAGAGGCTTTAAGGGATGTTGGGCAGTGCTGGAGCTGCTGTGGGAATTTCTGGTGGGTGCTGCAAATCCAGCCAGCAATTCCTGCTTTAGATCCTGCTCTCCACATCTCTGGGGCAGGTCGGGCTCTGCTCCCAGGGAACAGGGACAGGACAAGGGGAAACGGCCTCAAGCTGTGCCAGGGGAGGCTCAGCTTGGACAGCAGGAGGAATTTCTCCATGGAAAGGGTGCTCAGGCCTTGGCAGGGGCTGCCCAGGGAGCTTTGGAGTCCCCATCATCCCTGGAGGTGTCCCAGGAAGGGCTGGAGGTGGCACTCAGTGCTCTGGGCTGGGGACAAGGTGGGCATGGGGCACAGCTGGGACTCCATGGGCTGGGAGGGATTTTCCAGCCTAAAAGATTCTGGGATTCCATGACTCTGGAGCCTGACTTTGTTCCCTCCATGCCCCAGGACCATGTCTGGACGCAGGCTGCGGGAGGCTGTTCAACGTGTGAGTGGCTGAGGTTCCCCAGAGCGCAGCACATCTGGACCTTCTCCTCTCTTGAGCCTCCTGGTTTTCCCCTCCTCTCCTCCCAGATTGTGTCCCACAGATGTTTCCTTCTCCCATTTTCTTCAGACAGATTTTCCATCTGCTTCCTGACAGGCAGGAGAAATGAATATCCTCCCCAAAACGCCAACTGATTGGGTTTCAGTCCATTAGGCCAATTCCACAGGGGTCCAGGCACAACTGATGCCAGCAGGAGTTTGGCTTTGGGATGGAGGAGTTCAGCTCCTTAATCCCTACCAGGATATTGCAACATGAGAACAACTGAAAAAAAAAAAAAAAA